>OZ037752.1:10816806-11386806 GCA_964035475.1 Salix caprea
TAACAAGAACTCTGCCTCGAAGATCCATGAGATAGACCTTATTCCTGCACTTCTTATCATAGTTGTCGACGCGATAAACAACGTGCCCGTCGGAATCAAAGACTGTACAACCGTTAGTTTGGCACAGAAGTGATTTCATCCATATAGTGAAAGTTTGTCTTTCAAAAGACACGAAAGGGTCTAGAGTAGGTCTTTGACTCCGAGGAAAAACTTTTGCCATTGGTTTCAGGAAAGACACTTTGAGATGAATTTATGCATGTTCCAACGAATTTACTTCGCTCGATTGATTATTATTTAATTGGATTATGCCGCGTGAGACAGTTGTGAAGGATAGCATAGCAACTTGCGTTTCGCCTGTTGCTGATATATATATATATATATATATATATATATCAAAGGATAAGAAATTGTTGACAGCTTTTGAAAAACGTTGCAGTATATGTAATCCGGATGAATCACACTCAATTTAATTAGATATAAATTAGCTAGCATTGATACGATTTTGTTAGGTTTTAGGCAGGACCATGCCTGTGCCCAACGTCACACGGGCGGCGGCTTCCATGTAGCGCAGCTGGAGTTCTTTAGGGTAAAAATAATAATAATAAAAAGGTTAATACAGAAACCATGTAAATCTGCTGGGAACCAATTTATAGATATTTATCGGAATTGTAAAATCTATATGCATGCATGCTTCCTTTCTATAGAATATACCCTCGCATGGGGTTGATTTCCTAATCCTGTCCCTTTACTGTTTTCAAAATAAAATAACAACCCGATTTGATCAAAAAAGAGAAATCGTTTTTGAAAAATTTTGAATTTTTATTTTATTTTAAATTAAAAAATTAGTGTTTTTAGATCATTTTTATATATTGATGTCAAAAATAATTTTTTTTAAAAATAAAAAATATTATTTTAATATATTTTTGAACAAAAATCACTTTAAAAAATAACCTCAACCACAGTACTACAGAACATACGCAACCACTTGATATTGTATTTAACTAATAGACAAAATTTAAAGTACAAAAATATTGATATCGTTGTCTCAATTTTATCTCCTTTAACAGCACAATCCTTGCTAACAAGATTTGAGCTTCGTGCAAATGAGAGCGAAAAATCATAAATTTATTACAGGTCAAGTTCTCAAAATTAATAATAATAATAAAAAAAAACATTGTAATTATAGTCAGATATTAAATATATTTAATTTTTATTCATCCATTTTTTTTCTTGTTAAAAAACTATATATTACAGTCAATTATATATAAAAAAAACCCTAAAAAGTCTATCGTGATTTTGATAGAACAAGTGGGTTTGATTAGATATCATTTTCTATGCGACCATTTCCATCCATCAAATACTTCGATGATGGGAAATGAAGATTCCATGCATCTACTACTTAATTAGAGATTTTGACTTCTGTTTTTTTTTTTTTTTATGGAGTATCGAGTGCTGATTGTGTATAGGCTGAAGAAATTATACTTAAATAGGATACAGTTTTCGATTTTTGTTCTTCCTGGGTTTCGAAATTATGTGCTTAATTGCTGGATTAGACTTTCCACGAAAACAAGGAGCGAAGAGAAAGCTAGAGATCGAGAAGCCTGCAGCCTGGTTTATGAACACGTACATTTGACCTAACTTGCACGCGTGTGGATGTAGCATAAGAAATAAAAATATAACGATGGGAATTTCTCCTTCACTTATTAATTGGTTGAAAGCATTTATAAATGCAGCTGATAGAAAAAGGATCTAATCATTTTTATTTTTTTAGGGAACAAATTAAGTTCATAACCCAGTCATTACAGCTTTTTGGTCCAGGTTGCCTTTTGAACTGATCGACTTTGGTAAACAAAGTGACCTTAATTAACTCTTGTCTTTGACTTATTACATATTTTAATAGATATTTACCCTACACTTTAAAGACCTTTTCATGTTCTTAATTCCTCGCCTTCTTCTACAAACAACCATTTTAGAATCATCTGGTGAAAAGAAACCTTTTTGTTTGCAGCGAAAACGAATGAGTAAAAACAGCTTTGCCCAAGTTAAATAAACAGTTTGAAACAAATTCCATCAATAGATTCTTACACCCCACGGCGTTGCGTTTTGTTGCCGAATTGGAGGCTCACGGCAGCTTCATATATATTGTAAGTGATGGTATTCACAGACAATGGCGGGGAATTGTTTTTACCTCTATAGATACACTCATGTTTCATTTTTAGCCCCTTCAATTTAAAACTTTCAATATCATTCTTCTAGTTTTGAAAATTCTCCCAATTTTCATATACATTGCGTTTTGAAATTGTTTTTTTTTCCTTTAAGGTTCTAAGTATTTTTTATGCGAGATTTAAGCATTTGGGGATTAGAGAGTAAAATATATATGGGAGAAATGTGTTAAGGAACCATCTCACCTAAAAGCTTAAGCTTATAGGTGAGGCCCCAGAATATAATTTATATTATTCTCTATCACACACCCTCAAGTGAAAGCTCTTTGGGCTTGAAACTTGCACAAAAGCTCACTCTACCTTGTGCTTGATTTTTATCAAATAGAATGGGGGTGGTGAGATTCGGACTCGTGACCGCTGGGTCAACAAGGCTCTGATACCATGTTAAGGAACCATCTCACCTAAAAGCTTAAGTTTATAGGTAAGGCCCCAAAATATAATCTATATTATTCTCTATCAAAATGTAAGAAAAGCAAAAACAAAATATGAATAAAAGATACAATGAAAGGTTTCTTAAGTCTATTGCTTTATATGAAATCATCGTTGTTTTGTGAACCGAGTTGCGAATTTGAAAGGTTAACCTAGTTGATACAATTTATTGTTATCTCAATATTTTTTTAAAATTATTTTATCTTAAACTTTTTTAGTTAAATTATATTTTTACGAGTTATTCAATTTATCTTTGCACTTGTCAAGTCAATGAGTTCATAACTTGTAAGAATCTGGAATAACCGAGTTTTACTCTTTTATCTAAGAATGCAAAGAATATCTAAAGAGAGATGGAGTTTCCTCGAATCCAAAAATAAATGCTAACATCAAAATGGTTTAAATATTTTTTTTTCTACTGAAAAGACGATAGCTATGTCTTGATGTTTGTTTTACATTAAAAAAACTAATCAGATCCGCAACATAGCTTGGGTCAATAATCTAATGGTTATTAAATAGGAGTGTTTAAATTGTAAAAATATATTTAGATACTTGATGTTGATTTTAGGGTATGAATTATATAATTTCAAATTAATTTATAAATTGTGATTATGCGTATTGAATTTAAATATTGTTAAAAAAATTTAAATTTTCAAGAAAGCATGCAGAGGTATAAATGGACAATAAGCAAAACTCAGTGATCTTGGGTCTGCTGAACCTGTAAGGCTGACAAACATGGGCTGTATAAATCAAGATGAATCCACACCCACTTGCTCTGTAGCTTTCGAACCCTAATGTCACCACCAGCATTAAATTAGCCAACCGCTATGGGATCTGGGACCAGACGTCAAACGACGTGTATCACAAATTCATGAGGTCACTGCATACGCTGACATGTATCACAAGAACCCTAGCGAATGATTTGTGCTTTTATAGGTATATATGATCGAAAACAATTTGTTGACAAGGAGCCGAAAATCTTCTGCACAGACAAGCTAAATATCGCTGCTCTAACATGAACTTCAAATGCAGGAGATCAAAGCAGTCACAGAAAAGGCTGAACCTCCACGGAAACGCTGGTATGAACACTGATGAGTAGTGTTTTTTTATGATTAATGTAAATGACCGGTCTAGTTTACACGTATTTCAACTAATCCTACGAGTTTTGAAATTAATAATCGTATAATGAGTAGTGTTTTTGTTCCAAAATAGTAAGGCAACTCGTAACATGTCTGCATTACAAAATTAGCCGCCATACAATGGACCGGAGCACGTAGAAACCGGCGCCGGCAGTCCTCTCCAAGAGAATAGGGTGACTTCAAATTACAGGGACTGGTTGTGAAAAATGGGTCTTGTTCGTTATTTCGAAGAAAAATCAACAGGCTATCAATGACATCGTTGTTGCGTTGACAGATACTTGACCATCACTTTATTGCATTGAATGGAGGGGTGATTTTTTTTTCTGGAGATTGCTGGGGTAATGTTGATATCAAACGACTTGTTGAAGTTTTCAAGAGCCAATGTTAGGGGTTTTTTTTACATAATTCTATAACAATTTAATAAAAATAAATTTTGAGAAAATAAAATTGCTTGGAAAGTATTTTAAAAATAAGCATAGTTAAATATAACCCTATTGATTTTTTTTTTTAAAAAAAGCTATTTTCAATTAAATTAATTAACAACTCATTTCAAATTTGTAAGAAGATCAACCGCTAAGAAATGAAATTCATGATTTAATAGACAAGAAAAAATGGATTGTTGAGGATATATTAAAACTATGTTTTAATACATTCAGTTTCATTAAAAAAATCTTAACAAGATAAATTTAAATACATCTTGAAAAACTACTGAACATGATCGTAATTTGTCAAGGATTTTGTTCAATTTTAGTTTAGGGTCGATTATAACCATGAATAGTATGGGAGCGAAATCTCACGCCTCAATCAAAACTAAAATACCTATCTAGAGAGATGTTAGAGAGAAGGGCTCCCCAAAATCCTTCCACCCAATGTCCCCGGTGTCGGACATAATCCTTTGTCCGACACCCTCCACTTTCACAAATCTCACAAACCATCAGCCAAAAACAGCCCGCTTTCATCTCTTAGATTTAAAAATTCAAACTAGCAGACACAAATTTCCCAAGAACCAAGAACGACAAAAAAACCTTTTCACAGACAAAAAAATTCAAACCCAGCCGCCACAAATTTTCGTCCCCCACCATCCCGATCTCCAATCTCGCAAACCCCACAAATTCTTTTGTCCCCACCATCCCGATCATCAATCACGCAAACCCCACCATGACCCAACCGACTACCAACCCGAATCCCTCAAGCAAACCCCAGGTTTCAGCAGGGGACCCTACAAGCAAAGGGACGCAAGGAGCTCCCGTAGCTAACCAACAGGGCGACACAAACCCCCCTCTTGGTCAGGTAGCCTCATGGGCAGACAAAGTCAGAGTTTCAGACTCTACAACGCGCCACACTTTGGAACCTCTCCCCCAAAAGCCTGCGGGCAGCCGTCTGAGGATCCCAACTGGCATGGTGATGCACAGTATGGATCAGTGGAAGAAATGCATCATAGGGTTCTTCATAGGGTGCAAGATGCCATACCATGCCGTCTCTTCCATAGCAAAAAAGGCTTGGAAACCCTATGGTATGGATCAGGTAACAACAATGGCAGATGGGTTCTATGTATTTCGGTTTAGAACTGAGGAGGCTCTTGATGCAGTCCTTGAGAGGGGACCATGGATGTTTGGGGGCAAGAATATTATCTTGCAAAAATGGAGTCCAAAATTTCAGTTTGATAAGAGCAGGATTGCACGCATCCCTGTCTGGATTAGGCTGAAAGGTTTGCCTCTACCTTTGTGGACTAAGCAAGGATTAAGCCTTGCGGCTAGTATGGTTGGAACGCCACTTTCTTGCGACGAACCAACTATAAGCTGCAGTCGACTGGACTATGCTAGGTTGTGCATAGAGCTAAATGCTAGCCTCCCTTTCGTCCACTAGTTTGAGATTGAAAGCCCTCTCTCGGAGGAGCCCCAACTCGTTAAAGTAGAATACGAGTGGAAGCCCCCAAGATGTGAGCGCTGCCAGTGCTTTGGCCACAACTGTGTGGCACAGGAGGAGCACATACTGAAACACAACAACAAGGAAGAGAAGAAGCAGGCTGACCAAACTGCTACGGGGGTAAAGGAAACCTTCCCAAAAAAGACTGGAGAACAAGGAACCAATAAAGGTGAAAAGGGGCAAGACAAGGAGGAAGATGCTACTTCCACTCACACCCCTCAAGCCAGCACTTCAACGCAGCCTCCAATAGTCCCATGCAAGCAAAAGTGCATGGCTCCTCAGATGAGCCAAGAGGGTTCAAGCGGCTCATACAAGGCTGCAACTGAACTCCAAGAGAAGGGAAAATGACCTTCCGAAGATGAGGACATTACGTCCAAATCTAAGGGAAAGGCCCCGGCTCTTTCTGAGCCTATGCTCCCCCATTCACCCGTTTAAGTGAAGAAGAAGAAAGGGGGAAAGAAGAAACAGGAGGCCCGCGGCCTCTAAGGTTCGATCCCTATCCTACTCAATAAATGATTTTAGGATCTTGGAATGTAAGGGGGCTGAATTCCTCCTATAAACAACATAAGGTCCAGCAATGGGCCACCAAAAACAGATTGTCTTTAATGGGCATTATGGAATCCCGGGTTATGCCTTCTAACACTGCCAAGGTGGAAGAGGGCGTGGGGTTGAGAGACTGGAATTACTTTTCCAATGGCCAGCAAAGGCCTCTATGTCATATTATGCTAGGCTGGAATACTAATATGCTTGAGGTTACTATCCTAAGTTCAGGTGGTCAGTGGGTAACCTGTGATACCACTAATAAAGATGGAGGTCAATCAATTAGGGTAACTTTTGTGTATGGCAGCACTTCTTCGGCTGAGAGACGGGAGCTCTGGTATTATCTCCAGTACCAAAATTCCATAAATGGGTCGCATCCATGGCTGGTAACCGGGGACTTCAATGCGATCATGAGGGTGACGGACCGTCAGGGGGGTGACAGCAACTGGTATAGGTACATGGAAGATTTCCCCAATTATGTCCATCAATCTGAGTTGATCCAACTAGCGGCAGATGGCCTTCATTTTTCTTGGCACAATAGGCAGCAAGGCCCGGCTTCTATCTTGAGGAAACTGGATTGGGCTTTTGGTAATCATCATTTAATAAGCAACTGGCCACAAGCTAAGGCCACTTTCCAAGCTAGAATTGATTCAGACCATAGTCCGATTCTCATTACCCTTTCCCCTCGGGCCTCTTATCAGAGAGCTAGGTTCAAGTTCTTGAATTTATGGGCTGACCAAGAGGGTTATGAAGAGGCAGTTCGGGCAGCTTGGGGGGCTGAAGTTTTTGGGAATCCTTTCAGTCGGTTAACCACAAAGTTAAGGGTTCTAAAATGGCATCTCAGCAATCTTCATAAAAGAAACTCATCCCACATTTCTTCTCGTGTGGCTCAGGCAGAAAAGAAGTGGCAAGAAGCGCAGGTTTTCCTAGACCAGAACCCCCATGATCTTGAAGCAGGGCAGCGGGAAAGAGACATGTGCCATCAGTTTTCTGCCTTACGGAAAGCAGAGGAATCCTTCTATAAACAGAAGTCTAGAGTGAATTGGCTTCAGCTCGGGGATCGTAATACCTCATTCTTCCACCGCTCTCTTCTCCATAGGCGTCACAGAAATGGGATTACCAGCCTTTGCAGAGAAAATGGAGAGGTGACTCGTAATCCAGAAGACATAGGTGACATGGCAGTGGACTACTTTGCTAAAATGTTGGGTCCAGGGGAGTGCTCTGAGATTGGTAACATGGATCACTTGTATCAGAATATAATAAATCACGATGCTAGTGAAGCCATGAAGGCGCAAGTCACTCGGGAAGACATAAAATCAGCCCTCTTCTCCATCCCAGATGATAAAGCCCCTGGGACGGATGGCTACAACAGCTTCTTCTTCAAAAATAGCTGGGGGATAGTGGGTGATGATTTTACGGCAGCAGTTCTTTATTTTTTCAGAACAAACTTCCTTCCAAGATGCATCAATACTACTCGGATAATCCTTATCCCTAAGGTGGAATCTCCTAACCAATTAGGTGACTACAGACCGATAGCTTGCTGTTCTGTACTGTACAAATGCATCACAAAAATTCTAGCAGGGAGATTGCGAGACTGCTTATCCACTGTAATTGGAAGGGAGCAATCTGCTTTCCTCCCTGGCCGGAGCATTGGAGAAGCCATTATGCTAGTTCAAGAACTGATGCATAATTATCATCGCAAAGAGGGGCCCCCAAGGTGTGCTATTAAATTGGACTTGCGGAAAGCTTTTGACACAGTTCGTTGGGACTTTATCCTAGAAGCTCTTCGATGAATAGCTGTACCGCAAGAGGCTATTAACTGGATCCAAACTTGCATAACCTCCCCTTATTTCACCGTAAGCATAAATGGCCAAGATAAAGGGTTCTTCACAGCAGCTAGGGGCCTCAGACAGGGGGACCCGCTCTCTCCTTACTTGTTTGTTCTAGCCATGGAGGGCCTGAGTGGATACATTAAGCAAGTAGTTGATGTTTCGGGATTTAAGTACCATTGGCGCTGCAAGGACCCGAAGATTGTGCACCAATGCTTTGCGGATGATCTCATTCTTTTTTGCAGGGCAGATGAGGTTTCTCTCAGAGTCTTGCAAAAGGCTATGGATAATTTCACTAAGGCATCGGGTCTAGGTATAAACCATAGGAAAAGTGCAATCTATTTCTCTGGGATTGACGAAGGCCCAAGGGAGACGCTGGCTTCCATGATGGGCATCCAGAGATCATCTTTTCCTATTACCTACCTTGGAGTCCCGTTGATAACTACCAAGCTGACCAAGAGGGATTGCCTTCCTCTCCTTGATCGTATAAAAAGCAGGATAAAATTATGGACAACGTCCACTTTGTCTTATGCTGGTCGGCTGCAGCTTATTAGTTCTGTGCTTTTTGCAATCCAGGTTTATTGGGCAACAAAGTTCCTGCTCCCCCGAGCAACTATAAAGGCGTTGGAAAGTATGTTGACAGCCTTCTTTTGGAGGGGTTCCTCCCTAGTCACTACGGGAGCAAAGGTGTCTTGGGACGATCTTTGCTATCCGAAAGAAGAGGGAGGTTTGGGTCTCAAACGTATCAAAGATTGGAATAATGCAGCCATGATCAAGCACATATGGAATCTGTTTAAAAATAAGCAGTCTTTATGGGTGGAATGGGTGCATAAAAACCTCCTCAAAAATAGATGCTTTTGGTCCATTCACATGCCTTCAACCCCTACTTGGACTTGGAGGAAGCTTCTGCAAGGAAGAAACTGGTGCAAAGATTGGATAAAGATGCAGGTGGGTGATGGTCGATCTACCCATATATGGCATGATAATTGGCTTCCTACGGGCCAAAGGGCTATAGATAACTACTCTGCAAGGGTCCTAACTTCAACAGGTTTATCTTGGAATTCTAGAGTGGGAGATATTATCGACAGGAACCAGTGGTGCTTCCCTTCGGGAACTAGAAGCATCCAGTCTCTGTGGCAAACTATAAATTTCTACCCTAATTCCTTGGAACCAGACATCCCGATCTGGACCCTTTCATCCTCGGGCGAGTTCAACATTCAGTCAGCCTGGGATCAAATGAGGGCTCGAAAACCTTCTAATAAGCTGTCGCCAATAATTTGGCATCCTCTTCATGTGCCAAGGCAATCTATCATCCTATGGCTAGCATCAAAGGGGCGTCTTCGAACCATGGACAGGCTTCCCAGAAATGCTGAGAATGATACCACATGCAAATTATGTCGTAGGGAAGGTGAATCTCATGACCATCTGTTCTTTAATTGTGGATACTCGAAGAAGGTTTGGGAGTCAATTACCAACAAAGCTAAAATAGCCTGGCCGAAGCTTCCGTGGCAAGGCTTACTAACATGGTTGGAGCAGAGATCTTCGGCTAAAGGTAATTTTCAATAGTGGATTAGCTATTTGGCTCTTTCTTCGACAATCTACCATCTATGGAGAGAAAGAAACCGTCGAACTTTTGACAACAATGGTCAGTCGATCAACACTCTTTGTGATAACATCCTCTCTCAAATCCGAACCCAGCTAATGGAACATCCGCACAGAGCAGATATACCGGATCTCCTTCAGCGAATTTGGAATATTAGGGATTGAAGTTAGGGTAGTTTCTTTAGGCCTTTCCTCTTCCTTTTGTAGGGCCCCCAGAGCCCATTCCTTTAGGCCCCTGGCCTCTCCCCTGCAGGCGGCTAAGTTGAGCCCCCTAGTCCTATGGGCTGTTCCAGCCTTCTCAAGCTTTGTGGCCTTTTTTGGCTCCTTTTCTAAGGCTTCGGCCTCTGTTTGGCCTAGCCCTTCATGGTCCTAGGCCTTGTTTCTTTTGTAAAGGAAAGCCTGTTTTCCTTGCTTTAGGGCTGGATCGTTTTCGTTCAGCCTCTCTGTATTTCCCATCAGCTTCTATATATCTTTTGAAATCTTTCAAAAAAAAGATACAGAGTGTATCAAAAACTATTCTCTTGTATGGTTCTAGCTATCCACTTTTTTTTCATCCCTTATTTTTCTCTTCCACCAAATCAACTTATTTCCTTAATTATTGGAACTTAAATCTTATTTTATGGTTATTAGATTTTCATAAAATTTTAAGTTCATTTTTGAAAAAAAAAAATAATTATTTTACAGAAGAGATTTATTCACATTATGCTATTTTTTCAAACACCTTTTGAACATATATTATTCTCCTAAAATCTTCACCAAACTATGCCAATATTTTTTTAAAATACAAATATTAAGTTTAAATTTTATTTAGGGAAAGTTTGGTATGGTAGCACAAGAAGCAACCCATCAAGGCAAATCATTGCTTTTCACATAGCTAACAATTCTAATTGTTTGTTGTAACTATAGTGGAGATTGTTTTTAAAAATATTTTTTGTGTAGAATATATTATAATGATATTTTTTATTTTTTATATCAGCACATGAAAATAATCTAAAAATATCAAAATAATTAATTTAAAATAAAAAATAAATAAAGTTTTATTCTAATTTAAAAATATTTTTGAAATGCAAAGACAAACAAGATTTCATAGGCATGATTTTTTTAGGTTGAGAATTCGAATCTTATTAGTTATATTTTGTTTGGAGTCGTATTTTTTTATATAAAAAAAAACTAGTGAATTCACATGTTTTTATATAAAAAGTTTATATAAATATAGATTTAAAAAATTAATTGATATGCATGTAATTTAAAAAATAGATAAATAAATAAACTATACCAAACTCTGAAAAATCTTGTTTTTCAATCCACTTCGATTGTCACGAGTGGGACAGCTTACCTAATCCCACTATAAAGTAAGCTAAAAAGATAAGGTAATAAAATTAAAATAAAGGAATGTCCACACAATCTGTAGCGCGTAGATACAAACTCCACTGATATGACATGCCTGGTTCCATGCAAAACTCCTCTGGTAAAATGTTTTTGAGCTTTGTCGTGTTTATACTTTATTTATATGTGCTTGTACGTGTGTTGTCGAAGCAAATAATGGAGGAGTTTGGAAGGAAGCGAAAACCCGAAAATAATATAAAAGAATATTTATTATTGCTATAGCTGTTATTTTTTAAAATAATTTTCTATTTATAAATGAATTAAAATAACATATATGGCAAGGATCCTCTCATCCACATAATACCTCCATGGATGTAGCACCCGTTTGGCGCACCAGCACGTTTGCCGTTTGCCATTTGGGATGAAGGTTTAGGGCCGTTAGCTTGTTTGGTAACAACAAAACGCCATTTAAAATAAGTGGGACCCACGGTTTTTTAAGTCCCAAACGGCGTTTTTTGAAAAGCACCTGGGAGGTGCTTTTCAAACGCCGGTCGGGACTCGGTTTTGATTGAACGAAAAAAACCACACAAAATTACCGTTGGAATTTATTATTCCAAATCAAACCCTCTCCTCAACATCTCTGCTCCCCTCTTCTCAAGTGGTTTCAAATTCTTTCCATAAAAAAGTAACTGCTCATACTTTGCTTTGGGTTCTTGAACCGATTGAAAAAGCTTGATGATCTCTTGAAGCTTTGGAAGCAGTTCGTCAATTGGTTGCAAGGACATGGAGCTTGATGATGATGCAAATAAAGGTTGAGTCTTCGTTGGGATTTTTTGGAAAGAAATGGGTTTTGAGAAAAAACGAAGGAAAGATTTGTGGGTTCTAAGGAGAGAATTAAGGTTTTTATTGAGCGAAGAGACTTTGGGATTTTTGTGGTCAATATGCGTTAAAATATTAAGGCAGCTGAGAGCTTTCAAAGGGGGGGAGATGAAGCAAATGGGAAACGAAGCAAATGGGAAGCAAATGGGAAGCAAATACATTTATCAACCAGTGTCGGCAGCAGCTAATATTAAGCTATTAATATTTTTTAATATTAAAATAAAATAATAATATAAAATATTAATATTAATATTTTAATATTAAAATATTATTATTATTATTATTATTAAAATTATGATTATTAATATAATATATATATATATATATATAAATAAATGTGTGTGTAAAATTATTATTATTAAAATGTGTATATTTCCATGCCCTTTTAAGTAATTTTACAAGTTAAAAGCAGTTTGTAAAGTTTGGAAACCAAACACCAAAACTCATTTTTCTTCAACCTTCAACTCAACCACAGTTTTAACCAAACACTAAACTGCTTTTTTTGAACCATAGTTTAAAACTCCATTTTTAAAACTCTATTTTTTTAACCACAACCGCAACCGCTACCGCCCTCCCAAACAGGCCCGTAGTATCCTTTTTCAAGAACCCATCAGCATGCCATCTCAATTGAGCACAGCCCATCCACGCTGGGCCCGTAAGAGGTCTGGGCAATGGAAGTAGGCCACGTAGATGAGAATGAGATTGCGATTTTTGTGCAAAATCTCGTTGGTGGTCAAGACCCCAAAGGGTCCCACTGGGTATTTATTTCCGACAACTTTTCAAGTTCAAATGCGACTGAGCTCATCTGATCATAGTCTTGATTGAAAATCATGAGGCTCCCTTTGAAAAAATCTCAGGATTTTATTACGAGGTGTTTGGGAGTGTGGTTGTGGTTGTTTTTTAAAGTATTTTTTGTTTAGAAATACATCAAAATGATATTTTTTTTATTTTTTTAAAATTATTTTTAACATCAGCACATTAAAATGATCTAAATATACCAAATTTTTTTTTATTTAAAATAAAAAAAAATGAATTTTGACCAAACGCTCATGTTTGGAGCCTGCGAGGACCCTTCGTGTTTAAAGTTTAAACAATCTCCATGCCTTCTGTCAGCGGTCAAATAGACGCAGGGAAAAAAAAAAGGCAATAAGAAAATATTTGTGTATTAAATTAAAAAATATTATAATATGGTCCTCGCCCTTTACTAATTGTTGTTTTCGTACAGAACCATGAAGGCAGTTCTTATGACTTAAGTAAGATTTTGTCCAAATATAAGTGAGCTTTTGTGGGTGTGGGCCCTTCCTCGGTTGATACCGAAATCAGAAAAGAAAGTGGTGGTTGTTACTCATCTAATTTTAATTTTTAAGGGTTCAATTAACAACAATATAAAATGTGTTGCTCTTTTTCATGGGTGTTCATGGAAACATCACACTGTGGATTGTGGCCACGTAATGTTGATTTTATCCTTCCAGAAAGAATTTTGTTACGAGGATAATTTTATCTTTTCCATGAACACCAATTAATCATTAAAGGGATTATTATTGTTTTTTTATTGTTTTTTAAAGAAAATATAATTACTTATTTTGTCTGGTGCTAAGAAAAAAATTGAATAGCTCGCAAAGAGTGTTTATGTTTTCATGTATTTTTCAAGATTTGGGAAATGGATCTTTTTACCCTTACCAAAAAAACAAGGAAATAACTCAAGGGTGATTCCGTCTTTTCATATGTTCCTCTTTGTTAGATACTATGGCAACAAGGGGAGTTTTGAGCATTTTCATATGATTATTTGAGTTTTTAATAAAAATAAAATAAAGTGCAACACTTGAATATTGACGCATGAGATATATTTATGGTTTCTTGTCAGCACAACGCCAAATATATTGTTTCTCCATGTTATTGTAATGCCTCGCTCTCTTCTTCATGGTGCGGTGTGTGGTGGTGCTTGGTAGATACTTTGTTGCATGCAGTTGTTTCATAGTTTTCCTTTCATTTCTCAAGTAAATATAAACAAGGATAAATTTGATTAAAAAAATCAACTAAAAATATATTAAAAAATAAATAGCAATAAAAAATAGAACTAGAAACAAAATCAATACAAAAACAAACTAATAGAGCATATTTAAATTTTAAAAGAGAAGAAGTTAAACCTGAGACGAGGAAAAGAAAAAAATATATCAAAGCTCAACCATTGTGTTGTCATGTACACATGTTTAACCACACACAAAAAAAGAATGTAAGGATGTTTTGCTAACAAGATATCACACATGCTACCCAAAAAGCTTGGACGTCACACATTTGTTGGTACATGCATTGTATATTTTATTTTTATAGTAATTTACTATATTTACTTTATTTTTATATTTTTGTTTTTTAAAGTAATTTAGTTATTTTAATATGTTTAAAGAATAAAGATTTGATAAAACTCCTAGCTTTTAGTGAATAAAATTTCCTTCTAAGAATAATTTATTTTATTTTACTGTATTTAAAAAAATATATATGAAAAGACTAAATTATTCCTGAAATGATAATTGACAATGAACCCTAAGAAAATGTTGTATTACTCCCATAAGAAAGTTCAATAGTTTAGATGTTTGACAAAAAAAATTGAAAAAATTATTTTATTTTATTTTATTTTAAATTAAATTTTTTTGTTTTTTTAGATTATTTTTCATTTAATGATATCAAAAATAATTTTTTAAAAATAAAAAATATAATTTTAAATAAAAAACACTTTCAAATACAACTTTAATAAAAAATCTCAATCAACACAAAGTTGTATGCTAGATGAAAGCTTGATGATTCTAGAACACCAGCTAAAAGTTATGAGCCAAGCGAGGCTAGCATGGGCTGGAGTGTGACAACATCAAAAGACTTTGATAGAGGATTTAGGTGTGTATGATATTGTTTTTGCTTTTATGGTTGAGATTTAAAAAAAACAATTTTATAAAAAGCATTTTAGTTGCAATTCAAAATAATTTTTAAAGTGTTTGGTTGAAAGTGTGGTTGAGTTTGAAGTTAATGAAAAACAGTTTCAAGTGTTTGGTTACCAAACTTTTCATATTGCTTTCAACTTGTGAAATTACTTTAAAGTGTGTGTATATATATATTGTTTTTTTAAAATATTTAATAATTATAATAATAAAATGTAATTGATAATTCAAGTAAATTACACACTTGTTTTTATTCTCTTATCAAACTACTTGTCATTTCATCATGAACTATAAATCCATACGTGAAGGCCTCTGCGATCCCGGAACAATATATAGTAAAATATCATCTGAAATAAAATTAGAATTACGAGACAAAAATTATATTATGATCTCCTTCTAATATATTTATTTATATTTTAATTAATTTTAAATTATGTTAATATTAAAAATATATTTTATATATAAAAATATAATAAATAATAAACTAAAAAATATCCCCCTCCCCAACCCTCCTCTCTCCTCACAAAAATGCATGAAAAACAATAATTTATTGCTTTCCGTAAAACACATGTTTTTTTGAAATGAAACCCATATGATTTTTCAATTTTTCTATATTAACCAAACACCCAAAACAATAATATTTTTACAGCACTAATCACACCTCACTCCCAAACATTCTCGAAGTATTGCTAACTTCTTATTTAGTGCATCAGATGATGAAATGGCAATGAAGCGCAGCCGTGAGAATGAAAAGAATATTAGTGGCGGCGGCGGTGCAGGGGAAGAAGAGAAGAGGGGATGGAGGGTTGTTGATGAATTGTCGGTATGAGAAGGTCCAATATCTCACGAGAAAATCATGTTCATTCGTTGCTAATGCAATCGTTAGCGCACTAATACATCAAAACTTCCACTACCAATTGTTTTTATAAATTAATATAACTCAAATTTTTTCTCGCAACCGCTCACACATTATCTATTTTTTTTTTTTTAAAACAAAACCTTAATTATATAATTTTGTTTTTTTAACTAATTATTATTTTAATATGTTTTTCAACAAAAAAATATTTTAAAAAATAATTATTACTAACAAGTTCTAAAAAAATCTCAACGAAAAGATGCGATTATTAAGAGTGCAAATATAACTCTCTTTTTTTCCATATATTTTATATTAATAAAAAATAAAAAATAAGTTTTTAGTATTTTTCACTAATATATAAAATATAAATACTATTTTGATTTTCCAATAAATGAAACCCATTTTTTTATTCTCTTCAGTTGCCCATTCCCTCAAACGAGAAATGCCCTGAAGAAGTTACAGTGTTATTACTAACAAAACTTCTCTTGGAAACTAAGTTTCTCTTGCGTGTACAGTTGAAGTGATTTTGCTATCCTGGGTTGTTGCCAAATCTTGATTTTATGCTTTAGTAGTACTAAGAGTAGAGTAGGGATAGTTTTCTTGTTTTTAAGATAAACAAAGCTTCAACTTTATCACGACCACATTGCAATCAAAGACTTGAACTGTCTTGTGGTTTATTTCTTCTCTAAATAAAAACCCACATCTCCAATCCACTTGGTTTTTCCTTTTCCTTTCTCTTGCTCTTTCTTTGTTTATTGGGTTCATGAGTTCTTTTGGGTCTTTTTAGTTTTCTTGAAACAAAGAGAGGGTAGAGATTTCTTGCAGGGTAAAAATGAGATCCTATGCTTCGCTTCAGCTTCTCTCTGTTGTTTCTATACTTCTTTTTGTGACTTGTGATTCCTTTGCCAGAGATGACGGTATGCATTATCACTCAAGTTCTCAGATCTTGATTCTTTATTATTATTATTATTATTATTATTTTATAAATGCTTTGTTTCGCTGATAAAAAGTTGGAAAAGACGATAGACTTGAATTATCATGATATGAAATTGAGCTAGCTAGTTTCACTAGGCTGAATTGAGCTGTGTTAGCTATGATGTAATCAATGTGAAAACTTCAAGATTCGAACTTGGGTTCTTTCTGCTATTCTTCCTACATTTACTTTGTGACCCAATATCGTTAGTGGCATTGGAAGTCATGTGATCTGAAAGTAATGCACGGTACTGAAATTTACTGACCTGAGAAAGTGCTGTACTTTGGTAATTATAGAGTCTAGTACTTTTCACTAATTGTAATTTATGAACTTCTGGACAGTTCGGGCACTTACAGCATTCAAGGAAGCTATATACGAAGACCCACATATGGTTTTACCCAGTTGGAATGCCTTAGATGCAGATCCTTGTGGTTGGTCTGGCATTTCCTGTTCTTTTGCTGGAGACCATGTAGTAAAGATGTAAGATATGACCCGTCAATTTTTTCTTTGTCAAACTTCTGGATAAGATACGTTATAGTCTTTCTAAAGTTAGATCCTGATGCATAGTATATGTGTAGGTGCATTTTATCAGTGAATCAAGTTTGACCATTTATCTGTTGGAATTCTGTTTTTGCAGAAACATAACTGGGTACTCTTTAAGGGGATTTCTTGCCCCAGAATTGGGTCAGATCAAATTTTTGCAACAACTGTATGTTTCTTTCTTCTTCCTCTTCCTTTTGCTATACGGATACGTATGCTTTGTATTTATATCTTATTTTCTTTTTCATTGTTGTTTGATGTTTTGTAGAATCTTGCACGGTAATAATCTGATTGGTATTATACCAAAAGAACTGGGAATGTTGAAATACCTCCAGGTCTTGGATTTGGGAGCAAATCAATTAACGGGCCCTATTCCTCCAGAGATTGCAAATCTAACCAGTGTCAAGAAAATGTAAAAGAATCTGTTGTTGTGGTTAGTAATTGGACTTGTATGGTTGGTGTTATTTGAATTTTTCTTACTTTCTCATTTTATGTTGTGGTAGAAACCTTCAGTCCAACGGGTTAACAGGAAGCTTGCCTCCTGACCTTGGCAATTTGAAGTCCCTTCAAGAACTATGGCTGGATAGGAATAGACTTCAAGGATCTGTTCCTGCTAGTAGCAGCTCAGATTTCACATCTAGTGCATTTGGAATGTAAGTATAATTCTGAATGCATATAACTCTTTGTTTATGATGCAAAATCAGAGGGAAGAAATAAATTCTAGTTAGCAACAACACTATTCTTATTAAAATTTGTTGTACAAGAATGTGATTATACAAGTGAAAAACAGTTCCACTAGAAATCTGAAGCTGTAGAATGAGACATATGATAAGTTTTAATCAGTTGAACCTTGTGTTTTTTTATTCCTTAAATTTGTTACTTATAACCCACTCCTGCTTCAGGTATGCTTCAAACACAAACTTAACTGGCCTGTGTCGAATATCTAAATTAAAAGTGGCTGATTTCTCCTACAACTTCTTTACTGGGAGCATTCCTAAGTGCTTGGGGTATCTTCCGAGGTGCATAAGCTTACTCTAAGCCTTATCCTACTAGGTTATGGATGCTACATAAGCTTACTTTGTTTAAATATATGTCATTCAGCACAAGCTTCCAAGGGAACTGCCTTCAGAACAAAGATCCAAGACAGCGTGCCTCTTCTCTTTGTGGTACGACTGAAATGGGTTTTTTTTCAGCCTTCAGGCTCCCATTGTTGTATTTGTGAACTATACTACCGTGTGTCAATATGCCTATGGATATTAATGTTTGAAATGAAGAGCAACCCCCCTGGTACGCACAGTATGAGCATGGGGTTGTCTGTTTCTATGTGAATTGGTAGTGATATGTCATCATAAATGCCTAGTCATGCTAAAAAGCTTGATATTTGTTCCCCATCAACAGAATTGGATTCCTCTTTACCACTGTCCTGTAGAGTTTTCTTGCTCTTTCAGTCTGTGCTCCAAAACGATTGTGGTGTGTGACATTCAAGTCCTTAGATTTTTTAAACAGTGTTGCCCTTCTCTCAAAGGCCCCAACTGTCACATAATTCATTTATTTTTTGTTTTTTGGAATTGAGGGGAGATGTTGAAGACCTAACCCAAATGCATGGGCTCTTATACTCTCCTAGTCTCCTTTGTCCTTGTTACTCCTGTCATTGCTTACATAAAGCTCAAATTGGGATGGAAAGGGGAGGGTGTACTGAACTTTGTAATAACAGATGTCTGTTGGCCAGTAATAAATTACGGTGATTATACTGACCGATTAATTCCTTTTATAGATCACACTCCACCTGCAAGAGCCCAACAAACAACAAACTCCAAGCACCAGCCTGTTGAAGATTTAGCCATGCAGCATCGCAGGGCATCAAAACCTGCCTGGCTTTTGGCTCTGGAAATAGTGACAGGAACCATGGTGGGCTGTCTCTTTCTTGTTGCCTTTATAACTGCTCTTCAGAGATGCAAGAACAAATCTACTCTCATAATCCCCTGGAAGAAATCATCGATTCAGAAGGAGCATGTGACAGTATACATAGGTTTGCTTCCACATTACCAAACCATTACCTATGCTTCAGTGTTATTTAACAGTGTTTTTAAAAGTAATTTGTGTTTTCTTATTGTGTGTATATCTTGCACAGATTCTGAGATGTTAAAAGATGTAGCGAGATTCAGCAGGATGGACCTTGAAGTGGCCTGTGAAGACTTCAGTAACATCATTGGCTCTTCTCCAGACAGTTTGGTTTACAAGGGCACCATGAAAGGTGGGCCTGAGATTGCTGTCATATCCCTCAGCATCAAAGAAGAACACTGGACAGGCTATCTTGAACTCTATTTTCAGAGAGAGGTGAAGACTTGTTTCTTGTCACTGCAAATTTTTAGTATAAAGCTTTTATAAAGAAAAGACTGAACAACTACAGATGTAAAAGCTGAAAACTTTGGGATTGCCTTTTTTGAGATGGTTTTTTATTAATTTTTTATCCAATTCAGGTGGCAGATTTGGCAAGATTAAATAATGAGAATGCAGGAAAGTTGCTGGGATATTGTAGTGAGAGCACTCCATTTACGAGGATGTTAGTATTTGAATATGCATCAAATGGAACCCTGTATGAGCACCTTCACTGTAAGTCGAGTTTGTTGCTTAGGACAATCAACATTTTTTAAGATGTGATATACTTGCATAAAGTTGATCAAACAACCTGCATGGATGCAGATGGAGAAGGATGCCAGTTATCTTGGACACGGCGCATGAAGATCGTCATAGGCATTGCTCGTGGACTTAAGTACCTTCATGCGGAACTTGACCCACCTTTTACTATATCAGAGTTAAATTCCAGTTCTGTGTATCTCACAGAGGACTTTTCCCCTAAGGTACTCAGTGATGCCTCACTCTATATTTATAAACAAGTGTTAAACTTAACCGATTTTACACAAGAATGAAAAACCATGTTCCTGAGTCTGCTGGCACTTACCTTTTGGTATCATAGAAAAAATGGAATTGTTTGTGAGGTTAAATTCCCCTCAGATAAGTCAATTTTTTTAGCTATGGTCACTGCTAGCTTATGTAATCCGAAAGAATCGTGTCAAACATTCTATCATTATCTTCTCATCCGAGAACTGGAAAACTTGAACGAGCTTTGGTAGCTTGGAAATCATTGACCTAGCCACACTTGGTTTCTAGGGTCCATTCATTGGTTTCAGCATGTAAAATCTTCAATATGTCTGAATCTGTCTTTGTAACCAGAAATCTATAAAACTTTGTTCCTCTGAAATTTCTATTTGGCTGTCCCGTAGGTGGTTGATTTTGAAAGTTGGAAGAGTATTCTTGCAAGATCAGAGAAGAACTCAGGCTCCATTGGTGGCCAAGGTGCTTTCTGTGTACTTCCAAATTCTCTGGAGGGACGCCATCTCGATGTCCAAGGGAACATTTATGCTTTTGGTGTTCTATTATTGGAAATAATCAGCGGAAGACCTCCACACTGCAAGGACAAAGGGCGCTTGGTAGATTGGGTAAGAAATCTTTTGTAGCTAAACATTCACAGATTTCCATTTTGTTAACCTCAAAGCATGTATCTGGAAAGATTATTGCCCATATAACCCAAGTGGCAAAAGGCTTAAAAACTTTTCTATTCTATAGGCGAAGGACTTCCTCGAACAGCCAGAAGCAATGGCTTCTGTGGTGGATCCCGAGTTGAAGCATTTCAGATTTGAGGATCTCAAAGTTATATGTGAAGTGGTAAGCCTTTGCATCCATCCAGACCCCATCAAGCAGCCTTCCATGCCGGAGTTAAGTGCCATTCTAGAGAGCAGAATTGATACAACTATATCTGCCGACATAAAAGCATCTTCTTTGGCATGGGCTGAGCTTGCGCTGTCATCATAATTGATTTGAAGCTTGACGCTAACACACTGTAAATCAGATTCATACAATTGTAGTAGTCCTTTCTTTTCTTTTACTTTTTTTTTTCTCACTCCAGTTATCTGAATTCCTTGTAAATGTGTTGAATGTGTGCGTGCTAGAAGAAACAAAGAGCTTCTTTATGACAATAGCGTCAATAGCGTCATTGTATACCATTGGATGAGTAAAGTTATGACAATAGTGAACCGATTCGGCAATTTATGTTCTCGTGATAGTGTTCCTTGCATCTTCTTTTTTATTTTGCTTTTAGTATACTATTCATCAAAGCTTGAAACCTAACGGAGCATTAGTCAAGCCAAAGGGTATTACCTTGAATTCATAATGTCCCTGATGAGTTTTGAAGGTTGTCTTTTATACATCTTCTATATTCATTCTCATTTGTAGATAACCTTATATCAAATCTAGTTTTGAGAAGTATTTGGATCCATTAAGTTCATCTAACAGCTCATCTATGAGAGGAATTAAAAAATTATTTTTGATTATAAGATTTTTCAGCTATCTGTACTCTACACAAATCTCTATGTATTTATCTAGTGATGTTAATTTTGTTGTTTTGTACCATTTAAAAAAATAAGATAAAACAGTATAATTTTTAGCTCGTTTAAAATTTTTGTCTGTTCTGGAAATTTTTATCCAGTGATATTTATAATGCCCTAAAATTATTATTTTATTTCATATTTTTATGGTGGTAAGGTCGTCTGTGGTTCAACGAATACAAGCTGGAATTCTTCAAATAATATTGTCACTCCTACTTCACTTTCTTTTTTATTGGATTCTTTTGAGATTGTTAAATAAAATAACTAACCACCATAACCAAATATGCTTCCTTTAGATTCTTGTGAACCATTGTTGCCACCATCATCTCTAGTTGAACTTCTTCAACCATTTTTTTTAACTCAATAATTCTTTTTTTAATAAACATTTTTTTTATGAAGTCAAATAGGATATTAATCAATTTACTCTCAACACCATTTCACACCTCCTTAACTTCAATAATCTTAGATCAGCTTAAAATTGAAATCCTTTCATGAACCATGAGAGTTTAGAGAAGAATGCATTGTATTCATCACACTTTAATTGGCTACTATAACAACCAATGTAGTAACTCTTTCCACCACTTTCTTGACCTCTTTAGCAACACATTCATCAATAAAGTTGTGGGTGCTCCACTGTCAATCAAGACTACAAATTTCCGTTCAATATAGCTTTTTTTAATCCTAATTGTGATATGGGCAAACTTTATGTTAATGCATTCAATGATAGGCCATATTCTTTAATATTTTCAGAATCTATCTCATTGTTGTTAACTTACATTGCCTCCACAGAGTCTTCATTCTTATTCCTCATATTTTTCTGTCATATGTATACTTTTTGCTTACATAAATGGCCAAGACTTTACTTTTCTCCATACTTGTAACATTGTCTCTTTGTTCATAAATAAATTCTTACGGATGCTTTGAACCTTGTGTTGCATCATTCTTCACTGGATTGTAAGACTTTGATAGCGGATTTTCTTAGCACCTGTTAGCAATGATTGGAACCATTGATCTTGTGGCCATCTTATTCTTTCTTACTTTTAATTCCTTCTGCAATTTAGATTGCTCAGACTGAACTTTAAAACGTTTAACATAGACTTTACATCTTCCTTAAATCCGCTAATGAAGCTTGAAATGCAATAGGATTCTAACAATGTAGGGATTTTGACAATCATAAAAGATTTAAGTTCTTTGAACTTTCAATGTGTTCTTCTATTCCTTTCTCCCGTGTTAATTTATTGAAATCTTCTGTCATATCTCTGTTGCTGCCAAATCTCATACTTCTTCTGTAAGAACATCCCAACTAGCCACATCTTTATTGCTCCGAATCTATCCTTCAAGCTATACCTCTGTTATTCCTTTTTAAGTATATGAAGACTATTTCAACCCATTGACCAACTGGAATTTAATGTAACTTAAAAGTATTATATGCACTTTTTAATCCAACTTCAAGGGTTATCTCCATAAAAATTTGTTATCTCTCTACCTTGGGTTGAGAAACAGTATATCCAAGTTTCTATCCTTCATAAGAATTCACCTCCTCTATTCTTGTATGTGTTCTTGATTGCTGTACAATTCCACAAAAAAATCGGATTGTTCCTTGCATTAGGTTCTTGCTTACTTCTCAGCTTCTTGATCGCTTACAATGGTTTGTAGAGTAGCTATTATTGAATCCAACCATGAAGTGAATTAATCGTTCTTCCTGTTTTGCTCTTCCCACTGCCTTTGATTCTGCAGGAATTCATCATGTCTGCCCTGGATATGTCCCTGAAGTTCATCATGCATTCTCTGTATTTGTTCTTCCAAGGCTCTAACTTTACTGTCTTCAACCATGTTTAATAGTAATGAGTGGGTTTTTAGGCTCATCAATTTGTTGAGAATTGATCTTAACAAAGAGAGTACAAGAAGCGGGAGAAGAAAAGAACAGTTTACAACACTACAAAATTGCAGAATTTTCCTTTATTGATATTTCTTGACATTCACGTTACAGAAACCAAAGGTTTATATACATTTAATTTCCCTACAATTCTAATTGCCTAACTAACAGAAAAAATAAAATACTAATTGCCACTAACTGTTTATTTATCAACAAGATTCACGTGCTAATTACACCAAGAAGAACTTCTGCTTCTCTGTTGTTTCAGGACTTGTACTCAGCAAATATTCCCACATACTTCTAATAGTTTTTTCTGCTTCTGGCTCCTGTTGTAAGAGAAACTACATCTAGACTTTCCTTGCAGCACACCCACTCAACTACTCTAACTGAACACAGTATATCAAGAAAAAAATATCAGGTCTTCCTGGCAAAGGCATTCTTAAGATTTCGTAGCGTCATCACCAACTATTGTCTTTCACCTTCTACCTGTGCAAACTTGAGACTGAGCTTTCTTGCATCTCCTTCAGTTCATTTTCCATTGATTTGTTTCTCTCCTTCAATGACTCTAGTTCACCCAGCTCCTCATTGGCATTGTGGTCTGTGTTGTTGATAGAGCAGGTTTTTGATTCATACTCTGATACACTGGAATGATTGCTGGAAGGAAACAGCAAAAGATTTCAATCACAAGAACAAGCTAGGAGCAAAGTAGAATAGAAACCATCTAAAATAGAACTATTGTTTCTTCAAAATCATACCTGTTGATTGAAAGTTTTAAATTCCCATTTTCTTCGGACATCCCTGATGTACTACTTCTTGGTTTCTCATCTCTGCTTCTTAAGTCTTCAGCAATGTAAACATTTGGAGTAATCCCAATGTTGTCTTCAGATGACTGCATTGCAGGCCCAACAATTAAGATTAATAAACAGTTTTATTTTGCACAATTAATGAGTTTGAAAGAAGATATAACAGTTCAATCTTGATAGACAACTAGTTAAAAAGTTGCTCATAGATAAAAAAAGGAGCCTCATCTATTTCTTCCATGGCTCGAAACTCATCCATGTCCAGATATATAATGATTATCATTGCTAACCTTTCGGGGTTGGTTGCAGCAGAAACTTGTGCAATTCTGGTCGAGTTTTTCCACTCTGCCCTCCAATTCTTCAATTTTGTTTTGAAGATTCCTTTCCTTCTCTGAAAACGAATTTGCAGAGGCTTCTAGAGAAGTTTCCTTTAACTTTATTTGTACCTGCCACACAAAATCACAAGAAAGGGAGTATTTGTAAAGTTAACTGCAATTGTGCCAAATCAAGAACAAAATTTCATAAAGCAGAGCGCACTCGGAATAGACAAACCAGAGAATATGATGGGAAGATCATAAAGGGTTTTGTCCATCTTGCACCAGCTATTTTGCCCTTGCATATTCTAGTTGAAAATTGTAATTAAAAAAACTTGGAAATAAAAATTTACCACAAGCAATTTTATTTTCTCCCTCAGATTTGCGACCTCTTTAGAGCCATAAGGAACTGGAACAAACTTATAGTTTCTCGTGATACTTTTTGATCCTTCAGAAACTGCTATGCATTTGTTGCTTTCCTTGAGTTTCTTCTCCATGCTGGTCAAAGCATCTTCCTTTTTCTTTAGCTCACTCTTTGATTGGACTAACTGCTTTCTAAGTTTTTCTTTTGCCAGCTCATTTTCAAACAGAGAATGTTTCAAGTCATCACACTGAGATTTAAGCATTCTGACCTCTGATTGCAAGAGACTCATTGATGTCTTCATTTGTTCCAGCTCTAAACTCATATTTTCTTTCTGATCTGCTTGCTCCGAAAGGCCATTGTTTTCTATTGAGAGCATTTCAAGCTCAGCTTTTAGGCCTTGGATTTCATGGGAGAAGTTTCCACCACATTCTTCATCATGCTTCTTTTGATGTTCAAGCTGTCTGGATTTATCCTCAATTTCCATCAACATCTGTTTGGAAAGAACATGCAGTTTTGACTCATAATCATCCTTAACTGATTGGAGCTCTTCATTAGCTTTCTGAAGCATTTCTTCCAGTTGTCCTTTCTGCATATGTAGTTCACTAGCTTCTGCAAGCGCTTTCATAGCTACCTTCTCATTTGCATCAAACGTTGAGGCCATTTTCACTGACAACCTCCTAAATTCTTCCTGCAGTTTCTCAGCTGTATTAGCGTTTTTCAATTTTATCTTTCGCAAGGCTTCCTCTGCTTGAATGGCTCTCTTCTCCTGCTCAACTCTTGCACTTGTTACAGCCTCCAGATCAACATCAAACTCTTGGGCCTGCTGATCCAATTCTTTCTCCAAGCTCATTATATGGGTTTCTAGTTGCTTTATGGTGGTCAAAGAGTCAGAATTTCCCTTTGACTGTTTCTTTAGTTCATTTTCTAAGCTCTCAACCTGAGCTTCCAGTTCATTTATGTTGGGAAACGAGGGGGAACATTCATACTGTATCTTCAGCTGTTCTTGCAGCTGACTTTGCTCTAATTTATATGACATTTCATGGTTCTCCTGCTTCAATATCTCATAGTCGAGTTCCAGCTGCTCCATTTGAATCTCTAGCTCATCTTTCTCTCTCCTATAGATCTCTATATCACTGCAGAGGTACATGATCTTTTGCTCCAGAAGATACATTTCTTTAGCATCCTTATGCTCCTTAACAAGTTCTTCCAATGCCTTTTGCTCTTCATCATCATCAGTCTTACTTCTCGAGATTGCTTTCTCATAGGATCTTACTTTGTTGGAAAGGTAAAATGTTTCCCTACTTTTCTGTTCTAACATTTCATTGAGGTCTTTCACAGCAAGTATCAACTCAGCATTTGACTCCTTTGTTTTCTGAAGTTGTAGCCAGAGGTTGGAATTCAGGTCCTTCTCATAATTCAGCTCTTGTCGAACTTCTTCAAGAAATGGATCCCCACGTTTGAAAGGTGACTTGGTTTGGCTTTTTGCCTCCTCCATGCATTTCTGAAATGCCTTTAGTTTCTCACACTCTAACTTGAGAGTATCTCTCTCCCCTTTTAATCCCAAGATTTCTCTTGAGAGGTCCTGCCCCCTTTTGCTCTCTTTTACAATTTGTTTCCGCAGAGTTTGTATTTCCATCTCTGACACATCTTGCTGTCTTGCCATCATAATGAGTTCAGACTTGATTTTTTCCATCTCAATAGCTGAAGCCTGTTGAGATCTCTCTCTTGCAAAGGTGCCGTGAAAACTATTTTTCGAGTCATCATTACTTATCCCATGAGCAGAATCAGCACATAACTCCCATTGTGGTTGCTGATGTTCTGCATAGCTTGCTGCGGAAGCATTTGCTTTTGGCAGGTGAGATGCTGAAGTGAGGGTTCGGGATGATAGAAAGCTAGTAGGGTCCTTTAGCATGTTATTTCTCAATCCAAGTTCTTGAGGGGCATTGAGCCCAGGGCCACTTTCAGAACTTGACATTGAAATGAATCCACTAGAAGTTCTGTCATTGTCATTTAATTCAGCATTGTGGGGGGCAATGATCAGTGGTAGATCCTGTAGAACAACAAAAATACCCGTCATATTTTCATCAACCATCTACAAATTAGAGAAGAAAATTGAAATGGCTGAAAAAGTAGAATTCTATTTGATTGTTCCAAGTTTTATGCCATGATATCTAATTTTATGAATCATGCAAGAAAAGAATTACAGAAATGATTTCGGGCACAAGACTTGAAACTTACTTCACTTGAGTGACTATTAGTACCCTCATCTCCGTTACTATTGTTTAATTGGGTGTTCAAGGTTCTGCTCTGGGATTTTATGTTTATATCTTCAGCTTCCACCACCTCACTGCAAAAGATTGCAGGAAAAAAAAATCTATAAACCCTTCAAAGAAAATTATGGAAACTTGAAAAAATTGATAACAAGAAATGATATTTCATCGCTACCTTTGCTCAACATCTTCTTGCAGCCTCTGGATTGAAACCTATTGAAAACCAACAGCTGAAGTTAAATTGTGTACTTCAATTACAAAGTGAAATTCTCAATCTTAAAGACAAGGAAGGTTTTGTGGGAACCAAGAATTATATCCGTGACCGGTATAAGTGAGACAGAGAGAAGAAAAAACCTCACATGCAAAACCCCGTCAGATTTTGAATTCTTGAGGGGAAGAGAAACAGTGGAAGGTATAGTTGCCTCAGCATAATCAGCAAAGTCTATAGAAACTTCTCCGACTAAACTATTTTTCGATGATCCCTACACAAACCCAAAAAATCCAATCACACAACAGACACTTGACAAGAAGTTGTGCAATATATGTCAATAATTTAGTAAAATTCCTTACAGCGGAGACAAGAAAATGGTATATTCTCTCATTGATCTTCCCTGTTTTCGCATCACGAATGTATTTCACTGTTTCATAGACCGGGTAATCCCATCGACAACTTTCTTCTCGGAGTATACCCTTCTCTAATCTCACTGTTGGCTTCCCTACATCTCCAGGAACCACTGATATAGCCAATGGACTCGCATACAATTGCGGCAGCTACATTCACAGATCACCACAAAAGTTCCTTACTTTTTCCAATTTCTCAATCACATTTGCCAGCAATGAAAGCAGGATTCAAATTCTTAGCTTAATTCAACAAACAAAATAAAGCAATGATCTTGAATTTTATATATATATATATAAGGTTCAATTTATAAGAAAATTCTGGCATTTTCTTAGTATCCAAACAGAATTAAGTGAACCCACCACCAAAAATTTATTGAAAAAAATCCAAATCTTTCACAAGAACATCTATACAATTATCAATATAAAGCTAGAACTTAAACAATATATAAAAAAAAAACAGAGAACTTCAGTTCAAAGTATTAAATGTTAGGGATTGAAGAAGCATATAGTTACAAGTACAATATCCAAAAAAAGCAGTATGTTTGCCAGTGAAAGTACCTGAGTTGCATGAAACTGCAATTTAAAGACAGTTTTGATCTTGTTCTTCTCCCTTCTCCATCTCGCCGACCTGAACATTTTCTCCACCGAAATATCCAGTAACTCACCGGGATTCCGGCCAAACAAGCCGTAAAATCACCATTCCAGCGAGCGGCCCATCCAATGCAAACAAAATATATAGTATAATATACAGAGAAGCAGTGAGTCGGTAGGAGTGTACAGGTGAAGGTGCGGGCTTGCGAGTCCAATGCGAGCTGGAAACTGAGTCAAACAGAGCGAGTTGAGAAGCAAAAACAGAGAAGGTGGGGTTGGGAAACAGAGGAGACAAGTAAAAAGAGAAGTAGCAGATCTAAGAAAAGGTGGGCACGTGACATTTCTCTCCTTTCTTTCCAGAATCTCCCTCTGTGTTAGTAACAATCAGGCTTCCAATAAGTATGACACTTGTGTTTTTTTTTAAAACAATTACCAAAAATAAATAAACGAGTTCAATTAAAATTTGAATGAATTAACTATTAATTAAAACACAGAGTTAAATATTGTAGGTGGCGAAAGGACTTTTTGGGGTGAGGGAACATTAAATACTGTCATATGTTTTTCCGATTGTAATTAACAACATGCATCTCATTGGACTTTTATAAGGTAATAATAAACAATGTCTTGCATGAAATTAAATTTTGCATGACTCAAAATAGAAAAAAGATTTAGATTTATTGCTTCTTCTAAAAACAAATTTAAATTTCCGACCTCGAGGATTGGCAAGTTTGGACCCATCTCCTTATTATTTTCTTACAAAAATTGTGATTTTCCACTAAAAACAATAATAATCATGTTCTGGAATGAAATGACAAACACCTCCACCTAGGACCACATTTGCATGGGTGTTTTTCTTATATTGTCAAGGACCACCATATCATAACATCCAATCATGCAGTATCACCTGTTTTTGTTTACTTATGTGTGTGTGTGTATATATATATATATATGTGTACTGTTGTCAAAATTTAATTTTATAAATATATATATATATATATATATATGTACTGTTGTCAAAATTTAATTTTATAAAATAATAATCATTAAATAAATAAATAAATAAAAACAATTCCGGCTTCCGTTGTCAGTAAAAATCACACCTTTTCTTTTACGGTCAAGAGAGCCCACTTTATGAACTCGTAGAGGGAGGTGCTGAAGGACAGTAGGGGGGGGGAAAGAGCAACATAGGAACCAACGTCAACGGTCACATCTTACGAATAAACATATGTTTAACGATTAATCTTTCCGACAATTTAAATCTGAAGAAAATGACTTGATAAATAAATAAAACGCATAAAGGAGTGATTTTTATGACTTTTCATAATAAAGTAACCTTCAATTACGGCCATCTTACAAGTCGTCATCAAACCACCATTGATTTGTCCACGAGACGCTGATTGCACTCTTATTTTGTGATTAATTTTACTGTGCCTTTTTAATGCAAAAAGAATAGGTATTGTAAACGTGATTTTACTAATAAAAAAAATTATAAACTTAAAATCTAATAGATATACTAAATAAAATATATTAAGAATTATATGTTTCTTATGATTGTTCCTAAACCAATTTTCAACTCTAAAAAAAATAATATTGTTATAATTATAATTCGGGTGTATTAAAAAAACTAAGAATAATATAATGTACTTGTCTTTAAACCTAGCCCAACAAGTTAATTTTGAAGCCTCTTGAGTCTTGACTTAATTCCTTGTTTGACTCATTTTAAATTAAATCATGTAGGAGTTAACTAAATCATAACTCAATTGACTTTGTAGATTAAAAAAAAACTTGAATGATCTATAAATATATGTTTTCATTGAATATATATATATATATGATTTTTTTAATATATTATGAAGACGATATATTTTAACAACCATTAGTTTTAGAAAATAAATATTAAACTTAATCGAGCATATGATGCGGGTTGCTAGTTTGGTTAGTTGGTCTACCCGAGTAAAACCATGGCCCAAGTTATGGACTCAAGTAGGTATAAAAACCTTGTCTTTATAAAATTGTTTTTTATTTAATTATATAATTAAAAATACTCACAATAAAGTAACCAAATAAGATTTATAAACAAACAATTAAGATGGTTGTAAAAAAAAAGATCTGCTAATATTATAAAAAGATTTAGATAATCGTATTCAAAAAAAGGAAAGATTGAATGGTATTTCATAAAATTCTATGTAAAATAATTTCTTAATTAATTTAAGAATTTAATAGAATAATATATCTAATTAGAATTACTTTATTTTCAAGGAATTAAATTTAGATTATTAAAAAAAAAAGCACATGGCCCATCACGCAGGAGCCATCATAAATAAATTAGGACAAGAGTGTGGACCTATTAGCCTAGGCCCATATAACTGCCAACCCATTATTTTTTAAAAGAAGAAGAGAGTGTCTCGTTATTATTATTTTAAAATTCTTCATCCACTATACAATCAATTTTTGACTTCCTATTATTTTTATATATTTTCTTAAGTTATAAAAAACAATCAGCATGGATAAAAAAAATCTAGTTACTCCCAACGGTTGTCGTTCATATTGTTCATATTCTTGTTTGACATTAGATTTTAAAAGTGTTTTTAGATTATTTTTATTTTGTACTTTAAATTAAATTTTTTTAATGTTTTTAGATTATTTTTATGCACTAATATTAAAAATAATTTTTAAAAAATAAAAAAATATCATTTTAATATATTTTTAAAATCTATTTTCAAACATGTCGTTAGACAGATGGCTTGCTTGTGAACTGTGATCATAGAAGCTGCAATTTGTTTTTCCCAGGGACCAAATGATTATTAATCTGTACTCGTCCACGTATCCATATTACGTAATTGGAAAAAAAGATATGTGATTGTAAATGAACTTGTGTTTCGACATAGCCATGTGTTTGAGGGCCTCTTTCAATTTCACAGGCCCATGAAGAGGTGGAGTTCCACCGCTGTTGGGCCACTATATTCCGGCAGCATTCTCTCCCATTATTGTTTCACGGGGATACCAGCATTATTGATCAAACATTTATGCGCGTTTAGTTGTTCAGCACTCACATCACATATTACCAATTTACCATGGCATTGCTGGTCCTACATTCTGTGGCATCCATGATTCTTACTATATATATTCATTCATTTTCTTCACTTTGATGTGAAAGTAAACTCATGTAATGAGCCCTAAGTGTGAACTTGATATTGTATTTTAAAATATTTTTGAAAAAAAATTAATTTTTTTGTTTTAAATTTTTTTTTTGTGTGTTTTCATCATTTTGATATGTTGATATTAAAGATAATCTTTAAAAAATAAAATAAAAAATATTTTGATGCAATTTTGAAAAAAAAAAAAAACTTTGAAAATCAACTCAACTATTTTTTTTAAAAAGCTTTAAATTTGGCTATGGTGTACGGTGAAATAAAATGTCGGTCCAATGTTCTAAGACGTTGGCTGATTAAATCAAAAGATAACAAATTTATCATGATACCTATGGGGTAAATATCCAGCCCCATTATATAGGGAAGGAAAAATCTTCAAGTGAGCAATTCATAGCTATTATTTCATTCTTTGACTGATGAAGTCTTAAAGTCACCATTGAAGCTTTTGGCACCGAAACTCAAAACTTCTTCTCGGAATTGTACCAAGTAATGATGTGCTATGATGATTCCTGTAAATAGTGGGATCATGTAGTGGCAAAAATAATCCATCTTGAGAGAGAGATAAAAAAATCTGAGAGTGAAAATACTGTAGTCATTTACACTTTGTTACTGTTTGGTTATGTAGTTAAGATTGTTTTTTATTTTTTTTATTCAAAAATATATTAAAATAATTTTTTTTTTAAATATTTTTTAATATTAACACTAAACACTAAAAAATCAAATAAAAAATCAATTTTTTTGGGAGACGTGTACCGCACTGTGAGTTATTGTGCGTGGCAAAGGCGCTAGGTGGGATAGAAAGGAAGCCAGCGAGAAGGTCAAATTCGATTGCACTTATTAAACGCAACGTAAATTAAAAGGTCACGAGACTCGAGACATTTTACATGTCATTGACAATTACCGACAGATTACATCATTCATGGTTAATTACATCACTTTCTCCGTAATTTATTTATTGCATCTATTTTATATTTTAAAAAATATTTTTTACACTCTAAATTAATCCAGAATTTTTAAATCAGATGAAATATATAAATGAACCTCATATATATGTTTTATCTAAAACTGATCTAAGCAACATATTATAGAGCTGTATCTACCTCGCAACAATATGATAAACTCACAATCCCAGCAAACAATAGCAGAGCAAATTGTTTTCGAAGTACAAAAAAAAAAAAAAAAGGAACCCAGAGGCACAAAATTCCTGATTTATATTTCTTGGGTAACCAAGGAGCTATACAATCGGTACAATAAATATATTTACAAGGTATCTCTCGTGCTTTTAATTTCCAATAGAAGCATTGATTTCCAGATGCTGATTTTTTTTTATTAATATGGTGTAGTTATCAGTTTGTTTATATATTGACTAATTTTATAAGTTTTAAAGTTAATGACCATATAATATTCTAGTTATTATCATATTAGTAATTATAGAACTCAAATCTGAAACCACACGAAAAGTCTGAAACCAAAACCACATAAAGAGTAATCCTCTTAGTTACAAGCTTTACTACTAAACGAATTATTAAAATCATGTTTGGGAGTATGATTGAAATTATATATTTTTTATTTAAAAAAATATTAGAATAATTTTTATTATTTTTTAAAAATTATTTTTGATATTAGTATATTTCTAATGATACTAACAAAAATTTATTTAAAATAAAAATTAAAAAAATATATATGTTTTTTAAAAGGCGTTTTTGAAAGTCAGGTCTGGTGAATGCTGATTTTGATTAATTAAGCAAGGTGGGTTATGGTAGGAATCCGATTTTCGAGGTTTTGACTGTGCACCTCTCGTCCTTAATTTTCAAGTTTCAAATTATGACAGCCAGGAGATGTGAACTTTTCCACACCCACAGTAACCGTGTTTTTGAAACAAATGACAAAGATGTGTTAGTTGATGTGAAAAAGCAGGGAATAATAGTTTCATTTATCAGATATTTTGTGTATGTCAGGTTGTGACCGTTGGATCGGAAAACATCATCATGATTAAGAGCAAGAAAATAAAAAAATAAATTTTAGCCACAGTTCAAATTCTTCAGGGGGAGGATTAACTATTCACAAGGAGACTGGACTGCCTCTGCTAATTTACTTATTTGCTTCAATCTGAAATAAAACACAAGTACATTATTACTGAATCAACAATACATCCCCTAACCTTTTTTTAAGGTGATGAATGATTTGAACCATGAATCAGTGGTGATATTATCTCTCACAAAATTTATGAAAGCAATGCATTCTCTACGTGTCTTGACATCAAACTCAGCGTATATAACCTGCGGCATGAACAGCCACAAGGCAGTAGCTACCACAAATGCCAACGCCGACAACCTTGAAACCACCGTAGGCTGCCTGCATTTACCATTAAAAGCTTTTTTTATGACAATCTCAATAGCCAAAGAGATCCCGTGTACGAAGAAGAAGCAGGTGAGCTCCCATGTGGGCTTCTTTCTTCCGATATAGTAGAAAATGAGTTCATGCATTATTCCAGATACCAAGAATGATGCCAGAACCCCTGGGAGCGCCGCCCACTTTTTTCCGATCAAGTGGCTAGAAATGGACGTCACTGGACTGTATACGGTTTGGTGTAGGATACTGGTGACCATAAGATTCCACCTTCGACCCCAGAAGTCCTGCAGTGAGGTGGCTAGGTATGGCTCATGGAACTGTGGCTCGAGCTCTAAACGGAGATAGACTCGAGCAAAGGCTGCAACCACTGCTAAGACAAGTTCTAGACCAATGTAAAGGTATAGAGCATAGAGAAGCAACACTATTTTTGGATGAATATGGTCTTTTTGAAGATAGATGGGTGCGGTTATGGCCAATACTGCAATTTTAAGGCCATAATTTAGAGATGATTTGTGGCCGCTTCCTTTGCTTATTTTTTCCTGGACTGGTTTGTCCGGGCTCTGTCGAAACTTGATGGGCAGACAAGCCAGAGAGATGAAATTCGGGAAGGAGAGGGGAACAGGGTAGGCTGATAGAGGGCCATGGCCGAAGGCAAAGAGAAGGAGCTTGAAGTTTGCGAGCCATGCGAGGAAGAAAGATGTTGGACCTCCAAGAAAGATGGTGGAGAGATTGAGAGGGAGGAAGAAAAGGAAGAGTATGACTGGGAGTATTGCAAAGAATCTGATCGCTCCTTTGGAGATAATCTTGCCCACCATGTGACAGTACCACAGTGATAGCAAAGCTGATGCCCATACCATGAAGAAGTTTTTGATCTCGCCCTCCATTTTTCTCGCTCTTAAATTCTCTGTAATTCACCGGAAGGATTGATATATAGCAGGGATGCTGTTTATTTCGAATGAGCGACGGTGAATAAAACTGGGTTGTGAAACCAGGCAGATAATGAAGACCTGGGCATGCAGCTAAAAGAGAGAGAAAATAGGAAGAGATGTTAGGGGCATATGTTTGTCCTGCTCCTAGTCTGTCTTGATCAAATCCGTCGCCGTTTTAAATAGCTGCATTTATTGCCGTGTTAGCTCCTCTGTACAATTTAGAAGAATTCATAGAGTACCCGTGGAAAAGTTCGCCTGGGTCTGCGTCCTAATTCCAGTCAAATCTATATACATCGTCAAAATTGACAATATTATAGAGTGTCACCTCCGCCGCCGCCGCCGTCGCCGCGAGGCCTAGTTCGTGATTCCACATTCAGACGCGTTTTTTTTTCTTTCCTGCCATTTGTCACTATTGACTATTGATATCTTTGTGTATGATGATTCCACCGCCTAGCGGTATATTTTTTTAGTTTAAAACAAAAACTTAATTAAATCAAATTAAAAAGATTTTTAGCTAAAACTATCCACTAAATTCAAAAAATGTATAATTTTGTTAATTTCAGATTGGTTCTTATAAATATTTTAGATGTGCTCACCCTTGTCAGAAAAATCTATAGTTGAAAAATCTATATTTTAGATGTGCTCATCTAATGATTACATATATTTATTAAATATATATAGTTGAAAAATCTTGCCAACAAATTGAGAAGTAGAACATTGCAAATCATTAGATGCGTGATGTTAATACTTAAGCTTTTCACAAGAATTTCTTCCCATGTTATTAATTTATAATGAAGTGAATTAATTTATCAACCATTACAATTTGTTTTTTCATATGGTTCTCGTTCCCATGCCGTGTTCTAACTCTTGCGATATTGCTGGAGATGTTCCCGGTGGTTTCCATTAAGTTTTGTGAGAAATATTTATTCTTAACATTTAAGGGTTTTCATTCCGTTTTAAAAATATTTTTGAATAAAAAATAAAAATTATTTATTATAATTTTCATATAATAATATTTAAAAATAAAATAAAAAAATATTTTAATATATATTTTTTAAAAAATATTTTAAAAAACAAAATTAACTTTAAACCGTGAATAAATATTTTTGCTCGGAAACCAATTGCCCAATGGTTCAGCATCTCCAAGAGACTAAAGTAATAGTGATAGGAAAAGGGAGAAACACAAAAGCCCAATCGGTTTTCCAATTCTCTTCCGGCCAGTTGCCCAAGAAACACCATCTCTCCACCACTCTTCCTCTCAAGTCTCATCAACTTACCCCGATGGCAGCTTCCCTGGCTGGCGGCATCGCTATTATAGTTTTTTTTATCCAAGGAAACGTAAATCTAAAAAAAAAAATATTTTATAAATTTAAATGAACAAGTAAAATTTAGGTTATCTCAGATTTTTATAAGAGATTCACGCAATATTAAACACTAATTGCATGTTCGAGAATATGATTGTAGTTGTTTTTTAAAGTGTTTTTCATTAAAAAAATATATTAATAATGTTTTTTTTTTAAAAAAAATATTTTTTAAACATTCATTTATACTTTATTTAAATCATGCTAATATTTTATTTTAAAGAGCTTATGTTGAAGATTAAATTCCAAGAAAGTTTTAATCCAAAAAGTAAGTGAACTAAACTTTTAATTTGACCTTAAATATACCCATTAATCATGTATTAAACTAATTCTCCAAGAAAAAAAAACTCAGTGACCAAATTATAAAACAATAAAAAATTAAGAGACCTAAAAAAATGGCTATGAATAATAAAAGGAACATAAGAGGTAAGAGAATAAATAATGAATATATGATCGATTTATAAAACAATAAAAACGCAAAACATCTAGAAAGAAAGATTTGATAAATTGCGAGAAGAAAATGCGAAAAATGAACGGTGTTTTAATTAACAATAATGTTTAATTTACTAGATGGAGAATGGGCCAGGAAAAAAACGGGGTGCAAAACTGTCAGAAGTGGGATTTGAACCCACGCCCTCTCACGAAGACCAGAACTTGAGTCTGGCGCCTTAGACCACTCGGCCATCCTGACACAGACGATTAGACTTGACAATTTAGTTATACTAATCAACAAACTTAGAGGCCATCAAGAGGTCACACGTTGTCGAATCAGCCTCTTTTATTAATTAACCAATGATTTAAGTCCCGATGTTCACTGATATGCTTGGGCGTGGCAATGTATAACGGAAAACTGGTTTAATAAAGTGAACCAACCCGGTTTGAGAATATAATTAATTATTTTTAAAAGTATTTTTTATTCAGAAATATATTAAAATAATATTTAAAAAAAATTTTGCGGCCGACTCAATTTAGAAAAAAAAATTATAATACCGAATGCTAAAAATTTAAGCGTCGGTTTCGATTTTGTTTTCACAGACTTTCTATTCTCACTCGGAAATTGATAACAAAAATGCGAATGGTAGTTTCTCTGGAAAATCCATGTTAATGTATTGGAATAATAAAATAATTATTTTATTATTTCAAGAAAAATCATTAAACTTTCTGTTCAAGGTAATATGGGTTTTCTTGCATAGCCTACAAATCATTCCCATATTAAATGAGAGATATGATGGTTTTCCATATTTTTCATCGTAATTAAATGACCCACTATTCTTAAAACAAAAAAAATAAAAACTTGCAAACCTGGAATTTTTTTATGGGATTTTTAATTTTTAAAACGTGATAAAATAATTCATTTACCTTTTAAAGTAAATTATTTGAACTAGCACCTGATTTTATTTTTTTATTTTCATCGCGATTTATTTTAGCCTGTAATCAAGTTTACTAAGTGAAAGTTTAATATTTTAATAAATATAAAAAATCATTTAAAAACAAAAGTTATGTACCGTCGAGCGGTACATTGCGACATTAATTGAGCAATATAAACTAAAATATAATTCAGTTTAGTCCTTTAAAACTAAATTACTTTTTTCCACTTTATTTTACTAAAGCAGACATTAATTGAGCGATAGAATTCTCTTAAAACATTGCGACAACCCTACATCTAGAAACAAAATAAACCAAAAAAAGTCAAATATCAAATAAAATCGATGTAAATAGATCACAGTTAAAAAAGTTAAGTGACCAAAAAAAACTTCTCCTAGTAGTACAAATTAGTCTCAGAAAAAAAGGATCGGTTATTTGTCACTGGCAACCCTTGCTGCTAGTTTTTATCCGCTTCTTTCACACATTAAAAAACAGAAAATTCATGTAAGTCTGGTTAATGGTGATAGTTACGTGCCAAGGCACACGCTTCCATATATTTTCACCCACACGTGTTCTCCATCAAGATAGGGCAAAAACTCGTAGCAAAAACGAATTAACACCAGAGAGACTGTTTAATTAATACTAAATTACATACATTACAATGCCTATGCTGAGAACCAGCTGAAGATTGCACATTCAGTTAGGCCATTAGCGACGAAAGACTCATTCGATGGGTGAGTTTTTTTCTCCTCGGCACCTCTACCTCTTGATTCCTCCTGCCTGACCCTTTTTCCGGCAGCCGCAGCCGCCCTTTTCTCTTTTCTTCTCCGCATAACATAATCTTCAGGAATAAATACATCCATGAACAGTGTCGGAAGATTTTGATGAGCAAATTTGACTGGGTGGTGCAAAGTGGTGCACTTGAGCCTGAATGGAAGGGAAAATCATGAATTTATAGTGAAAATGAAGTGGGGATACCGTGGGCGTGGATGCCCATGTTTTATCTCCAAACATGTAAGGCAACACTTGTTAATTTCTATGAAGTTAGAGTTACCTAGGATGCATCTTGGTTTCCGGGAAGTTTTTGACCTTATTGCATGCCATGTAAGGCATCGAGGGAGAAAGGGGCATGTGAAAGGCTATAGAGAGAGACAAGTGTAAGTGAAAGTAATGCATCCTTTTATTTTGTTCCCATACATGAGTTCTGTTCTGTCGGTTGATTTGTCTTCTATGAGAACACCTGCTGCTCATGTAAGTTATTTGACAGTCCCCGGGTTTTGGATGCGTTTATATGTTAGTCTTTCATGTTTTAAAATCTATAATAAGCAAGTCTCACGACTCTTATTGACTATTTGCTTATTATTGTCCTTAAAAACCGTGATGTGACGAGAAAGAGTTTATAATCTACACAGCATATTTCGAGTTCGAGTCAGAGCATGTATATTTTTTAGGAGCCCAAGATAATCGAGATTTTACCTGCTCACTTGTGCCTTTAAATTGATTTTTTCAAAGATACAGTTTCCTCGTACCAAAAAAAATATCTGCTTATTACTGTTTCGCTAAGCATTCGCTATACTATTCCTTTCCCCCCCCCTCTAATAAGTCTTGAATCTCACATTATCCCGCTGGTCATTGATCGATGAATTCCATTTTGTTTGATATATGTCTTTGAAACTCAGTATGGGAATACTGAGTTTGTTTATCCTCGAAATATTCATCACAGCAGAGCCTCTCAAATGGCGCCATACGCCATAAAAAAGAAGAAGAAGGTGATACAGTAGTGAGAATTCAACCAGCAACCCATGAGTGACAATGATTCTCTGTCTGATACCATTAATTCATGCGTTAAGACTGTGTTCCCTGCACACCGATTAAAAAACTCACGACTCTACAAAGTGCAAGAAAGAAGATTAAAGACTACTTAAATTAGTTTTGCATCGTTTTTCTCCGGACCCATATGGTGTCTGAACTTCAAGTCAAAAGCATTCGATGGTCGGTTTGTTAGATTAACTGCTAATTTGTTTAAGATAATGTATTTAATTATCTTGAAACAATATAAAAGGTGACTTGAAGAAATCCACTGGACAAGTCCAGCAATATGTTTTGTTTAATAAATAAAAATGTTTTGGGATATATTTGATATTTCAGGAGATTTGTTTTCTTCTTTTAACTTTGAGCTTTAAAATCAACATCCATTAAAGTCTCACTATTATATAATATTGATTAAATAAGAAAAATATATTTCTAAATTCCTAAACTGACATGATAATACACTTGACCATTAAAAAGAAAGATAAATTACTAATATATATATATATATATAATGGATCCATGTTGTCCTTATATAACATATTAAGTTTCTAATTTATCCTTGTATCCTTAATTGAATCAATTTTATCCTTATAACATGAATGAACTTTCAATTTATCTTGCTGTTAACTTTTTTTTTAATCTAAATTAACTAAACCAGTCATGCAAATATTTAATATTATATCGAAAATGACCTTTGAGTTCTATGAACTTTCCAGTCATGTGTTTTAAATATGATAAATAGAAGATATTTTTTTTCAAAAATAAATAAATCACAAGACCATGTCTCTATGTCTCTTCGGTGATCCCTTCCTCATGCACTTGAGCTATTATTTTTAATATACTATTAGATTTCTAGGGACACAAGAAAAAATAAAGTGATTATAGGATTCATAGGTGTTTTTGACTAATCTAGTGGCTTGCATTTTTTTAATCTACGTGCTCTTGTCTGTTTTTGCTTATAAACTTGCATTTAATATATGAAAAGACAACATAAATAGATTCTTAACATCATTTTATCACTTTGATCATTATATTTTTAATCGTTCAATCACATACAAAATATGAAAACATTATTTAGATATAAAAAATGATTAAAAAGACACGTGAATAAGAAAATTGAATTTATATTTGAGAAATATACGTTTCGCACTTGTTTAAAATTTAAATAATTAATTTTTTTAATTATTCTTGTCTTTTATTAGAAAAATGTGCATATAATAATAATAATAATAACAATAATAATAAGAATAAAAAAATTTTGCTGCTGTTTGTAAGAAGATTAAAATGTTTTTATGAAGATATAATTTATGGATAATTATGTATCAGTACAATATGCATAATTCTGTTAATAACTTATTTATTAATATTGAATAAGAGTAATATATCTATATTTATCTTAATTCCTTTCTTAAAAAATATATTAATAATAAAAGGAAAAACTATACTAAAAAAACAATTCTACCATAAATGTTTTTTCAATTGATTTTTAAAAAAATTCTAATAAAAAAACATTATTATTATTGTATAATTAAATAAAAGTTTTTGAAGAGCTTTGTGTTCTCTCTTTCCTCTCGCGTTCAGAGATTGCGCCACTGTTAGGAAGAGGTGGCCTGCCGTGTCTCTCTCAGTAATGATCTAAGGTACGAACGAAATTTTATTTCGAAGCAAGATCCTTTCACATTATTTTCTCAGCTTGACCTCCTAATGATTCAGAAACTGAAATGCTCGAAACTTGAAAGTAGAAACGACTATAATTAAGTAACTCGCTTTCTTATGATTTTATAAATTTATCTAGTTCCATATTGATAATAATGTCTCTCTGGGCACTTGAATGTCACACATGGAAGTTATATGATCTGTTGATCACTTGCTGAATTCTGAGTGCATGAAGTTTTAGATGCATGAACTCCTTCCTTAGAAAGTCCGCAAGTAATGAATCTTTTTTTAAATTTGCCTTTCTGTCCATGCCAACTTCCGCTGTACCTACCACCATCTAGGACTCTGACTCTCCAGCTAAATTTGTAACAGTTCCTTTCTCTTTTTAGATGGTGATCTTGATGGATTTCTTCCTCAGGTATTTGGTGGCAATTATCTTCGTACATGGATTTCCTGGCCTTGGTTGCTAGATTGAAAGACTTCGCTATGGGAAAGCAGGAGCCCAGGAAATCTGAATCTGAGGAAGCCTCTCTGCCTGCACGAGCTGAAGAACTTGGACCTGTTAAAGAAGTCAAGGAAGTCCCTTTTAATGATTCTGCAAATGAGAAGAGCTCGGTCCTAGTTTCTGAAAGTATGTCCTCTCTTTATCCTTCTCTCCTTCTGCTTTCGGGTTCCTCCTGACATGGAGGTTAATGAAAGTTTGTAATCTGGTTTTTCTTGAGAGTTGATGGCTTGCAATTTTGAATCTCTCAAGCACAAGCTTATAATCGAGTGTTTCTCTAAACATGTTATAACAAGGTCCTTAATTGTATGATTGAATCTTCGATGTATCAGAGGTTGCAGATCCACCTGCTGCTGCAAAATATTCATGGGGGTCAAATGACAGAGGTATGCGCTGGCTACCATCTTGATCAAATTTGATATCTTTCCTATCGTCGATAGATAACAAGGACTTGTATCATTCATCAGATGCTGTGCTTGCAAAGGTTGAAGCGGAGAAAAGATGTGCTCTAATTAAAGCATGGGAAGAAAATGAGAAAGCTAAAGCGGAGAACAAGTAAGAGACCATCTCTATATACAACTTTTCTGGTGTCTGAAGTTAACATGGATTAGAATTTTTCTGCATGGAAAGTAAATTCGAGCCAGGAATTGACCAGCTCTTTGGTCATCCAACATAAATTAATGTATTTGGAAGTCTCTGAGATTGAGTCTAGGCGTACAAGGTTCTTAGGCATAAAAATGTATACATCCAGAAGAAGTTTTCTGTACCAAACCATACACTGTTAAGCCATTACATTACCAAGGAAAGAAACTCCATTAAAATCGCTATAGAAGTTAAGTTAATTGTCAGCTCATGCTCCAGATATGTAAATAAAAGAAGCTCATCAAAAATGTTTGATGTGTGTGTGATACTTGATAGTTTTGTTTAGGTTTCCGTTTGCAAACGTTTACAGACCTGTTTCATACACTCCTAAGGTCCATCTTTGGAGACTCACAATGTCCTCTTTAAACAAGGATTTCTGCATTGAATCAGTCTTGCATGTTAAACTTGGTCTTAAAAAGCTTTCAGTTCGTACTGGATGATGACCTTCAGAGCTTGTTTCTGAGCAAGTTCTACACTCTGAATTTTCAAATAGGGCTCACAAGAAACTCTCTGCCATTGGACCACGGGAGAGAATCAAGAGAGAATATGTGGAGGCAAAAATAAAGAAGTTTGAGGTAATGAACTTAATGGATTTGAAGTATCACCTGCTTGTTATAGCACGACTAATCTTCCTTTCCACTTACAAGAACTCTACAGTTCATAGTAATTGTGTATTATATATATATTATTGCAAAAAAACTAGTGTCTTGATTAATTTGTGATATGGTAGGAAAATGTGGAAAAGAAGAAGGCTGAATATGCAGAGAAAATGAAGAACAAAGTAGCCGAACTCCACAAGGCAGCTGAGGAGAAGAAAGCAATGATTAAAGCAAAAAAAGGTGAAGACTGTCTCAAGGTAGAGGAAACTGCAGCCAAATTCCGAGCAACTGGGTATGCACCAGGGAACTGCCTTGGATGCTTAAGTGTCTAAGATGTTCTGGCAAATTCTAATGAACAGCAGTGGGGTAAATGGAAGAGAAAAGCTGCTAGAATCGAATTTGCCTGATTTTTTGGCCTGTTAGTATATGGTGTGCTCAAATATTGTTGGTTCAAGCTGTAAATGTCTTTTGATGTTTGTAAAAAAACAGTAATTGGGAGCGCGTGAGTTTGAATTTGATATTTTCTTTTGTGTGGGCTGAGTCTCTAGCTAGAAAAAAGAAGAAATAAGTCATTTGTGTATCTGTATTTCTGAAGAATTTGGTATCACAGCAATTCAAGGTCTTTAATTTTGTGTAGTAGCTGCATTTTTCACACATTAAATGCTATGGAATACACAGTATCTACACTGATAGAATCGGATCAAACCGCCTACCTGCAGCTCATATTTTCTGATATGAAAAATGTGTCATCCATCACCCAATTTACTTGTTTCATAAGCTAACAGTCTCGACCACCCCAGAATACTCAGTAAAGAAGGAGAGGCACGGTTTGTATTTGAATGAGCTGTCAGACTGAAACCTTTTCGAATTTCGATTTTTCAGACAAGCTTGTCGTCATCAATAATGGCTGCATCTGTGAGCTGATAATAGATAATTCCATTCTACTTGTATATTTGTCGAACACAATCAATTAAATGCGAGTCCCATATCATGTCAACAGGGGATATGAGGCTAATATTACACCAATAATTTTCTGTATTCCCTTTCTAAGTATAATAAGAATAAGTAAAGAAAGAAACTCCAACTAGCAATACATGATTTCCCTAATGCCTTAAATCTTTATATGATGCCACGACTGCAGAGGAAAATCTGTGCTATTACAACCTATCCGTTTTTTTTGATAATTTTCAGCACTCTTGAATTGTTGGCCTACAAATGGATGCTAACATAGTATTTTGCTGTCATGTACACACGATTTTTGACATTACAGATAGGCTGCTAGATATAGTAAAAAATCTATTTGGGGACAGATGAGTTGTCTGCCACAGAATAGGAGGGTAGCAGTTGTATTTGTTACCTCCTGTCTGGACTATCTTTGAAAGACTTGGTCAGGAAATGTTTCAGATCGATCTGTAACAGCTCACTATTCTTAGAACGGTAATCTGCAAGTTCCAAGAGATATGGACCCTGGATCACATTCGCTCATCCAAGCCGTTCTCAAGTCTTTTTCTCCATTCATTTATTGACCTTTAATATGCTAGTTATAATTACAGGACAGGAGAAAGGTAAGAACATATTTTCTAAGTTCCGTCTATCTTAACCCCTGAGACAGAGAGCCGAACCTTCAGAATTTGTTCTTAAAACTTTCCCATTAAAGCTTCTCTAAGCAACCCTTCTGAAATACTGCACATTTTAGATTCCTTAGGAAAAACAAAATGGGCTTCACTGGGACCTTAGAGAAATGCAAGGCCTGTGACAAGACTGTTTATTTCATCGAATTGGTGTCTGCTGACGGAGTTTCTTATCATAAGAAGTGCTTCAAATGCAGCCACTGCAACGGACTTCTTGTGGTATGAGTACTATTCATTAATCTATCCTCTTTTCTTTTTCATGCCTTTTCTCTTTTGTAGTTGTTGCCTAAGAAAGAGCTGATGAGATAATGGTCCTTTACCAGGATTATTGAAACTGAACCACCATGAAATTTGTCTTATAGATGAGCAGCTATTCCTCAATTGATGGAGTTTTATACTGCAAACCTCATTACGACCAGCTCTTCAAGGAGACTGGCAATTTTACCAAGAAATTCCAACCCTGTGAGATCCGCTTCTTCCTTTTCGTTAAAGTTTCTATTACATATTTTTGGAGTTAGAGTTCCATGGAGAAGGATGTAATCCTCCCAATTTTACCTTTTTTTTTATTTTTTATTTGAGCTAACAATGTGTTTCTGCAATTCTGACTGTTCAGCCGGGGAAAAGAAAAACTGCCTGGTACCAAGATTCTTTACGATCAGTTCTTTTTCATTACCTTAATTTGTTTCTAATGGAAATATCTAGTTTTGTTTGCTGAAGTTTTGATGTATGCTCTCACAATCATGCAGACAAAGGCCCCAAGCAAACTTTCCTCCATGTTCAGCGGCACCCAAGACAAATGTGCTTTCTGTAAGAAAACTGCATACCCATTAGAGAAGGTTTCTGATCTCTCTCTCTCTCTCACTCACTCGCGCACACACAATTCTTATATCCCCATTCATTCCTCGTCCATCAGATATATATATATTTGCGCAACTCAAATGGAAATGCAAAAGACAGAATAACTCTCTTTGATATCTATATTGTACCTTAATCTGGCATCAATATATCCCATACACCAAGATCAACTCCAGAAATAGATCGAGATTATATGATGAAATGAGGATAAATAAGTTTGTTGCCGTTACCAAAATTTTGACAGGTGACTGTGGAGGGAGAATTCTATCACAAGTCATGCTTCAGGTGTTTTCATGGGGGCTGTTCTATCACACCTTCATCTTATGCAGCTCTTGATGGAATCCTATACTGCAAGGCCCACTTCGCTCAGTTGTTTAAGCAGAAGGGTAGCTACAATTATCTCACCAAAACTGCCACGATGAAGAAAAACGCAGTAAATTTACCAGAAGAAAAATCCGAAGCAGAAGAAAACAATGAAACAGTACCAGAAGCAAACGCAGATGCTAACACTGATTTATTAGCCATTGACAAGAGACATCATAATTCATGAGAATGTGCAGAACTAGTTCTCGGTGCTGTGTTCTTCCTTTCCCACGCCTCCCTAGGGGACGTTGAGGTTACAAGAGTTGTTGATTTCATTGTTCCTACTCAGGCGTGTGTAAACAGAGAATGGGAACCCGGAGTTTTGTTTCGCCTTGGAATTTGGAAACTAAATAGGGAGTTCTGTAATATTTCTATATTTGCAGGTGCAAACGATGAACGAAAATACAATTTCACTTCTTTATTACTCCTCCTCCCCCCTCGTACCTTTCCTCTCCACACCAACAACATGTTAAGGATCTTCCTTAACAAACAGTTTATGTTAAAGAATTTAAGAGAGAAATAGCAAAATGAATGCAATTTATAATGTCTTATTATGATAATTTGACAGTTACTACATGTTGCTTGCTTCCACAACTGTTTCTGTCTTTCTTCTTTTATTGTCATATGCTAATATCAACTTCTTTTGTCTCCAAGCCATGCTGATTTCCTTAAGCTCGTAACAATACTTCCTCGTCAGGAGATTCTTGTCCTCAATAATCAATCTATGTTGAAACCCAGAAACTATTTTGTTAATTCTTCTAACTCATCACATATGGCATCATCTTCTTGAAATAAATCCGACCATTGTATCATTCTCATTAATGCATAATTATTTCTTCACCAGTTGTTAACTTAAGCATAGCTGTACAGAGATTTAGAATTGTTAGAACTCTAATACGTAGGAAGTTATACACATCACAAACTCTTCCATGTATAGGATATGTAAGCTGAAATTTAGGGATTAGTTCCATGTATAGGATATCATCTACTTATCTTGTATAAAGCTGAAAAGAACAGAAGAGAGAAAACAAGTTTTTCCAGCAACTCTCTCGGTATAAATTTCTGGAACATTGTTCTGTTTTTCTTGGTCAGTTTAACATCAGTTTCCTATCTAAGACGGCTACAAGAATGATTTTAATCTTGCCACATTCACTTGTTATTGGGATTATAGAAGTTGTAACTGCATGATTGCCAAAAAAAAAATTTAAGTAATGATACATGAAATACTAGATGAATTGCAATACCCACTGGTAATTGCAGTCTATAAGTCATTGCTCCATCTCTTTGTATAATTTTACAGGGGCCATAAAATTTAGGCCTGTGATTTTAAAAACCGAGTCTCCCAATCCACTTAAAAATTTGCCCAGCATAGCAACCCCGAACCAGTTAGATTCTAAAAATAAGTGCTGTGATTCGCCTACTTAAACGTTTAGGTCTTTGGATAGATCGTGGCGAGTGGAAGAATGGAGATAATATATATATATATATATATATATATATATATATATATATATATAAATGGAACTGGTAACAGTGGAATATGCCTAATTGTAATCTTTGTGATTGAATGCCAGATTTACAAATTTAGGTTGCAATGTCTAATCAAAAACAGATAGATGGTGAATAATCACCACTTTCCATTTTTTTCTATTGTATTTATAATAATTCTAAGAGGTTAGAATGCTGTTGAGACTGACCTTCTAACATTCTACAGTTTTCTGGGAATATCGCGGAAGTTTAACCTCATCACAAACAAAGTTAAATCCCCTCTAACACTCTACATTTTTTTAACCGTTAATGATCGGTTAATAAATCTAACGAGATCCATTAATTAGTGCTGAAACGAGGATTATGCGAGTGGAAAATTGATGGGAGGGAAATGATCGGTTAATAAATCTAGCGAGATCCATTAATTAGTGCTGAAACGAGGATTATGCGAGTGGAAAATTGATGGGAGGGAAAAAAATCAGCCGTCAATGAAGTTAAATGAGGCTATCTAATTCTGGTCTGCTTTTATTTACATTAAGGGCAAGTTCAATGACAAGAGCTATTTTGAAGAGACAAATCATAAAAATAACTCTTTGAATTCTTTAAATAGTGTGTAAATGACTTTTGAGTTGAAGTGTTGTCCAATAGTAAAGAGCCATTTTAGAGAGTCATTTTTTTTATCTTATTTTAAATAAAATTCAATTATTATATATATAGTTTAATTATACAATTAATTATACAATTAATATGAGTAAATTATATAATTAAATAATTGATTTTGAGAAACCCGTCAACAATAAAATTATTAATTTTATTTATTACCCCCCACAACAGTTCTAAAAACAAAATTTACACAGTTTATAACTCTAACTGTAAATTTAAAATATATAATTAAGCTAATTGATCAAAAATTTCATAATTTATCAATTTCACATAATTTATTTTACTAAATATTATTAATTACCCTTTTTTCCCTAAATATTATTATTATACCCCCCCAACACACACACGCCGAAACCCTTCCCTTTATCATTTGCGCCGCACCCAGCTCTCAAAATTTGCTCGCCCCACCTCTCGGCTACCTCCCTCTCCCATGGCGATCTCGCCTCCCTCTCTGCTCTTTTCCCCCCTCCCCCTCGGTTCCTTCTCACTCTGCTCTCCCCCCTCTCCCTCTCACTCTGCTCCCTCCCCCCATCTCCCTCGGCTCCATCCCCCCTTCACTCTGCTCCCTCCCCCGTCTCCTTCGATCTTGATCTCATTTTTGATCTTTGGCAGAAATCCATTGTTGAAGAAGAAATCAAAGCTTCTACTCTCATTTTCTTGTTGAAGTTTCTATTACATTGGTTCTTATTTAACTACAAATCAAAGCTTTTGTGATCAATTTCTTGTTGAAGTTACCGTTGCATGGGTTCTTGGTTTTGATTAACAAACCTACTTGTACAAAAAAAAATAGATTAAGTTTAGAAAACAAACCGAAGATGCAGTGGGCAGAAGGTTTGTAGTTGAGTTCAACTGAAGATGTAGTCTGCTCCGTTGGATTTTGATGAAAGTGTTTTCTGTGTTTTTTCTTGTTCGGATTGGATGGAAAATATATTGTGTTTTTTCAATTGTTTCAATTGTTGAATTCATTGTGTTACTGTGTTGCTATGTGTTTTAATTTGGACAATGCAACGGTAACATTACAACGGTCGGATTTTTATTTTGCCTCTGCAGGAGAGATATGTAGGAATGTCTCCGGAAGATAGAGAAGTCATTTTGGCTCTTCATTTAGCTCTCCTCGTTGGAGACATAAATTTAACAGAAACAACCAAATTTTTAAATTTTTGGCTTTGCCTGCACTGCCTCTCCCCGTTGGACTTGCCCTAATGTTCATATAAGCGAGGACGTTAACACGCATTTCAAATTTAGTGTATGATTGAGATTATTTTTTAAAAGTGATTTTTGTTTAAAAATATATTAAATTATTTTTTTAAAAAAATATTTTTGATATTAATACATGAAAATGATCTAAAAACACTAAAAAATATATTTTTTAATTTTTTTGAAATGCATGGAAAAATACCTCTTTAATTAGATAACTTGAAAGAGGATTGTTGTATTCTTAAAAATAAAAGAAAAAAGAAAAAAAAAGAGAAAAAGAAAAAGGGTCGTCGTGTTCATGAAAAAAGGCTCAATTATTACCTGCTAATGATGTTGTATAATTGACCAAAGCTGGCTCCTCCCACCAAATTCATAAAGAAAGAGGGTGAATAAATAAATAAATAATGTTTTTCTCATACATATTTAGACAGACCATTTCTACTTATTCATTTATAGAATATGTTATGTTTTTCTCATTAATATTTTCACGCATAAATATAAATATTTTGAGTTTTGAGAGTAAAATAGTAATTTCGTTTGAATTCCGACATATCTTAAATATAAACCAAACATAATAAAACTATATATATATATATACACACACATTAACTATAAAATAAACGTTGTTGGTGTTTTCCTGTTTGATCCATTGTGCATTGTGAGTAAATGCACTGTGGACTGTGGCAGTGTGCTGCCGGTTTCACCCTTGACAAGTTCAGGCCTGCATGTTTTTTGTGGAGGGTTTTCATGGTTTTTCCCTGTTTTTTTTTATTTCCTGCGTGTTTCAAATACCCCGTGCAAATCTGCTCTGGTCATTGTTGTGTTCTGAGTGAAAGGATAGTTCATTTGGTTTGGTTTGTTTAGTTGGGGAATTCTGTTATGTCACTTCATGACCATGCCCTGTTTTATCTCTGCTTATACGTCTTTGCTTTAGGTGAGAGTTGGTGGAATGGTGTCTGCATCCTTCAGTTATGTCTCTTTTATAAGCTGCTGCTTTTTTTTTCCATTTTAGGGTGTTCCATTGTTTTGCTCTCTGCTGGTTCTTCTCACTTTTTTTCCCTTCCTATTTTGTTCATTTAAGTTTTCTTCTGTTTTTCATTGTCATTTGGTTGCTTTGTTGTATCTTATGTTCTGCTGGATTCTTCTTTGTCAAGGTTATGTTTTGCCTTTTTTTGTTTTGTATTTTTTTATCTAGCATTGTAGTGATTCTTTGTTGCTTTTTATGATAAACCCAGCTGGTTTTTCATTGTCATTTGGTTGCTTTGTTGTATCTTATTTTTCTGCGCGATTCTTCTTTGTCAAGGTTATGTTTTATGTTTTTCGTTTTGTATTTTTTTGTCTGGCATTGTAGTGATTCTTTGTTGTTTATTATGCTGTTTTCGTTTCTTGCTTTTAATGATAAACCTGGCTGGTATAAATATGCTTTGGCCTTGGTGATTGGTTGTGTTTTCTTCGAAATTGAGTAACTTCTTCAACTGAATAAAACTCATTCAATCAAAAGCTCAGATGTATTATTGCTATTTAAGCTCTCTGGATTTTTGAAAGCAAGGCACCTGCAGATGAGAGTTGCAGAACTAGGCCTAAAGCTTGGGATATGGGTGCCTAGGGCATAGAGTTGCACAAATTAAACATTCTTTTATTGAACCCGAGTGGAATTGGACCCTGATTGAGACAGAGGAGAGTGTAGTTTCATCGAGCAATTCACTTGGGTGAGTCAGAGGAGAGTGGAATTTCGTGTGTAGGGGTGAAGTTGGGGTATCTACGAAGAAATGCCAAAAACGGTGGCAGCTCTCTGGTATTTAGCGTGGCTAGACCTTCACTTTGTTTTGGGTGAATTCTGGTTCGTTAGAGTGTTGGGTGAGAGAGACGATGACAGAGGGAGGCCAAACGGTCAAAAAAGAAAAGAAAAGAAAGGTTGTGACAATGGAGGCAATCTTTTAATGGTGTTGCTGCTTCTGCTGAAGGAACTCTTTTAATTGTTTTTTCTAAAGAGAAAGTCGAAGTTCCAGTCTCGGTTGCTCTCATATCATAGGCGATTGGGCAGTAGATGGAGTGGGTTAATGTTGCAAAGGAGGAGGGCTTTATATTGTGTTGTTGAATGGATGATAAGCATGAGAGTGTGAGCAGGGGAGCCATTCTTTTTATGGCACTCTGAATTTGTTGCTGCTAAAGGCTTGAAGAATGGCTGGAAATCATTTGAAAAAAACACCCCATCCTTTTCTTCTGTCATGTGCAGATGAAGATCAACAAATGCCCAACCAGATTTCTCTTCAAACTTGGACCAGACAAGGCTGCTCCCGTGGTGGCTGCAATTTGTTGCAGCTCATTTTTTGCAATTGCAACTGGAATAGAAAAAAATGTTGGGGTTAATTTAAGGGAAACCAACAACGGCATACCGGGCTCCCTGGCTGAGATGTTAAGGCAAATTGATCACAGTTTCTGGGTTGCAGCAGATTGATTTTCTTCTGGTTTTTTTGGCGAGCAAGAGCAGTTTCTTGCTCTCCCACTTGAAGGATTTCCAATGCACGTGATTAATTCCCATTCTGTTTAATTAGTTCCCAGCAACAAAGAAATTAAGATGAGTAGTATGACGTGTGCTTGCACTGCAAAATGATTGATTCGGCCCCCTTCAACATGTATACAAAAGCATTGAATTCGTTTGATGGGGAGGATTTCCAGCATACATGATTTCTTGGGCAGCAACAAAGACAATCAATTTGTTGCAAAGGCAAAAACACATTTTCTCGGGGCAGTTGCAATTAGAAAGAGGGAAAATATCTGCTTTTGTTGGATTAAGCAAAAAAGACATTGCCAAATTAGCCTAGGCAGTAAATTACCTTTCAATTCAAACACCTCTAATTTTTATCCCTTTTGTTTTGCAATTAATTGAAGTAATTTGGAGGGTGAAGGCTGTCGGCTTTTGCATGATTTGATAAAGCAAGCATCAACAAACACCTCTCATGTTTTCTTTCTTTTATTGTGCGATATTATTAAACTCATTATGTTTGAATTTTTTTTCCCAGTTAGGTTAACCATTGTACTGTGTGCATATATGTTTGTTTTGTTTTGGTGTGATTCGTTGTGTCGAGATAAATCACAATTGCTGCTATTTGTTCAAGGCTAATGTTTTGGTGTAGTTATTGCCAGTTTGTTTTTTATATATGAGCTCCTTTGGTTTTTATGCAAGTAATCTTATTTACAAAGTTGACAAAAAAAATTTGCAGGCGAAATTATTGCTACAAGACTGGTGCATGCTTTTGTGCCTTTTCAATCTTTTTAGCTTCTTGCTTCGCTATTGTGTTGTGCCAGGTTTGTTTTTATCTTATACTTCCTCTTTTGCATCACTGTTATGTTCTTGATTGTTTTTTTTTCATGCATGGTTGTTTTTGTTTCATTCCTTGGGTTGAATAGATGTCCCACATGTGTTTTGCTGTCGGTATGTATTTTTCCTTCCATTGAAATTTTTTCCCATGCTTTCCTGCGTGCTTTTGGTCGTTCGGAGTATTGATAGAGCGGGAAAAAAATGGGTTGTAGGATATGCAAAGATCAACGGGCAAGTATTAACCAAATGTTTTGTTTTTCAAGTTGATATGTCTGCCGAATTAAGTTTGGACAATGTTTTAGTTCTTGCAATTTATATTTTGCATTGCTGCTGAGATCATAAGCTCAAATTGTTGCTTTATTTGAACTTATGATATACTATTTGTGTTTAACTCTATTTTTTAATTTTTAATGCTTATACTTTTGATTTCGGGTTGTTCAAGATATCATGAAATTTTAGTTGCATCAATTAATTAGGCAATTAAACCAGAATCAAGTGCCACTTAGTTCAAGATTACAACCCTATAGTTAAATCTGAACGACAAGAATTATTTGTTGGGAAGTGCTTTGTTTAACCATGATCTTTTTTGACCACTCATTCATCGCAACTTGGAAACAAGAAAACAATTTATTATTGTTCGGGCATTTTTTTTTTAATTTGATTTCTTTCCTCCCTTGGATAGGTAGGAGAATTTAATGGGAAAAAAAATTCATCCATAATTTTTTTCTCAACTAGCCCACAATAGTTTACGTTGGCTTTGGCATGAAGTGTCAGCTTCCAAACAACTTATATTCTGTCGTTCCCTGTATTTTAAGATTAGGACCCTATAATTAAGTTCAATAATAGGAATAATTTTTGGGAAAATGATTTGTTCATTGGTCATATTTCTTTTCTTCTGCAGCCATCGCAACTTAGGAGCCTGAGAACAAAATTTCTTTTCCATTGTTGCTTCGTTTTCTTTTTGGTGATGCAGGTTGATGACAATTAATATTTGCAATATTTTTTTTGTTGACTAACATCAACTTCTTTTCATTTATTTTTATAGCTTTCAATTTCTTTTCAACAAGAAGATTAGCAAGAGGATGAAATATCTCATTTTGAGGAGGGTTTGACTTCGTTCTTCACCTCGACATCCCTCTTTTTGGCAATGATCCACCGGTAGTGTCATTTATCATCTTTTGTAATGTTTTGTGCTACGAAACTAGATTTTTAAAAGGATGGTCTGTTTGTTTCCTAATTTATAACTTTTCGTTAATTATATTATATAAATTTATCGTCGTTAATTTAATACTGTTAAATTATATACACAGGCATATCCGCGGTAGCGTGCGAACAATATAGCTAGTATATATATATATATATATATATATATATATATATAAAAGCACCTTTCAAAATAAGTAGCAATGGTCAACGTGGTACATTGACCAGTAATTCCTAGATAGATAGATTCATACATCCATAGATTGTCTTAATTAGGTGCACGCTTTCTGTTTAGGGTGTCGTGTCGTGTCTGGTCACAGACCATTTGAATGATGAATCATGAGCATCCGTCCTCACATGGACCAAAATACCCTCGCTCTCTTCACGATATTCCCTGACAACCCTCAAGCTGTCCCTCTGTTTTCACTTCTTGTACTTCAAGCGCCACCAGCTCACAAGATAACTGCTACTCCTTTTTTTCGATCGAACCCCTCCCTTTCTTTCATCCGCTGCTTTCTTACTTGTATACTGAAAACTAAAAGAGAGAGAGAGGGAGAGGGAGGGAGAAATGGGTATAGGCACCAGCAACTTTATCATTAGATGGATCAACTTTCTCACCATGGTATGCTTTCTTTCTTCCCCCCTTTCCCTTCTTGTTCATCTTTATTTTGATTTTAAGTTTTCGAGTCAGGTTCTTTGCTACATTGTTAACTGGCCCTTCTATTTTTATTTTTGTTATTCTTCTGGCGTTGTTAATTATTTTGCAAAGGGTGTTGTTGTTTCTGGGATATAATAAGTTGTTCAATTTTACGAGGGTTATAATTATTTGAATTCATGTCTGCTATTTTGCTTAAGATTAGGGTGCTTTCTTTTTTACACTGATGATTATTGTTGCTCTTGGTTATACTGGGTGTTTATGTGTGTTTCATGTTCTCATTGCGTAGCTTTTAGCTATAGCTGTCATAATTTTTGGGGTATGGATGAGCACACATCATGACAGTTGTCGAAGGTCTCTAACTCTCCCCGTGCTGGGCCTTGGTGCTGTCATCTTTGTAGTGTAAGTTCATATTTTCTATTGTCAGCCTTCTTTAGCTCTTGTGCATTTACTTTTCTGATTATTCTAGTAGCAGCTGCTGATACAACCTTTTGTTGATGTTTAGATCAATAATTGGGTTCTTGGGCGCCTTGAAGAGAAACTCCATACTGTTGTGGATTGTATCCTTACTAAATGACCAATCTTTTTATATTTATTTGCTTGAATATTGGTCTGCGTTCCTCATTTTTTTTCTTTATTTGCTGTACATCCCTTAACTATTCACTCTAAGTATCTGATTATGTTGTGCATCATTTTGGTGGCAATTCTGGTCTTCACAGTGTTAGCGTAAGTGTTTTGTGTTCCTGGTGTAATTTTGATTATAGTGCACTAGCTCATGTATTTTCCTTTCTTTAAGGTAGATAACAAACTGTGCAGCAACATTTCAGGTTTGAACTTGACAATTTGTCTGTATAGTTTGTTGTCTTTTCTAGTTTTCCCAATGATTTGCTTGTTAAACATGACTCTTACTCATTTATCCTAGTACTTATGTTGCTATTGTCTTCAAAATACGGTCATTTTTTCTATGCATTATGCCATGAGGTTTAAGCTGCTTTTGTATTCTGCTAAGAACCAATATCACGTGTGGTGTTTCACATTTGTTAGAAAAATGAGAATTATCTTTTTTGTGGCTTTGGTGGATACTTAATTTTTAGGTTGAGGTTCAAGATCCTTGATTTAATTACATGCCATCTCAGCTCCAGTGGACTAACCTATTGAAATGGCCAGATTTTCAGTTGAGCTTGGAGATAATGCTGAGGTTAAATGTGCTGGTATTTGGTGGAGTTAAATATACAGTTATCACATGGGATTCGCATACAATGAATCAGTAGGAAAGTGAAAAAGTTAGAATATTTAGCTAGAGAAGTGTTAGCCATACTAGTTAAAGATGCAAATAAGGATGGACTGAAAGAGAATGAGATAAAGGAAATCTCTTGTATATGAACCTTTTCAAATAATTTCTGATGTTGGTGCAACCAGGCTGCTGTTTTATGTTAATTTAAAAGAAGAAAAATATCTCTCTTAATTGGCATTTTTTCCTCTCAATAAAAGTAAGTCGAATCCATCTCAGCTTGTCCTTTTTGTTGTTTCGATTAACTACTAACAGAGACACCTCTAACAAAAAAAAAAAAAAGGAAGAAGGAGAAGCGATGTGAAGAATAACCAGTGGCCATATTGTAAACTTGTAACATAGCAAGAATGATGCTTCCAATTCTATCAACTAAGTAAAAAGGAGTTTCCATCAATCGTTTCCTATTTTATGTTAGCATATTGTTTCAAAACCTTCAATTTTCTCTCTCAACGTGTTTAGCATTTTTCTTTTGAGTTTGGAAATCATACTTATAATGCTCCTTTGATTTTGTGATTTTCCTGTAGGTTTATTATAACTAACAATGGATCTGGTCATAGTGTCCCTGGTTTGAGGTAAGAATCTTGTAATCTAGGAATAACTATGCTTATATATTTTGTTCTGCTTATGGGCATCTGTTCTTCAAATCCATTGATCTCCATCTTGACCCACCACTCCCTCAACCTCTTTCTCTCTCTTCTGCAGTTGGATCAGATGTTAGTCTTTCAACAAAATGCTTCATATGATTATTTTTGTGAAAATGGCTGCACTCAATTTTTAGATGATAATTGAGCTATAATAGACACTTTCGTTGATGATTCTCGTATACTTCATTAGCTGGGGTTGTTGTGGTGCAGCTACTAATACTTTCTTGTCTGGCTAGATACAAGGAGTATCAACTTCAGGATTACAGCTCATGGTTTCTTAAACAGGTAAAGACTTAAACTTCCATGCTATTTGTTAAAAAAGATGCTATTTTATGATTCAGATTTATTCTAACTTGAAAATTTCATGCAATTATGTCTAATTTTGGTCTTTGCTTCAGTTGAACAACACCAAGAACTGGAACCGATTGAAGAATTGTCTAGTGAAAACTGAAGACTGCAACAACCTACCAAAAAAATACAAGGTCGAATTTTTTACATCAAAATCTTATTACTTATCCATTTTAACTCTGAATGTTTATTGATTTCTAGATTGATTTTGATGTTTTTAAACCTGTTGATTTTAGACTATTAAGCAGTACAAGTCAGCCAAACTAACAGCCATTGAAGCTGGTTGCTGCCGACCACCATCTCAGTAGGTGTCTTTTTCTGACCTCCCTCTGATCAAACATTCAAGTGAAGTTTTTCTATCCACTACGTGGGAATGTGATCTATTATTACCATACTACTGAGATATACATTCTGGTTCGGTAAAATGTTTGAGCAATGCATTTTCAGTCTACAAATGACAGTTATGCATAATATTAGAATAGTGTCACCAAGGTTACCCTTCTTAACCGACTCTGTAGGTGCGGTTATCCTGCTGTCAATGCTTCATACTACGACTTGAGCTTTCATCCGATTAGCTCCGACAAGGACTGCAAACTTTACAAAAATTCCCGGGCTACCAAATGCTACAATTGTGACTCCTGCAAGTAAGCATCATGACTTTTTCTACGCTCCTCTTGATATTTTCCGTTTTCTTCTGGTGTGCTATTCTTGTGCAATCGGTTCTTTCTGTCCAGGGCAGGAGTCGCTCAATATATGAAAACTGAGTGGAGAGTGGTTGCCATCTTTAATGTCATTCTGTTTGTTGTTCTGGTAAGTTGGTTGCTACTTCCACTTGAATCTTGTCATTCCCGGATGTTCTAACTGCTCTTCGTTTCTGCTGTGAATGCCAGTCGATGATCTATTTTGTCGGCTGTTGTGCCAGACGAAGTGCTGCCAGGAGTCATTCCAAAGCTTGAAAAAAACAGGAGCTGTGTCTTTGGAATTTCTATTGGCTCTCTATCATTTGTTGACCACATGTGTATATCTCTGTTCGTCGATTGCTCTTTGAACATTTGTCAAATTTGTGATCATTTTTCTCAGTTTGAATGAGACTAGTGGTTTTGATCCAAGTAAATTTGAAATGAAATGGATTCTTTCGATGAAGAAGGCAAGCCCAGGGCCCAAATATGAAATCAAATGAAGCCCATGAAAGTGTAAATTAATGGATCCATAATTCAAAAATTCAAGCCCATGAGAAAAATGGTCGTGCTCAATTCAGCATTGCCCGAAGCACTAATTTGTCAAGAATTTTATTGTAAGGGTTCCATGTCATTTGCTTTCATAAAATAATTTTACAGTTACCCTACCATCTTCAGTTTTTGTATCTATTAAAAGTACTTTTCTCTCTCTCTCTCTCTCTATATATATATAAAACAGAGAGAGAGAGAAAAGAAATCCTGTTTATGGAAGAAAAAAAATTAAAAATAGAAAACAAGAATCTTGATACATCAACATCTAAAATAATAAAGAAAAATGAGCATATAAGATACTTTATTTTTCCTGGTGAAGATTCTGGAAAACAGTTTATTGTGTTTTTAATATTTTAGAAAACTGAGATAAAAAGATAGAACAATTTTATTGCCTTTTGTTTTAACCAATAAATATTTTTGTGGCGTGTTCTTGCTCATGTCAACTCTATCCAGTGGCTTAAGGTATTTATATTCTTTCCTCACGTGTGAACTTTCCTCGTGAAAAATGGAGAAATGGTGTAGAGCTAAATCATGGCGAGTGAAAAAAAAAATCAGTTGTTGGTTGTTATACTATTGGTGGAGAGCTTGATGCCTATAATCATGGTGAGTTCCATATTTCTTTTTAGACCACCTCTAAACATACTAAAGGGGAAAATTTTAACATTCCTTCTGTACATAGTTTCATATAGCTTTAACATTTTAACAGCCACTATGAGCATTAGTATGATGATAGCCATTATCTTTTACAATTATCATCCTACGGTTGTCATCAATTAAAATTATTAATATTATTACCATAACTACCATCACCTTCACTATTTCTACCACTAACATCATATATTTTTATATTGCTTTCATAATTTAGAATCACCATAGAAAAAAAATAGTTTATCTTATAGAAAAATATTTTTCTAAAAAGACCGTAACTTATATAATAAATATAAACTCATATAACATTAGGCCTCTAATCTAAAACACCTTTGACTATACATATACATGCATGACAATTGAAACATTTTGTTAATTAGAGGTTTACATTCTTTTTATTTTTAGTAATGCAGTCCATGACTATGTATAACACCTGTTTTTTTTATAGATAAATGATAAATTACAATTTAGTCCCTTTAGTTTTAAAAACAAATTAATTACTCCTTATTATTTTAAAAACTAATTATTTACTCTTTTCACTCATTCTGTGTTTCCTCTAATTCATATTGTTTTTTTGTTCTAAACAGTAAAAAAAATAGACATTGTGGAAAATTGATGAGAGAGAAAGGACAGTATTTTTGGAGTATAGTAACATTAGACTGCGAGGTGGTCAACATTGCTCAATAGAAAAAAAACAGTTTTTGAAACAAGGGGACTAGTTAATTGATTTCTGGAAACTATAAAGACTAATTTATAATTTACACTTGTCTTAGTGAGAAGAAAAAAATAAATCTCACGACTATAAAATCCAAAACCCTTCCACTTAAACCCTACCGTGAAGTGTTCACCAAACCCATTCAGCGTGTCATTTCCACTGTCCTTTCTCCGTCCATCATGTACCCATCACTCCTCCACCGCTCCAAATCCTTATCGGAACAGCTCCGGACCCGAATCTTCATTCGACTAATGGGTGGTGGACCACGAACCTTCCCTGGAGGTCTAAACAAATGGCAATGGAAACGCCTCCACGAGAAAAAAGCCAAAGAAAAAGAGAAACGTCTCCTTGACCAAGAAAAACAACTCTACCAAGCCCGGATACGTTCCCAAATCCGCTCCAAACTCGCCGGCCAACCCGACCCGAACCCGGACCCCGACCCAAGTAAGTTCAATCCCATGAGCCCCAAAGAGCACATCAAAGCCCTCGCTGATAGGTTCATGAAAGAAGGAGCTGAAGATTTGTGGAACGAAACGGATGGGCCATTGAAAGCCCCATCAGATGAACGACCAGGATTTGTTGGGACTAATCAACGTCCAGGATCGATTAATTCGCCATTGGATTTGAGAAAATTAGTGTCAGAAGGGCGCAATGTATCGCGGAATCGCGAAGAAAACGGGTTTAATTATGTGAAAAATAGAGATTATTCCACGCGCAGAGATTTAAATTCTGGGTCCGGCGGTGTTTCTGTTAAGCCTTTAGTGCGGAAACAGAAGAAGTTTAGGATAAATGAGAGTTCTTCGAGTGATGATGATGAAGATTATGGGGTTGTTAATGACAAAGTGGTGAGTTTTGGGAGAGATTCAGGGAATGAGCGAGGGGCCGTGAGGAATTCTAGGAACGTGAGTGAATTTATGAAGAATAAGGGTTTTGAAACACAAAAACAGAGGAGGTTTGAGAGAAATGAGAGTGATGATTTGGAGGGCGGGGGAGAGAGAAGAGGGAGTAGGGCGAAGGAGATTGGAAGTATAGCTGCTTTGGAGAAGTTTGGTTTGAAGAAGACAAGAAAGGTTTCATTAAAGGAGCTTGTTAATAATGATTTTGCGAATGGAGTGGAGTTGATTAGGTATGAGCTAGGGAGGAAGAAAAAGTTAGCCGGAAATGACGGGGAGAACGAGGACGAGGATTCAATTCTTGGCGATAAACGGTAAGGTTTCTCTTGGTTTTAAATGGTGTCTTTTGGCAGGTAATCTCGGCATTCAATGGCAAATGCGCATAATTTTTTTCTGGTTTGAAAAGAATGGGAATAGTAAAGGGAAGAACTTTGCATGTTCTGGAGAGTGCAGGGTAGAGTCAGTAATATGTGATGTATAATGATCTTGTGTATTATTTGTTAATTAGTTATTTTGTGCTGTATATATCTTTGCAGATTTGATGAATGCGGTCTGTCTCCATTGACTGTCAAAGCACTTACAGCAGCTGGTTATGTTCAAATGACAAGAGTACAGGAGGCTACGCTTTCTGTCTGCCTTGAGGGTATACCAACTTTGTTTTATGTCTCATCTCCAGTTACGAGTGCTTTTGGCAACTATTCCGTCTGTCAGTTCAAAAGTCAGGATAGTTCAATACTGAAAGTGTACACTTGCTTGTCAACCTTTTCATTTTTGGCGTGTTTGAGGCCATGAGTGTGTTTGGTTGCTTGTAGCATATCTTTTACCTTGTTGTTATCCTGAAAATTGCTCTCTTTGCACCATTTTGATTATCCATGTATTTTTTAAAAACAAGTCAAGCCATGCATAATTTATTACTATGCCTTCAATATACATATTGAGAATAATTTCTGTTGAAAAACGATCATACCTGCACATTGTGAATTTTGAATAATGGTTTTCACTTCAACTCGGAGCAGGTAAGGATGCTATGGTCAAAGCCAAAACTGGCAAAGGAAAAAGTGCAGCTTATTTGGTAAACTACAAGTCTCTTGTCGCTCCTGTAAATTAATTTATTGTATTTTAGCTTCTCTCCTTCAGTGCCATTGTAAAACACAAACAGCTTCCTGCAATTGAAGCAGTTTTGAAGGCAAGAAGTAACAATGCCAAGCAACGAGTTTCCCCGATATATGTTCTTATTATCTGCCCCTCAAGCGAGCTAGCAAGTCAGATAGCAGCAGAAGCAAATGCTATGCTGAAGTACCATGATGGAATAGGTATGCAAACACTAGTTGGAGGAACACGTATCAAAGATGATCAGAGACGCCTCGAATCTGATCCTTGTCAGGTTTGCTTTTGTGCCTTTTGCCTGTTGAACTTCGACTCATTTCATGGCATGTGCATGGAAAAGGAGAAAGGCAAAGAAATAAATATGCAGTTGATATTCCTATGTTTCAGGATTAACACATGTAGATAACTTTCTGGTGCTAACCTTTTCCAGATACTTGTTGCAACTCCTGGTCGGCTGCTGGATCACATTGAGAATAAAAGTGGTTTATCTGTGCATTTGATGGGATTGAAGATGCTTATACTTGATGAGGCTGATCACCTTCTTGATCTTGGGTTTCGAAAGGATGTGGAGAAAATTGTAAACTGCTTGCCCCATCAGAGACAGTCCTTGCTCTTCACTGCAACAATTTCAAAAGAGGTTAGTTTTTTCCCCATCTCTTTGTTGATGGGTCAAACAATCTTTTGGTGTCACATGACTTCATTCTGTTTTTAATTATGCTTATGCAGGTTCATCGAATTTCTCAGCTTGTATTGAAAAGGGAACGTGATTTTATTAATACTGTGGGTGTGAGTTGCATGGAAACTCCTGCTAAGGTATACCTTAAATCAAGAAAGTGTTATTGTAAACTACCAATCAGGGAATGACATGATGATTACATGATGCTGCTACAAATTATCATATTACATGTAAAACTCCACAGTTTTTCTTAGGCTGAACATTCTAGCACTGGCTTAACGACTATGGATGTTTTAAATATCTAATTACTATAAGCAAAATCATGTGGACTATTTGGCATTTTATTTCATGATTGTTTCTAAATTGGGAAGCAAAAAGTATAATCCTTGTTTCTGCTCCTACAGATCAAGCAGTCTTTTCTTGTCTCTCCACACGAATTGCATTTTCAGGTAGTGCATTATCTTCTGAAGGACCATATCCTGAAGGCACCTGATTACAAGGTAAGATTTAGTAGTTTTTGTATTTAATTTATTTGCAAAGTGGAATATGTGTGGTTGAGTCCTGGACATTTAACTTGCTCCAGGTTATTGTTTTCTGTACAACTGGGATGGTAACACTCATGTATCTACTTCTCCGGGAAATGAAAATAAATGTAAGGGAGATGCATTCTAGAAAGCCTCAACTCCATCGAACTCGTGTCTCTGATGAATTCCAAGAATCAAAAAGTTTGGTCCTTGTTGCATCTGATGTTTCTGCTCATGGAATGAACTATCCTGATGTTACTATGGTCATTCAGGTACCAACAACTTTTGAGAAAGTTATACATTCAGATTCTGCATGTATAAATTGCTAAGCATCAAATCACTATGCCCCTGTATACAGCATCTCCCAAACACCCAGTATTATGTATATGTTTTCCCAGTACTGTAAAATAATGCATCAATTTTAACAATAATCAGGTGGGGGTTCCATATGATCGCGAGCAATATATACATCGGCTTGGAAGAACAGGACATGAAGGGAAAGATGGAGTAGGGATCTTGTTGCTCGCACCATGGGAAGAATATTTCCTGGATGAGTTAAAGGACCTGCAACTTGATAAATTTCCTTTACCAAAAATGGATTCAGAAACTAAGCTTAAGGCACTTTCCTAGCTTATTACTTGCTCTAATTGTTTCTTTTGTGATTCTTGTTTTTATTCAGCATTCTAGAGTTTTAGTCCCTCGTATCTATTTGTTATCAGGTCATGCAATTTTGCAGGTTTATATGTGTAACTTTTTGCAGATGGAGGAGTCAATGTCCAAGATTGATAGCAGTGTCAAAGAAGAGGCATATTATGCTTGGCTAGGCTATTATAACTCCATCAGAGAAATTGGAAGGGATAAAACCATGCTTGTTGATCTAGCCAACCGATTTTCTGAGTCAATAGGCTTTCAAAAACCTCCTTCCCTCTGCAGAAAAACAGCTTTAAAGATGGGTTTGAAAGACATCCCTGGAATCCGGATCCGAAGATAGCACATACTGGGAGCATTAATACATGCAAGCTGCTGGTTAGTATTGCTGAGATTAAAAAAGGATCATGAACTTGCGCTGAAAGACCAGGTTCAACTTTTATTCCACCCAAAAACTGGTATACGTGCTAGGTCTAGCTCCTGCCTTCAATCATCATGCTATTGTCTTCTAAGCTTTGTCACTGCGCTTTTGATGGGCTATTCTATTGCATCATCCAGCACAGTCTATTCATGATCTGGATTTTGTTTGATAGTTGGCTGAGAACGACAATGCACACCTGTTGCTCTTTTATATTGTTTTTTTAGTAATATCATTACTGCTGTTATTAGTTTTTGTTGAGGATCTATAAGTTGCATTTTTTAAAAAAAAAATTGGGCGTGGGGTGGGGGTCTAGTAGGACAAACAAACAAATGGGCAACGGGCATAGCCCCCCATCCTTTAATCCCAACCCATCCGTCTATAAATGTATAGGATTCCAAGTGAGAATTCGAAATCAGTAAAGTCTTACTACCAAACCTGCAAAGATGGGTCCAATTGTGAAAAAGAGCAAGAGGCAGGGTAGTTGGATAGAAGACATAAATGGAATGGTTTTAAAGTAATTTAAAGGCAAGATATAATTAAGCTGGTACAAGTGTCATGCCAGGCATGTTTTCTACACAACTGGTATGAAGATGGCTTCTGAAAGAGTGGGGATATCTCAAATGCAATGCTCTTGCTCACGCAATTTATATGGTCTTAACAGGTTACATTCTGCACATGCTGATATTTGTGGACTGGTATGAAATATTTAACTTCATTTGAAGATCCAGTTAACCAGTTTTCTTTGTTCCGTATTGAACATGTTCTTTCTTTCTTCCTCATAATAATCCGTAACAGTAAATCTGCTGGGCAACGTTTGGAAGGATCGAAGCTCGACTCTTGTGTAAGAATTGCTAAATTATTGTTGAAGAAATTAAAGCTGTAGCTAGCTAGAAATATCTCATTCTTGCAAGTTCATGTTATAGCTCGACCCCATGCTGTATATTTAGTCTGTCCTGGAGGGTTTCCGCATGCAGTTTATTGGGCTGCATCTTGTTTCTTAAACATCAATTAATTTTGAAAGACGATATGTGTTTTAGATCTGTGAGCTTTTAAGAGCCCAAATTAATTCTTAAACCCCCGTTTTTGGAGAGCTTTGGGCAACATGAAATGCCCGAACCGGAATGAATGTGAACTCTATTTGAGAATTGAATATTCAGATGAACTTCATACCCTATACCTCGTGTCCTAATTTCAAACGGTGGTACCATAGGTCGGAGGGTACGTATAAAATCCAGGTCATTTGCTTTTTTATTATTATTATCTAGAATTTTCAGGTCAATTTATAAATATCTTAATTAATTCTATAAATTCTAAAATTCACGACCATATAAGTTTTCAACGAACCATCGTATTAATGCTCGTCTTTCAAAACTAAGAAGCTAAGATCATGGTGTTGAGAAAAGAAAGAAAGGTCATTAGTGCTCTAATTACTACATGTGTAAGCCTTTCGATTAATGTCAAAGATGACGGACGGTTCATTTCTACGGTAATTATATTCCCATTGAAGTAAGAGAGTCAAAGAACACGATCATTAAATTACGATTTCTCCATTTATGGTGGTAACTTGTGAACATCACCTGTAAAGTTCGTCCATAAAACAAATAGGATACCTGGTCAAAGTCAACATATTTTTGGGTTGAACTACATTTTAGCACTTGCAGATTCAGCACTGTTCCACTTCGATCCCTGTATATTAGTTTCTATATATATTAGACCTAGAATTTCTGGGGAAAAAAACTCAATATAACATCCTACATACAGTTAATTTTTTCCAACTTTTTCCTTATAATTTTATTTTCTTATCTTTTCCTCCCAACAAAACCTGACCTATATGATATATAGTAATCCACAAGAAGAAGAAGAAACACTTACAATTCCAAATAAATAAAGAAACAAAGGATCCCATTGTTAGTCTTGCTACTTATTTGACAGCGAGAGGCCATGTTGGAACTTTGAAAACTATGAGTTAAGAACATTAAACCATGGAGAGCACAGCAAGACAATGTGAAATCAATATGGATTAAAATATAGTTTATTTACACATCTACTGTAATAATTATGTTTCCAAATTCCGACCGCTTTATGTAATAAAACAAACAAACAACTTGCTTATATTCTGGGATGCTGACATTGAAAAGCCTTTTTCACAAATTTGACACCATCAATTATTTGACTCCGGCTCTACGGAAGTCTCCATTCTCCTTTCAGAATTCAAAGTGTATCTTCTTTCAAGTAATTCTAATATCAGCACAATAGAGAGGCATGCTTTTAATCAAGATGGTTAGCTATTTTCCTCCAATGAAAATCATTATAATAGCTAAATTCAAACCACTAAGATGCAGAGGTGACGAGCAATTCAAGATCAATATGCATTGCTGACTATAGGAATATAAACAAAACTCTTGGTTACACTGTTGCAGTTGCAGATATTCTAAGATCAAGCCAGCAATTTCCATATTCACACCCAAAGAAAAAGGCACGAAATCCAAACTTTAGAAATTCTGCTCCAACTTGTAGTTCTTATTCTTGACCAGTTACTCCTCCTGAGTTTTTTTAACATATTTCTTACAATAGAGAAACTTCTGACAGGAATCCTTCATTCTTGACCAATTCCTTATTAAGTTTTGGAGCTTTCAGCACACATTCTGTTCGATTAAGCTTCTTCTCTTAAGCAATAACTGGCTAATAGAAAGTTCCTGCAGAGAAACCATGTATTCTGATTGCTACCACTATTAAGCTCCAAGCTTTAAGCTTTACATTATATGCAGATGGACATTCAGGGTGGTCAAAATCATCGAAGTCTTGATTCCTCATCCTTTCTGGATGAAATTGAAGACCCATGATGAACGTTTCCTCTTCCCTTCAATCAATCCATGAAGAGCAGAAGCCATTGGAACAAATCGTTGAGCCAATTTCCTTACACCCTGGTGCATGGTGATAAATATTAACCATGATATCCATTTTATCACCCTCCAAAGAATCTTTAAACCACTTATGCAATTTAATTACCACATGTCGGTGCCCTTCATAATTCTCATAATCTATGTGCTTTTTCGAGGACTTTCTTTGGGAACTTTTTCTCAACATCCTGAGAAAGTGTACCTCTACAAGCAACATTAAGAGCTTGGGATCCCCTGTATATTCCTAGGTTGAAATGTTTCTTTCAAGCAAGTCTTTGCAAGCCTTAATTCATATATCGTATCGTCTCCCTATCAGTGGAAGTATCAAGTATCCATTTCTCTTTTTTCTAATATTTCTTTTTTTTTTAAAAAAAAGGATTTTTGCACTGAATATTAGAAAGTTTTTTAAGTTTGGAATGTGAGGAGAAATTTGGTTAGAAACTTAATCATATGTAATGAAATTTGGTATTTCTTTAGATTTTGTTGTGTAGGTGGTTGATATTTTTTTTTATTAACAGGGATATCTGAGTTAACTTACATGTAGCTTGGCGAATCTCATATACCCTGAAATTAAAAATCATGTAAATCTTCCATAAAAAAACAAAATTTTCAGTTCTAAACTCTTACCAATAAGTTATTGTAAGTGGTTGATATTAACTTTATATGATCAATAGTGGTAGATGAGAACATTATTCTTTCAGGTTAGATATGAAGATCTTCAGTCAAATTTATGTTCAATTCAAGATTATTATGGGGGAAAAAACTACTTTTTGTTTTTAGGGAAATGGCATTGAATTCAACATTGCATGTGGAGTGTTTGAGAATATAGTTGTTTTAGTTTTTTAAAATGTTTTTTTTAATGTAAAATAATACTGAATTTAAAAAAAATAATATTATCATGTCAAAACAATATGAAAAAAAATTTAAAAAAAATGTAAAACACAAAAACAAACGGTCTTATCATCTCAACAACTTCGTGCCGCATTTTTTCAGTTACATTTTTTATTATTTTGTAGGCCAAAAATTATAAATCCTTTTTCAATCATGCAATAAGAAAAACCATTTCTCTTTCATGATTCATAAAGAAAGCTTATGTGGCATTTGACTTTTGGGCATAAAATATTTATTCTCTCTCTCTCTCTCTCTCTCTCTCTCTATATCTATATATATATATATATATATGTATGTATGTATGTATGTATGTATAATGGCTTAAAATCAAGTGATGATCCCTTTATTTTATACATTTTGTCAAGCCAAGTCCCTTTCTCTAAGTCAAATAATCTAACCCCTCTATTTCTAATTAAAGATATATTAAGATCCTCGAGACAATTACATCTTAACATAATCAGAGTATTGGGTGAAAAGAGAAATCTCGGTATCAAGTTGGAGCTTCTTGGAGGAGTTAATTTGAGCCAATTAAAAGCAGAAATTTTGAATTTGATCAAATGTAAAAAGCAGAAGGATGAAGTTGGATCATTTTACCTGATTTTAATCATGTTCCCGATGAATCAACGCCATGCATGTCATGCTCTTCTTAGCACTGCTGACTAGCTAGCTTCTGCATAACCAGAAGCTCCCTTCATTTCATCACTATTTTCTGTCTTCACGAGTTTGTCTTTTCCCAAGGACTATGGCGTGATAACAAAGTGTTTGAGATCTGCATAGCAGGTCTCGAGTTTAAGTCAGGACGTACACTTTTTATAAGAGCCCGGGACAACCGAGATTTTACTCGCTCATCTAAGCCCACAAAATACATTTTGTAGAATATAGTTTCGTCGAATTCAAAAAATAAAAAAAGTGTGTCATTTGCTTATAGTCACTGAAAAAGTTTTGTTATACATTTCAAAATATAAACATTGAGGGTGTGTCATTAATTTCTCTAAGAGAAAATAAAGAAACATAGCTGGCAAAATCAATCGGTGTTGTCAAAAGAGAACTGGGTTAAACTTTTTGGTAAAATCCAGAATACTTCCCATAATGAACTGTCCAGCAAAATGAATTGGCGACCGGAGGGAGAAAGGAAATGGAAAAACCACAGGATCCCAGTGTCTGAATGTGCCTACATAGTACAACCAGGTATTTAATAAGCTGCAATAAACCTGCCGGAAAACCCTAATTAAGCGGTAGACATCTTTTAATGTTGAATTTGATTTTGTATCAGCAACTCAGAAGCAAGAGCATGTGATGAAGCCTAGCATCTGAGTACAGAGAACGTGTGAGCCACTTGTCACGGTAATGATGCGGCACGTGTCCATTAACCTGCCCCAAGTCTTCCCCGATAATATATATGATTCCAGACACGGCTGAAGCTGAGCTTTCATTATCAGAGCATAAGAATAATAAGAGAGATCCATCTCATGAAAAGTCAACGTTCTTCACCAAAACAGCGTTTCAAAGCAGTGCGCAAGTGGAATGACCAAACTAGCCTCTATGATTTCCTACTTCATGTCACCTTTGGCTGCAAGTACGAAAGAAAAACGTTGCTTCGTACACTTTGATTGACTTTAGAGAGTAAACAGCTTACCATTCTTGAGGTATTCGCGATGACTGTGAATAAAATGAGTTTTACAGTGTGAATAGTTTATATTTTGTAATTAGTCCTTGTAAGAGTGGTTAGGGTTTCAAAATAAAATAAAAACAAGAAATAAATATAGAAAGGATGAAAAGGTTTTGGTAGAAAGAAAATGATATAAAATAATTTTTTTTGAAAAAAATATAAGAAAATAATTATTTTTATTGAGTTAAGTAGTAGAGAGAGTTTTGGCTGTATGTTCACCACAGATACTTTGATCCCATAAGACTTCACACCTCTCCCTCCCATATAGTACATAAACACCAACACCAATATTTCAACTGGCTGCTTCTAATTTTCTGCTATATATCATCTCTTCTGCTGCATTCTCTTCATCAAAACCATGAGGATTCCAAATCCGAGACTCTCATTTCTTTTCTTGATGATCATCCTTGCTATTAGCCAGCTCGCAATTTGCCGCCACCTCCAAATAAATATAGATGATCAAACAAACCAAACAGTCTCTACGCACTTTTCACGGGATTTCCCTGCAAAAGCTCCTGAAGGATCACACAAAGATGAGATCGATGACCCAGTTTATGGAGCTTCTTTTAGAAAAACTCCAGGTGGTCCAAACCCACTTCACAACTGATTAGAGTCTTGGTTAATTAATTGGTCTTATTTTTGTATTCGGTTGTATAGATATCGTTTTCCAGTTTATATTGCTTGTCTTCACCTCTTCCCCCCCCCCCCCCCCCCCCCCCCATCTTTGCTTCAATATGTATAATTGATATTCAGATGAAAAAGATTGAAATTTTGACACAAGTGTGTGTTACTTGATTGTATTGTAGAAACTATTAGAAAATATTTCGTACATGAAGAAATCTTCGGATAGTTTCATGTTAATTCTCTGCTTTCTTTCGTGTTCTGCATCTACCATTATCAAGCTCGAGCAAGATTTGAAGAGACGAGAAAGGTAAAAAATGGGGAGTGAATGCCTATAAACAATAGATAAAGCACAGGAAACGGTCTAGTAAATTGGGTGTAGTCACACACTATACTTGCAGGATCATTTGCTGGTTTACAGAAGAAGTCAAACCATAAATAGCAGGTAATATAAAACAACAATTGTCAAGCTGATTTTGGATTTACTATTACTTTATTGCTAGAATAGCCTCGAGGGGGGGGGGGGGGGCAAATTTTGCCATACATGAATAAAAGTGAGCAAAGAATGACAAAGCAATATTTTGGGGTTCATATGTGTGCGAATGTCAATTGTTTATACTCAAAAAGTCAACCTATATATTTTGCAAGGTTTCCGAGATGTTTCTTCCGTTATTAAAAAAAAAAAAGACATGAAGAACATGAAGGATTTTACTGCATATGCAAACTACCATCGGTGGAATTTGTTTCTCTATAATAGCTAACCTGAGACCAAAAGTGAGCGTTGGCAATTAGTCGAGAAGAGCATGCACAAGTCCATTCACATGAGCCGAACCAGGATGGAGACAGATCAGACATGATCGATACACTTACATGGGTCCCTGAAAATAAGAGAAGAACATATACTAACGTATGGTACCCCACTTTTCACAATCATGAGTGAATATTTGAGAAATATATTTATGAGATTGCGATATGCACCGTTTTGTTTCGGTGCAAAATTATTTTTAAGATTGTTTGAATATGCTGATACTAAAAATAAATTTAAAAAAAATATAATCACAATATCAAACAATCATCAAGAAAAGTTGCATCCGTAGAAGAGATACAATATGACTCATTTTACTACTTAAGCAAGAAAGAGCGTTTTCTTTTCTTTCTGGGTATTTATATAGCGTGTGTTTTCGTGCTTGTAAGCGTGAGAAACGGCAAGGGAGAACCGACATAGCTGGAGTACGATTTAAGTCATTTCCAATAAAATGCAATAATCTGTAACTCACAGAGAATTCAAGTTTTTTTAAATATAGCCAAATAGCATGCGTGGGAACATCGGCAAAATGCTTGTTCGGTGTACTTGTTTTTCAGCTTAAACACGGTTTATATGGTCCAGGTTTAAAGACAGAAATTTCGTCGGCGCCTCTTTTCCAGTGGGTTACCAACGAGGGGGCCTGGAACCAAGGCAAGCTGCTAACTATGAACAATGAATCACCATCTAGAGGTTAACCGAGCAGCCCATCACATGCCTTTTTTTTTAAGGCCCTGGCACAAGGGCCAGGAGCTAAAGCACGTCACCTAAATCCAGCAAGTCCGGGGTCCATTTAGACCTTATTTTTTATTCTATTCATAATATCGACGTCCACCTCTTAGCGAATATTTCAAAAAAAAAAAAGATCTTGAATTTAGAGCACGTGTCCAAACAGGAATGGAAAGATGCCAGAATACGGAACTTCGCAAATTACCCTCCAATAAAATGGGAGCTGTGTCGAACGAGAACAACGCATCCCTGTCTTATGGGGAAGATCACAATGGAATACAAATATCAGGCCAAACAACTGGGCGATTAGATGATGCACGTGCATGGAGGGGCAGGACACGTTGATCTGAACTCCAGAGCACCATCCGGCAACTTGCATTAGAGTACATTGTATCTCAGCTATAAATAATCATCTCAGTTAATCAACAACAGAACAATCCAGTCCCCGGAGCATCAAGAACCAAGGTTTTTAAAAAGTTCTGGAAGATGTGCATTGGTGAGCTTAGTTCTCTTGCTGATCTCATGCTTCTTCTTCTTGGCCTTTTGCTTAGTGGAAATGCCCTGCACCTGAGCTGCGGCCCTCCTCTTTGCAGTATTGGTCGCAGGTTTCATCCCATTCTTCTGGAGATCCTTCTCAATGTCAAGCATATCACGAGGCAACTCAATCCCTCGAAAAAGCTGTTTGAGGTCATCGTCCACCTTAATGACCATCCTAGGGTCATTCGGGTAGGCAATATCCTCCTGCGAATCAAAGTTCGATAGCAGCCAAATCTGGCCTACAGCTTTCAAAGCCTAGAATACAAGTACAATTTTGTTCAAAATTTTGCTTAGCGCACAGAGTTATCATCAATATTCATCGTACAAACAAAGAGGATGCGGAGCTCAAAAAACTACTTCAGGCTCTACTAATTTTCAAGAGGAAAAATTGAGCCAAACTGAGTGGTGCCTTTAAGCTTCTTTGGGATCAGCTCAAAATCCTTATGGTTAGACCATGTTCTTCTTTACTGGGCTTCTCTATCAAACAAGCTTAACTAAAATAGCAACCATGCAAACACTTTAAAGATTTTGCTACCATCAAATTGAGGAAAAGAGCTCTCAACTGTTCCCTACTATCCTCAGCAACAAGCGAGGACCACACAAAAGGCAACAGAGTTCGTTGCCAATATTTCCAGTACAGGTAACAGAGTTCGTTGTGTTTTCATTTATGCAGAAAACCTTCAAACTTATGGAAAAGGCATTGCATATGTGCCTTCTCTATATCATTGATCTTTTTCTCAGAGGTTCAGTCTTCTTTAGATATAAGTCATGTAAATATATGCATAAACCCACCAAAAGAAAATGTTCAGCAAATAGAGATACCTGCAAGTCATCCATCACATTTGGGTATGCATCCTTGAGGTCAATGACAGCAATGCCCTCTGGAAATTTCCGTATCAGGACAAGGAGTTGACTCTTGTCCTTCAAATCATGCTTGGACTATAGACAATCAAAACCCAGAAAGTCATCCTCCATTAAAGAGGAAAAGGAAGGCAGTTATTAAATCAGTAGCAATGATTTAATTACTGATCCAAAAGTGTGCCAATCTATCAGGGTTTTCAGAGGTGCATAATACTGAGAGTCACCTTGTAAGAGAAGCGTTTCCCGTCGTAATGCACTTTCAGGTTGTTCCTCAAACTGTCAAACACGGCTTTGTTGGAGTTCATATCAACATAACAGTGGTCATTTATTTGTTCTGGAGTAAAGGCTTGCCTTGTCTGCAAGAAAGCAAAAATAGAGAAGTCATAAGGAAGGTGATGCTTCACAACTCCTCTCAAAAGAGGACTAAAATACCTTATCATGAGATTTGAAAATTAACAAGGAAGATCAGAAGGGAGAGAAAAATGAAGCAGAGAAGTGAGAAACACAATCCCTCCCACCATGATGCATGATGAGCAATTTTCTTTTCCTGGAGCATAATGCACAAGAAAGAGACAAAATGAAGGGGTGGAACAACCTAACTCGTGGTGCAAAGAAGACATGATCCTCCAAAATCTAAAATATCAGTAATTTCAAAAGAATAACCAAAACTTAAAGCAGGAGAGCTTCTCAACCAATCCAAAAAGCTTCACATGCCTTTTCATGACATCTAAAATCTCACAAGAGAGCTGGAAAGAGAGGGTGCAAAATATAGCATGTCACAAGTTAATAGAATGGTATTCTAAAAGTGCTTGAAAAATAGAGCAGCACAATCCTAGGACATGGTCCAAAAAAGCACCAACATGAATAGGAAAACAAAACACTCGCAAGGAAAAGACTACTGAAAAATGTGTTATTCATCCACCCCCTCTCATCAAGCAATGCAACTTTTTAACACCTATTCTTTATCTCAGCTTTCTTTCCCGGGCAGACAACATCCATCCAGGAGCCTTAACCTTTCACTCCCAGACATGATCCACTCAGCAGTGAAGACCAGCAACTATATCCCCCCCCCCCCCCCCCCCCCCCAACAACCACACAATGTAGAAGTAGATGATCATTAAATCCCATGTCTCATTTAAGTCATCTATCACCCAGGTCCATGAAAGGAAATACCAGAAAACATTATTTTAAAGTTTGCAAAGTTATTCCAACACTGCACTTCTTCTTTCTTTTTATCAATTTCTTCCACAAAAACACCATAGTTCACATTAACAGAATTCATTCACAGCTAATTTACTATACATTCCATGTTTTGCTATGATCATAGGCAATCACATACTCAAAAATTCGAAATACCAACATCCCCAACTTTTTTTTAATATAAGCCAGATGATTCATTATCTTGATTGACTCGATAACTTACATAAACCTAATCCTTATCTTAAACTTTTCTGTGCAAACAATGTCCAATAAGACCACTAGAACATAATGCTTGGATGCTGAAAGGAAACAAAACAGCAGTTAGGAATTCAAGATTACCTCTAGAAGCAGGTCTATGACACGCTTGATTTGAGCCCCGGCAGGGGCCTTTCGAATACTGTTAATATGCTGAAGCCTCTCCGTATCATTAGAGAATTTTACAGCAGGAGCAGGAGCCCTCGCACTGGTAGATGGTGGTGCAGCTGCGGGAACCGCTTTTGGAGTGATGCTGGGTTTAGACGGCCTTGATTTCGCAATACTTGTGAGCGTAGACTGGCACTTCTCTTGCTGCTTCTTGAATCGATCTAATTGTTCTTGCAGCGCCATCTAAACATTAAAACAAATAAATTGCTTCGATATCAGAATTTATATGAATTGGTCTTATAATAACAATCTCTTTTATTAAATTTTCTTTATATTCGAATCTGATTAAACAGACGATCTGAGAAAAGGCCAAACGCAAACCCTAACTTTTTTTTTAATCAAGATGGGATGGATTAATCTTAAGATTTAAAGGAAATCGATGATGGTTGTGGAATTTAGAAATAGGCGCGTGTTTGGATTGCAATACAGGGGATGGGGAGGTAGAGAGAACCTTTGCGTTTTGCAGTGCTAAACTCGGCGCTTCGAGAAGCGTTTCTCTCTCCTCTACCTGCTGCTGCTTCTTGGAAAATACAATCCAATTGGAAAATCGACTGCTGCTAAAAAAAATTATGTGGGCTGAGAGAAACTTCATGTATATATATACCCAATTGTTGGTTGGAATTCCTACAATGCCCCCATAAAATGCACCCATCCTGTAAAGAGAAATATGTAGTTTACTGGGCCACCCTTCCGTGTCCAAGTAGCTGTAGTCATTTTTACAGGAGAAACCCAGAAGAAATATGATATATTTATCGGGCTGGTCACTTGTGAGTGGGCTTTTGTCTATAGGTTATCTGAATTTAAGCATGGATTCAATGTGCTTCATAACTTGTGAACATCAAAACTTCAAAAAGTTAAATTATTTCTTTTTGGAATGTATCACCGGATCATTTTATTTGCTCATCGACTAATTTTATGTGCTCTAAAATTGATAATTATTTAAAATCTTCAATAATTTTAACTAATGAGAAACTCAAATTTATAAATCTTGTAGGAATAAGCTCAAAATCTGACTAGTGAATCACTTCCTTAGAATTCTTATAAAAATTTATACATAAAGTTGATATAAAAAAATTTGTCAGGGAGATGCTCATGAACATAATAATTCTACACAGTGTAAGTCCTTTCGAAGTTCACTAGTGTTTGCTTATGAAGATAAAAGGCAACACTAGTGGATTTTGCATAAATTTTAGATATCATATCATGAGTTTAACATGTTAATTTGGATTATTTTTTTAAAATTTTTTAATTGTTTTTCTCAATTTTATTTTTCAATATTAGGTTGGCGGGGAATTGATTTTTTTTAATTTGTTTTGATTTATTTTCTATGAGGTTGTCATAATTTTACAATTAAAATTATAGATTTAACATGTTAACTCGATTAATTCAAGTTAATACAATACATTGTTATCTTAATATTAAAAAATTAAAAAAGATGTCATCTTAAAAAAAAAGTCAAAATAAGGTTTTACAACTAGGTTGTTTTAAAACATGTAAGAGATTTAATTTTTTTTATTAATATTTTTTAAATAATTGTTATACAGATACTGTTCCTAGAGTGAACCTTTCTTGTGAGATATTTTTTTAGCTGGTATAGAAGATAATCTGTGCTTTACATATGTCTTAGCTTGGACTCTTAGACCGATAATTATTAAAGAAACCTATCCTGATATTTGATGCCTGTGAATCGAGAGCATATTCCAGAAGATATTTTAGCAATTGAAATTGAGAAAAAAAGGTGCAAGAGTGCTAAATGATCTATACCTTTGACATATTCAAAGGTAAACGAATTTGGTCACTGAAAACACGTGGCAACTCGGTCATCAAATTTAAGTTAACTCAGAACCATGTTACTGAACGTTTTATTTTTTATTTCACGCTTATTTTTATTACAGAAACAGGCAGGAACAAAACACACAGACTCGTGTGTTTTGTCCTTTTAGGGGAAGCCAAAAAAAAAAAACCCGCAACACATTATGCACGGATCTCACGTGTTCTTTTAGCTTCTTACTCTACACTCTTTTCTCCGACCATCTCCAGGGGGAAACGAGGAGACCCGAGAGGGCAAAACACAACCCTATAGTTGGTCCCGCCTGGGCATGTAAATGGGCTTGAAGGGTCATCCTGGGGATAACTATAAGAAGTAGGGCGCCTGTCCTTAAAAAACTTTGAAAAAGGGGTAGGGCCACAGCTCCCCTGCCCATTAGTGCAGCAATATTCGTTAGTTTTGAACACAGTGCATGGGTTATTACACCCACCAGGAGCCCTCAATTCATTAGGACACTGCCCGTTGATATCTGCCGTGCAACGAACTGCTTGACAATTCCCACGACCTGATGTTGGACTCAATTCTATGGGGATATTAAATCCATCAACAAGCGAGATATCATAAAAATCCAGGTTAGCAAATTGATTTAATGCATATTCAACTAAAGTGTTAGGAGGGACACCCCAGCCTTTGCACTCCAGGCCACCAGTACACTCCCCGGTTTGGCAACGACCCTCACCGCTACCATCGAAGTTACAATTTGTCCTGCCCCAGATACGAGCCATGGACGTGCCAGCAGGCACATTAAGATTCCAAGTTTGGCCACGTTCTAGGCGGCGTCCACCGCCAGGTGAGGCGGCGGCCCACACGGTGTAAGGACAGTTATTTCGGATTTCAAAGGTGGCTGCCTCGGTAGAAATGAAGACAAGGCTGAAGAGGAGGGAGGTGGTGAGAAATTTGGGGCCTGTTTGGGAGGGCGGTAGCGGTTGCGGTTGTGGTTGAAAAAATGGAGTTTTAAAAATGGAGTTTTAAACTGTGGTTCAAAAAAAGCAGTTTAGTGTTTGGTTAAAACTGTGGTTGAGTTGAAGGTTGAAGAAAAAGGAGTTTTGGTGTTTGGTTTCCAAACTTTACAAACTGCTTTTAACTTGTAAAATTACTTAAAAGGGCATGGATATATAATTTTTTTAAATATTGTAAATTTAATAATTATAATATAATATAATTAATAATTCAAGTAAATTTTAAAAATTATTTACGATATTAGTGTATCAAAATAATTTAAAAATATCAAAAAATTAATTTAAAATAAAAAATATTTTAAAAAAAAATCAACTTTTTGATGGGATAAATTTGATAATTGAAGATATTTATCAAACTATTCAATCCCATTTTACGCACAGATGAATTATTATTATTATTATTATTATTATTATTACTTTTATTTTTTCCATCTCTTTCCACTTTTATCAAATCTATTTCTCTAAATCTATTATTTTATTTTATTTGTTTATTTTAAAAAAAATGAAATTAACTCTCCCGTGATTCAATTAAGAAACGATGCCGTGCAATAGACAAAAGAAGTGGAATCAATTCTCTTGCAGCAATTAAAAATAGCCTCTCAAACTTTATTTTCTATTCAATCCCACTTTTATTATTATTTTACGCCCATCTCCCAGCTCTCTTCTCTTCTCTCTTCTTCGCCCGAAACCTCTCTTCCCAAATTGCATACCCATCTCCCAGCTCCCCTCTTCTCCCTTGCAAACCCATCTCCCAGCTCCCCTCTTCTCCCCTCTGCTCCTTCTCACTTTCTTGTGAAGACCCATCTGCTCCCAAAATTGCAGACCCGATCGAGCTGCTCCCCTCTTCTCCCTCACAGCTGCGCCGGCCTTCCATCACCGTCGTCCACACCGTCTGCAACAGATCGTGACTGCGATTCTCTGAATTTTTCCACTTTCAAAACTCTAGACTGCGATTCTCTGAATTTTTCATCTCCATCAGTTCTCTGAGCTTGAAGGCGAGACTGTGATGAGCTTGAACGAACCTGTGATGTTGAGGGTTGATTTGGAATTAAAATTTCAACGGTAATTTTAGCACCCGTTTGAATGAATCGTGGTTTGAATTGGTGTTTCAAAAGCACCTGGGAGTAGCTTTTCACAAAACGCTAAAAATGGGGTGGGACCCACTCATTTGAAATGGTGTTTGGTTGTTACCAAACACCAAAACTCCATCTCAAACGGCAAACACCAGACGCACTGGTGCGCCAAACGGGTGCCAAGGTCGTGTAGCTCATAGCTGATTGTTTGATTCTAATTTATGTTGATTTGTGGTTTGATTCATGGTGTCATTTATGGTCTTTATATAGGGAGCGGCGGTTTTTGGATTCCTATACATTATGGCTGGCGCACAGTTATTTTTATTTAGAAATAGAGGCGGCTGCGTGCCTGCCTAGCTAGCTATATAGATACATCACTCATAAAAAAAATAATTAAAATAAAGTCATTTTAAAATAATTTAATATCAGTTAATATGAAAATTGAATAAACAGAGAGAAAAAATGCTAGTGAAAAATATTACGAAAAAAGAAGATGAAGATGGGGTGCACTCCCTCTGCTGGGCCTCTGCCTAACCAAGACTCACACCTTTGCCAGAGATAGATCGCCACATAAGACTTCATGGCTATTTTTAAGTACTTTAGTTCATGAAAATCTTATCTTCTAAACAGTGGGGTGTGCATTATAGAACCAATCATGTTGGATATGGAGATTTTCAGATGAACTGCTTTTTCCGTGATCGATTGAATATTTGAAAGGATAATTGAGATTATCATTAAAAATATTTTTTTATTTATAAACATATCAAAATTATTTTTACATATTTTTAAAAAAATATATTTTTAACATTAACACATACATTGTCATAACAGCCCATTGTCAGTCTTTTCTCGATGCATAGAGTATTAACCTTCGCGATTGTTCTTAGGACAAAGCAGGATATCAATAAATATAAATTTCCACTTGTGAACTGCCCCCTTGACCGCGTGCTTTCTGCTTTCTATATTCAATTTTTGAGTTATTAAGATTTTTTTTTTAATTATTACTATGATTATTGTTCTGCTCTACACTTTTGAAATATTCATTCATGATCCCTCGTCCAGCAGCTTTAAATCTCACTGGCCCAATAAATTAAAAGCTGGATGGTGATCATGATCCTACAAGAGGAATGTGTGGCAGCTAATCGTTAGAAACATAACGAGCAAGTGGAATGATTTGACTGCATATCTAAAGTAGCCACGCACTCGATTCGCTTTTCAAAATTTTCAACCGGACTATTTACAACTATCATATTTTACTTATTAAAAATGGTATAAATTACATTTTCAATGGGAATATTTACAATTATAATGTTTTAACTTTTACGAGTAATATAAATTATAATTTTAAAATTTATTTGAAAATAAGCTAGTTTTTTATATGATATTAAAAATCTAGTTGATAAAATATGATAGAATTGCAATGAAAGTTTTAGGATTTTTTTTTAAGTATGGTAGATGTTTTTCAGAATGCATTTTATTCAAAAACAATTACAGCAGGAGCAGGAGCACTGGTAGATGGTGTTGCAGCTACGGGAACCGCTTTTGGAGTCATACCGGGTTTAGACGGCCTTGATTTCGCAATACTTGTGAGCGTAGACTGACACTTCTCTTGCTGCTTCTTGAATCGATCTAATTGTTCTTGCAGCGCCATCTAAACATTAAAACAAATAAATTGCTTCGATATCAGAATTTCTATGAATTGGTCTTATAATAACAATCTCTTTTATTCAATTTTCTTTATATTCGTGTCTGATTAAACAGACGATCGGAGAAAAGGCCAAACGCAAACCCTAACTTCTTTTTTCTGAATCATTTGGGATGAATTTATCTTAAGATTCAAAGGAAATCGTTGTGGAATTTAGAAGTAGGCCCGTGTTTGGAATGCAATACAGGGGAGAGGGAGGTAGAGAGAACCTTTGCGTTTTGCAGTGCTAAACTCGGCGTTTCGAGAAACGTTTCTCTCTCCTCTACCTGCTGCTGCTTCTTGGAGAAAAACAATCCAATTGGAAAATCGACTGCTTTTAAAATAATTTTGAAGTCAGAGAGAAACTTCTTGTATATATATAGTATTACTCTATAGCTAAAACAGCTCGGGGCTGTTACTGTGCACTTAGACTCAGTGGTACTGTGGACTTGTCTTTTATCCTCTGTGCGCCGCGCGAGTTCGTCCACCCTATTTTTTTTTGTTTTTTCCTGATTTGAACAGTGTAATGACGCTCGGACCCCGCTAATAAGACAAAAACATGTTTTCGGCTGAGGGCTACAGTTGTAATTGCACGCGTACGGACCGGTCCGGTCCGCCGGAACCTTTTTTTTTTTAATATTTTTGAAAATATGGTATGACGTCCGTAGCCCCCGAAACGACAAAATCCATCAATTCGTCTCAGGGATGGTTTAGTAATTGACCACGAAGTTACTGTTCCCTTGCGTCAGCGCTGTCAAGAAGCCGTACGGGCACGTCGGCGCGTTTCGTGACCTCGATCGATTCAGGCGGCGCGTGTGGCTTCATACGGCGGTTAAAATTTTTCCGCCGCCGGTGAAAACGATTCGCAACCCTTCCCTGAATCTCATGGAGTGGCGCGTGCTCTTAAAACATCGATGTGGAGGCTCATATAGTCAGTTGAACGTTTATGTCCTCTTTTCTCTCTCCTCAGGGCTGGAATCAACTTTAGTCCCCCGCTTTTGTGTAGATGTATTTCAGTCCCTTGACTTTTGTTTGATTTCTGTAATAGAAGTTTCGAATTCTTTCAATTGCATCCTTTCATTCAAATTGATATATATGCAGTTTGCATATCAGTCCTTCTTCTTTGAATTTTTTGGTTTTCTATTAGAACCCTTAATTTGTTTAGTGCAGCAGGTTGTATTCTTTTCAATTTTGTCCTTCATGTCAAATTCATTATATATTGCACTTTAATTTCAGTCCCTCTTCTTTTAATTATTTTTTCTTTGAATCTTTTAATATTTTTGGTACAAAAGTATGAATTTTTGTCAAATTAATCCTTCACTTTAAATCAATCATATCTTTTATTTTTATTTTGGGCCTTATGTTTTTAATTGTTCTTTTGGAATTGATTTCCTTTATTATTATTTATATATTTATGCATTATTCCCTATTACTGTACAAGTTCATGTATATTTTTTTCTTTAATTTGGTTCTGAATATTTCTTTTATCTTTTCTTTTGTTGGGGTTTCTTTTTATTTAGTCTTCAAATTTTATTCCTGGTAGTAATCATTTGAAAATTAATTTTTTTTTAAATCACAAATATTTTTTAAATGCAAACAATGATAATAATAATAATGATGATGATAATAATAATAATAATAATAATAATAATTAAAAAATTTAATAATAATACTTTAATTGTTTGAATATTTGTTGAATATTATCGCCTAATAATAAAAAAAATATATTGAAAGTGTGTAAAATTAAATATATATTTGTATATTTATGTCAAATTAAAGTATGTTAAACTGCTTATATGTTTGGATATTTATTTAATATTATCGTCTAAAAATATATACAGAGAGAAGAAAGAAGACCGCGGATTTTTTGAAGGAAAACAATTTATATCAGTATTCTTAAATACATTTAGTATAATAATATGATGAATAAATCTTATAAAATACATTTTGCTCCAAATTTTAATTTTCTGCTCTTTTGTTCAAGTTTTTTTCTGGAAATTTTTTTTTAGTATTTTGATTGTTAATATTGCAGATCTAATATTATTGAGAACAATATACAACTAAAAAAAACAAAAGGCAGACAAATTTACCTCCATTATCAGCAATTCAAAAATATACGAACCACTTCCCGTCTCGATTACACTGTTCTTTTTAGACGGCAAATAAGTCATTATAGCATGCAAAAAAACTCAGTTTATTTCTAAAAACAAATTACAATATTTTGATTTATAATGTGTGAGATCTAATATTACTGGGAATAAAATTCAACTGAAACAAAGAATAAAATTACAAATTTACCTACGTTATCTAAAATTTAAACATATACGAACCGCTTCCCATTTTTATTACTCTATAAAGTATGTAAGACTAATTATATGTATTAATATTTATTGAATATTATCGTCTAAAATATATATATAAAGAGAGAGAGAAAATTTGACCTTGGATTTTAAAACAAAAAAAATTATATCAATATACTTAAATACATTTAATATAATAATATGATTAATAAATCTTCTGAAAAAAAATTTGCTTGGAATTTAAATTTTATACTCTTTTCTTTAAGTTTATTTTTTAATATATTTTTTTTCAATTTTCCCATTTTTAATATTTCAAATCTGATATTACTTGAGAAAAAATACAACTCAAAAAAACAAAAGGTACACACATTGACCTACATTATCAACTCAATTTTTTTTCTGTTGACAAATTTACCTCGATTATCTACAATACTCTCCGTTTTATTTATAATGTGTAAAATCTAATATTACTGGGAAAAAAAGATAACTATAATATTTTTTTTATACATTTACCTAAGTTATCTCCAATTAAAAAATATACAAACCACTTTCCATTTCGATTACACTATTCCTTTTAGGCTGGGAAAAAATTTATTTGTTACATATTTTATCTATTATAATGTTACTAATTAAATATTTAAACAACTAATTACAACATGTAAAAAATCAATTAGTTTTCTATATGAAAAAAACCCTAGCGCAATGCGCGGGCAAGCATACTAATTATACAACGCAAAAAACTCATATCTAACATATTTTTATATGTTGCAATTTTAGTAATTAAACATTGAAATAACTAGTTATAGCACGAAAAAAATATAAGTTTATTTCTGGAAAAAAAATTACAATATTTTTATTTATAATGTGTCAGATCTAATATTACTGGGAAAAAAATGCAACTCATTAAAAAAAAAATTACCTACATTATCTACGATTTTTAGCAATAGCAATATTCAATCACTTTTTGGTTGAAAAAAACCATTTTCAATAGATTTTTTCAATTACAATATTACTAATTAAATATTAAAATATCAAAATACAACATTTATAAAATTAATTAATTTTCTACATAGATAAAAAAGCCCAGCGGAGCGGGCAAATCGGCTCGTATACTATATACCCAATTGTTAGTTTGAATTCCTAAAATGCCCCTATCTCCTGTAAAAAATTCAACAGCTACTTGGACACGGAAGTGGTCCAGTAAACTACATATTTCTCTTCACTGGATGGGTGCATTTTAAGAAACCCAGAAGAGATATGATATATTTATTGGGTTGGTCACTTGTGAGCAGAGATGTGAATCCCGTTCCGTTCCAGTTCAAAATCCGGGACAAAACGACGACATTTTTGTCCCGGTTTGAATTCCGGCCGGTTCCGGGAATTCCGGCCGGAACGCCCCGGTACCGTTCCGGTCGTCCCGTTCCGGGGTCATCAAAACAACGTCGTTTCCTTTCCCCTTACATAATACACAGAAACGACTCAATTCATTTCGTAAACCTAAATCCCCAAATCAATTTCGTTTCTTAAACTTCAATTCATCCATAATCCCTCAAAAATCAACCCAAATCTCAACTTATCCACTTATCAACACTTGCTGCTGATGTTAAAGCCGAGAGAGATAATCAAATTCGTGAAGTCTATCAAAGATCTTTGGAATTGGACGCCGAGTTACGGTCTATCGATGCTATTAGTGCTGAACTTGTTCAGGTAAGAACGAATGTACATAAACTTACTGTGCAACGGCAGGATATGACTGCACAATTGAAGGAGATGAATAGTGAAATTGTTAAGGCTAAAATGGAAACGCAGCAGGTGGGTGCTATTAAAGAGGAGATTGAAACTGTTCAATAAGAGATTCAAAGAGGAAGGTACAAAAAAAGGGTGGGGTGCTGTATTTGAGGGATTAATTTGATTAATGGATGGATTAGATTTAAAAACAAAATGATGTTAATTTTTATGATGTTAATTGTTGGTGCCTATGAACATACTTGAAAGTTTGAAATTGATTAATCATGAAACTAGGCATTACATGTTATCTGGATTCATGGGTTTGTTTTTGATTGATTGTTAGTAACTGTGTTGGATCAATTTATGTGTTTGATTGATTGTTATTCTTGGGTTTGTTATTTGAAACTTTCTATTAATTTCTATCTTGAACCATTCCGCAGTGTGATTTCTTTCTTGTAGTCTCCCTTTTGATTTGTTTGGTTGCAAATATAATGGATTTAATTGATGATTAAAATACTGGACAATGTACAGAAATTCAATAAAGAGAATGAGTTTCTCACAATAGCCAGGTACCAAATTTCCATTGTCAGGGACTGGAATCCTTTTGAATGGCCTTGTTCTCTGGTAAGTGGTAAGGCAACCTTGTCAATGCAATCAGGAGTCAGGACTGTTGATAATAAAATACTGGGATTTTGGATTAGAGGAAAATAAGAAAGAACAAGGTGTTATTTTCTGGATTTTGGTTGAGTGTAGAAAATAAGACCTTGGTTTTAATTGATGATTAAAATACTGGGATTTTGGATTAGAGGAAGGGTATCAAGATCCAGCACTGAAAATATATGATTAGAGGAAGGGTATCAATATTGGGACCTTGATCTGATATATGATTAGTTTTTTTCTTTTCTTTTCTGTAAGTTAATATACAAATCCATTTTATTTTTTTCATATATATAATTAAATAAATATGAACAGTATAAAACCGGAGCGGAACACCGGAATACACCGAAACCGGAACGTTCCGTTCCAAACAAAAAACCAGAACGGATTTTACAACTTTGCTTGTGAGTGTGCTTTTGTCTATAAGCTATCTGAATTTAAGCATGGATTCAACGTGCTTAATAATAATTAATAACCTGTGGACATCAACCTTATAAAAGTTAAATTGGTTTTTTAGAATGTGGTTGTACGCGCTAGTTTATGCGTTTATCAGCTAATTTTATTAATGTTAAAATTAATGACCGTTTAAAATCTTTAATGACTAATTTATAAGAGATTTGAACTGGTAAATGATTTACGGGGAGCAAACCCAGAGCTTACCGGTGAGTCACAACCTCAAGGTTCTTATAAAAATAATTTTGTACACAAAGGTGAGATAAAATGATTTGCTAAGGAGATGCTCATGAACATAATAATTCCACACGGTGTAAGTGCATTCAAATTTCGCTACTGTTTGCTTTTGAAGATAAAAGGCAACGCTGGGGGATTTTGCATAAGTTTTAGATATATCATGAGTTTAACAAGTTAATTTTGCTTTTGTTTTTGTTTTTGTTTTTTTTCATTGTTTTTCTTGATTTTATTCTTTAATAATAGGTTATAATCTGTTTTGATTTGTTTTTCATGAAATTATTAAAATTATAATTATAATAACTAAAGTTGGTTCAAGTTAATACAATATATTATTATTTTAATAATTAAAAAAATCAAGAAAGATGTCATCATCTTTAAAAACAAAATGAGTCAAACTAAGGTTTTACGACTATGTTGTTTTTAAACCCGTAAAAGATTTAATTTTTTTTATTAATAATATTTTAATAATTGTTTTACAGATCCTAGAGTTGTTGGAATATTAGATGCATTAAGCGGAATTTCAGATCATATCTAAACATCTAATCGTAGAATCTTCAAGCATAATTGATAGATCAAAGTATTGTTCATGAAAAATACCTGTTGATGCGTGAACCGAGTCAGATATGGTGGTATCTAAAAGGATGAGAGCCCCACGTGTTGCTCCTCTATTTAGTCCACACGAGCCCGAATAGATCTCTTGCCTTCGACTGCTAGGACGAATGGACAAAAGGGAGCAATCAAATTGCCTTGGTTTGAAAAAGAAAAATTCGTGGTCTCTTATTGCACCACTGCCAAATTTTGAGAGCAGCCGTGCAAATCTCTTTTTTTTCGGAGCAGCCGAGCAAAACTCTTTGTTTGTTTTTTATAGCAGCCGAACAAAACTCTTTTGTTTTTGATAGCAGCCGAACAAAACTCTTTTTCATTCAATGCTAGTCGTCCGAAAAACAAAGCAAAACGGAGCCCCTCAATTCTAGTAACTGATTCTTCCAAATGCTTAATTGCTGCTCTTTATTTTTTCGGACGACCGCTCCTTCCTCTTTTATTCATAACTTCTTTCATTTCTTTTATTTACCTTTCCTTATGCGTTACCTGGAAAGATTTTTCATTTATAACATGATTTTCAAAAAATCATTTATATATTCCATCTTCAATGATGGATACGTTTTTCCTTTTATGACACATCAATATATAGAAAGTGTCATTTCCTTTTCCAACGTATGGTTTTAAGAGCAATAAATAGAAATGAATACTTTGTCCTTTTATCATATAAAAGGATGTATGAATAACTCCATAATTAATCATATCTAATATGAATAAATAATATTTATTTTATTTCAGAAATAAATAATATTCTTTATTATTAATAATATCTAATATGTATTAATAATTAACCATTTTTCTTTCGTTGATCTATTCCGTAATCTCTAAGTGTGTGACCTCATAGGACCCAATTATAATAGCTATAGGTTTAACCCTATTAATCGTAGTTGGCTTCTAGCAAAGCACTACGACTCCTAAAATAATCAGATTAAATTATCTCCGTTAATTGTCCTATCCAAGTTTAGTCATTGCACATTAATTTAAAGGACACAATTCCTTCAATCTCCCACTTGTACTTAAACAAGTGTGCAATATAAGATACCTTTGTCTCTTAATGTCTTATTTGATGATATGGTGACATTCATATCTATTATCAAATATGTTTCTTGAACTCTGAGTTTGAACTGTCAATTAAACGGATGATTTCAAATAATCCATCCGAGCATGGCCAAGCATTTTCAGTTCTCGCTCTTCAAATGGCCGAGACACCATTCCTGTTCAATGCATCACAGTATGCACGAAGCAGGAGGACTTCTCCAGTCTTGTATGACTATGGCTCCCACTCAACTTTTGGCAATCCCAACTACTGCCTTTATAACTCCCTTTTACAGAAAGCGTTTAACAGTGTCAAAGAGATACCAATCATCAAGTGAGACCACAACATACTCATGTCTGAGGAATCTACTAATCATGGTTTCATTTAAGACTCTACAATCTCTTTTGGAGAGTCTTAAGGTGGGTCAGTCCTACATGTATCATCCATACACATATATGTAATTGACTAGACATCTCCATGTCCCTATAGCCCATGAAACCTGGTGCTATCAGTCAACTTACAATATAGTAGCTTATAAAATCATCTATGTCCATTTGATGATTTCAAACTATAGACTTTTAATAATTCAAAACTTCATTTCACTTAATGGGGTTTCATTCACCAGAACACTTAAGGTGATCCCATTTGTTAATAATGAATTATTTGGACATATTATTCAATATCGATCAAAACAATATATAAATAAGGATGAAATATCATATATCATAAAATCATCAAGTCAAACATAAAACTAGTGTCCAACACTCATAAAAATATAATGTAATATCAAATCAAAACTCAAAGCCATTCTCCAATGTGCTTAAGACCCTTAGCCCTAGTGTGACTCTCATGCTTGGGCCTAGGCATAGGTTTGGTCAATGGATCTGCAATGTTGTCATCAGTATGCACCTTACACATCCTAATGTCACCCATAGTGATGATGCGACGAATAAGGTGATACTTCCTCATAACGTGTCTGGATTTGGAGCTCGAACTCGGTTCCTTTGCCTGGGCTATGGCACCATTGTTGTCACAATAGATGTCGATAGGCACTGATATGCTAGGAACAACACCGAGTTCATCTAGGAACTTCCTTATCCAAACGGCCTCCTTTGCTGCTTCACTAGCAGCAATGTATTCAGCCTCTGTTGTAGAATCTGCTATTGTATCCTGCTTGGAGCTCTTCCAGCTCACAGCTCCTCCGTTAAGGATGAAGACATAACCAGATTGAGACTCAAAGCCATCTCGATCAGTCTGAAAGCTTGCATCAGTATAGCCTTGTACGATCAATTTTTCATCTCCCCCATATACTAAGAAATCATCCTTAGTCCTTCTTAAGTACTTCAGGATATTCTTAGCTGCACTCCAGTGTGCTTCTCCAGGATTTGATTGGTATCTGCTACACATGCTCAAAGCATATGCAACATCCGGACGGGTACATACCATGGCATACATGATAGATCCTATAGCAGAAGCATATGGGACCTGTTTCATCTTCTCAAGCTCAACAGGTGTTTTAGGACACTGTTTCTTGCTGAGATATATACCATGTTGTATGGGTAAAAATCCCTTCTTGGAATCCTGCATCTTGAATCTATTAAGAATCTTATCAATATAAGTTCCTTGACTTAATCCAAGAAGCCTCTTAGATCTATCTCTATAGATCTTAATTCCAAGTATGTACTCAGCCTTTCCTAAGTCTTTCATAGAGAAACATTTCTTCAGCCATTCTTTTACGGACTCTAGCATCGGAATGTCATTCCCAATAAGTAGTATGTCATCTACATATAAGACTAAGAAGGCTACCTTACTCCCACTAAACTTCTTGTAAACACAAGGATCCTCTTCACATCTAATGAAATCAAATTCTTTGATCTTTTCATCAAATCGAAAGTTCCAACTCCTGGATGCTTGCTTAAGTCCATAAATGGACTTTTTAAGCTTGCATACCTTCCCAGCTTCATTTGGATCTTCAAAACCTTCAGGTTGTGTCATATACACATCCTCTTCCAAAAAACCATTTAGAAAAGCGGTTTTGACATCCATTTGCCATATTTCATAGTCATAATATGCGGCAATAGCTAGGATTATCCTAATGGATCTAATCATGACAACTGGTGAAAATGTCTCGTCATAGTCTATACCATGAATCTGTCTAAAACCTTTGGCAACTAGTCTTGCCTTGTAAACAGATATATTTCCATCCGTGTCAGTTTTGAGTTTGAAAATCCATTTGTTTCCTATGGGTTTTACTCCATCTGGCAAATCTATCAAGTCCCATACTTGATTTTCAAACATCGAATCCATTTCGGACCTCATGGCCTCAAGCCATTTTTTGGAGTCTGGACCCGTCACTGCTTGCTTATAGGTAGAAGGCTCACTAAGTTCTAGCATAAGAACATCAAGGCTTACGTTCAAGATGAAATCATCATAACGTCTTGGTTGTACCCTTGGCCTTTCCGATCTACGAGTGGGTTCAACTTGTTCAACAACTGGATCCGGAACATGATTCATAACTGTTTGTAGATCCTCTTGTTCCGGCTCTTGGATGATCTGAGGCCCTAGGCCTTCAAAGGTAATCATCTCATCATCGACATCATCCATGTCTTCTTGTTGTTGAGTTTGTTGCTCTTCATCATCTTGAACTATTTCAAGATGAATATTTCTCCCACTTGACTTGTTGGAAAAGAACTCTCTTTCCAAAAAGACACTATCCCTTGCAACAAACACCTTTTGCTGAGTTGGATTGTAGAAGTAATATCCGAAACTTCCTTTTGGATACCCTATAAAATAACATTTATCTGATTTTGGGGCAAGCTTCTCTGTTTGTAAACGTTTTACATAAGCTTCACATCCCCATATTTTCAGAAAAGACAACTTTGGAATCTTTCCAGTCCATATCTCATATGGGGTTTTGTCTACAGTTCTTGACGGAGTCCTGTTTAATGTAAGTACAGCGGTAGTGAGGGCATATCCCCAGAAGGATAACGGAAGATCGGCAAAACTCATCATTGATCGGACCATGTCTAACAGAGTCCTGTTTCTCCTTTCAGACACACCATTCAGTTGTGGTGTTCCTGGGGTAGACAACTGTGTTACTATCCCACAGTTCTTCAAATGATGATCAAATTCATGGCTCAAGTATTCACCACCACGATCAGATCGAAGTGCTTTTATTTTCTTGCCACTTTGAGTCTCTACTTCATTTTGAAATTCTTTGAACTTTTCAAAAGACTCCGATTTATGTGACATAAGGTAAACATACCCATATCTACTCATGTCATCAGTAAATGTGATGAAGTATCTATAGCCACCTCTAGCTTCTGTGCTCATTGGCCCGCATACATCAGTATGTATTACGCCCAATAGTTCAGTAGCCCTTTCAAACGTTCCTTTGAAAGGTGACCTTGTCATCTTGCCCATAAGACATGATTCACATGTATCAATGGATTCATAATCCATGTCTTTTAGAAGTCCATCTTTGTGGAGCTTCTTCATGCGATTCACACTAATGTGACCTAATCGACAATGCCATAGGTAGGCCTCACTCAAACTTTTTAACTTTTGCCTTTTGTTATTTATGTTATATAATTCTGATTTGAGATCTAATACAAAGAGTCCATTACTCACTCTAGCAGTTGCATAGAAAATATCATTCTTAAAAATAGAAATACATCCATTTTTACTGCTAAATTCAAAATTTTCATGATCCAATACAGCATAGGAAATAAGGTTTTTAGTAATGCAAGGAACGTAATAACAATTATTCAGTTCTAATACTAAACCAGAAGGTAAAGATAAACTTAAATCTCCGACGGAGAGTGCAGCAACACTTGCTCCATTTCCAACGCACAGGTTTATCTCCCCTTTCCTTACTTGTCTCCTATTTCTTAGTCCCTGCACATATGAAGTAATGTGAGCACCACATGCAGTATCTAATACCCAAGTGGGACCATTATCTAATGTGAGAACATTGGTTGTCATAATCTCAATAACATAAATACCTGAAGTGGAACTCACAGTCCCGTTCCTCTTGTCTTCCAAGTATTTGGGACAGTTTCTTTTCCAGTGTCCTTTGGCTTTGCAGTAAAAACAATCATGATCAGCAGCCACCTTTGGCTTCTCACCATTCTTGGGTTTGGCAACTTGCTTGCTTTTCCCTTGGTAATTGCTCTTACTTTTAGCCACCCTCTTAAATCCCTTCCCATTGTTGACATTCAGAACTTCCTTCTTCTTGTCACCAATTATATTGCCCTCAGCATTTTTAAGCATGCTATGAAGCTCATTCAGATCATGCTTCAGACCATTCATATGGTATTGCATTCTGAATGGTGCAAAACCATCATGCAAGGATCTAAGAACAATATCAGTGGCCAACTCTTGGTCATATGGGGTCCCCAGATTTTCCATCCTCTTGAAAAGCCCAGTTAGTTTAATCACATGAGGACTTACTGGTTTTCCCTTCACAAGATGGCTATCAAGTATAGCCTTGTGAGTCTCATATCGCTCTATCCTTGCCTGATCCTGAAACAACGTTTTTAGTTCAGTTATGATAGAATAAGCATCAGAATGCTCAAACCTCTTTTGCAAATCAGGCTCCATTGCAGCAAGCATGAGGCAAGTTACAGGTAATGCCTCAGACTTTACTCGAGTTGCTGTTGCCTTTTCCTCATCTGATGAGGTATTGGTCACAGTAGGGACAGGGGTAGCTAGGACGTTCTCACGTCCCTCGGACCTGAGAATAATTCTCAGATTCCTTTCCCAATCAAGGAAGTTCGTTCCATTGAGCTTGTTTTTCTCAACAATTGAGCGTAGAGAGAATTTCAAATTATCGTTCGACATAATCTACAAAATATAAATGACATACAAATCAGTTTATGTTTGATATTGCAAATACTTATAATTTAAACAATTTAAAATAAGTAAATGCACATTTTATTCAAGTTGTTATTGTCCCTTATGAATAAAATGATTCCAAGATCCCATCATAGACAAGCCCCAACGTACTTTTGCACTGCCTTAGTTCTTGTGTATTCAAGGTAAGTAACAATTACTAATTATAACTTATTATAATTCTTGGTTGATGATCCACATCCAATGTAGGATTCATCCCCATGCCTCAAGATCCAAAACTTTGCCTTTTGGTCTCTTGTTGGGTACAACCGTATCAAGATTTATGAACCCCCGTATAGATTCACCCTCACGAGCCTAAGATTGAGGTAGGACACCCTCGCTTTTGCGAAACCCATCCAACCAAAACCATAAACTTCATGGGTTATGACATGGAAAGGCATTGCCCCAATTTTCTGTAGGAACTTAAGTTTTGATTATCTTTTATTTATAAGTGAAAACTGGCATAAATAAAGACAATGCAAAATAAATAAATAAAGCATAAAAAATATGCAATAAAAAATGATCCTAGTATGGCCCCCCCAAAAAAAAAAAATAATAAAGATCTAATCTTCTTTTGTCTTCATCCTTGTACCCTTCATGGATCTCCATCCTTGAACTTCATGGACTTTCTCTTCTTTGTATTACAAAATTATTTACAATAATCTAATTATTAAAATAAATTACAAAAATATAACGATACGCAGATCGTATTTCTGGGCCATACTAGTCTCCTTATGCATGCAATATATCATAATATAAAACAAGCATAAAATAAAAATTCTTAATTTAAAATTAAATCCTTACATGGTATTAATCATTATTAATCATAAAATGCAATTATTGGATAAAATTGTATGAAAAATATATAAATGGGATTTCCTAACTTTTAGGAAACAATAAAATAAACCATATTATATTCATAAAATTCCATGGGCCAATCAAAATCTTCATTTTAATTTTACATTTTATCCATATAAAATTCACCACCAATTTAAATCAAGATCCGCATCAAATTAACAATTAATTCATTGATCCTATCAATTTATGCAAGATAGCTCTGATACCATTGTTGGAATATTAGATGCATTAAGCGGAATTTCAGATCATATCTAAACATCTAATCGTAGAATCTTCAAGCATAATTGATAGATCAAAGTATTGTTCATGGAAAATACCTGTTGATGCGTGAACCGAGTCAGATATGGTGGTATCTAAAAGGATGAGAGCCCCACGTGTTGCTCCTCTATTTAGTCCACACGAGCCCGAATAGATCTCTTGCCTTCGACTGCTAGGACGAATGGACAAAAGGGAGCAATCAAATTGCCTTGGTTTGAAAAAGAAAAATTCGTGGTCTCTTATTGCACCACTGCCAAATTTTGAGAGCAGCCGTGCAAATCTCTTTTTTTTCGGAGCAGCCGAGCAAAACTCTTTGTTTGTTTTTTATAGCAGCCGAACAAAACTCTTTTGTTTTTGATAGCAGCCGAACAAAACTCTTTTTCATTCAATGCTAGTCGTCCGAAAAACAAAGCAAAACGGAGCCCCTCAATTCTAGTAACTGATTCTTCCAAATGCTTAATTGCTGCTCTTTATTTTTTCGGACGACCGCTCCTTCCTCTTTTATTCATAACTTCTTTCATTTCTTTTATTTACCTTTCCTTATGCGTTACCTGGAAAGATTTTTCATTTATAACATGATTTTCAAAAAATCATTTATATATTCCATCTTCAATGATGGATACGTTTTTCCTTTTATGACACATCAATATATAGAAAGTGTCATTTCCTTTTCCAACGTATGGTTTTAAGAGCAATAAATAGAAATGAATACTTTGTCCTTTTATCATATAAAAGGATGTATGAATAACTCCATAATTAATCATATCTAATATGAATAAATAATATTTATTTTATTTCAGAAATAAATAATATTCTTTATTATTAATAATATCTAATATGTATTAATAATTAACCATTTTTCTTTCGTTGATCTATTCCGTAATCTCTAAGTGTGTGACCTCATAGGACCCAATTATAATAGCTATAGGTTTAACCCTATTAATCGTAGTTGGCTTCTAGCAAAGCACTACGACTCCTAAAATAATCAGATTAAATTATCTCCGTTAATTGTCCTATCCAAGTTTAGTCATTGCACATTAATTTAAAGGACACAATTCCTTCAAGAGTGACCCATTCTTGTAAGATATTTTTTTAGGTGGTATAGATGGCAGAAAGTCGTGAAGATAATTTGTGCTTTATATATGTCTTAGCTTGGACTCTAAGACCGATAATTATTAAAGAAACCTATCCTGATATTTGATGCCTGTGAATCGAGAGAATATTCCAGAAGATATTTTAGCACTTGAAATTGAGAAACTCTGCGTGGAATACTATTTACCTTCTGCGTTTCTCCACTAAACATTCATGGCGTCTGCCTTATAACTTTGTCGGAGAAAACATGGATTGCTGTGACAACATGAGAAAAAAGGTGCCAAATGATCTATACCTTGACATATTCAAAGGTGAACGAATTTGGTCACTGAAAACACGTGGCAACTCGGTCATCAAATTTAAGTTAACTCAGAACCATGTTACTAAACGTTTTTTTTTTATTTCACGCTTACTTTTATTACAGAAACAGGCAGGAACAAAACACACAGACTCGTGTGTTTTGTCCTAGGGGGAGCAAAAGAAAAACTCCGCAACACATAATGCACGGATCTCACGTGTTCTTTTAGCTTCTTACTCTGCACTCTTTTCTCCGACCATCTCCAGGGGGAAGCGAGGAGACCCGAGAGGGCAAAAGACAACCCTATAGTTGGTCCCGCCAGGGCATGTAAATGTGCTTGAAGGATCATCCTGGGGATAACTATAAGAAGTAGGGCACCTGTCCTTAAAAAACCTTGAAAAATGGGTAGCACCACAGCTCCCCTGCCCATTAGTGCAGCAAAATTCGTTAGTTTTGAACACAGTGCATGGGTTATTACACCCACCAGGAGCCCTCAATTCATTAGGACACTGCCCGTTGATGTCCGCCGTGCAGAGAAGCGCCTGGCACTTCCCTGAGCCACCGCCGGATGTTGGACTGAATTCAATAGGGATATTAAACCCATCAACGAGCGAGATATCATAGAAATCCAGGTTACCGAATTGATTCAATGCATATTCAGCTAAAGTGTTAGGAGGGACACCCCAGCCTCTGCACTCCAGGCCACCGGTACAGTCCCCGGTTTGGCAACGACCCTGACCACTACCATCGAAGTTACAATTCGTCCTGCCCCAGATACGAGCCATGGCCGTGCCAGCAGGCACATTAAGATTCCAAGTTTGGCCACGTTCTAGGCGGCGTCCACCGCCAGGTGAGGCCGCGGCCCACACGGTGTAAGGACAGTTACTTCGGATTTCAAAGGTGGCTGCCTCGGTAGAAATGAAGAGAAGGCTGAAGAGGAGGGAGGTGGTGAGAAATTTGGTCGTGTAGCTCATAGCTGATTGTTTGATTCTAATTTATGTTGATTTGTGGTTTGATTCATGGTGTCATTTATGGTCTTTATATAGGGAGGGGCGGCTTTTGGATTCCTATACATTATGGCAAGCTCACAGCTTATTTTATTTAGAAATAGAGGCGGCTGCGTGCCTGCCTAGCTAGCTGCCATGTACATGACTCATAAGAGATTTCTTGTATTTAAATTATAAAACTAGTATTAAAGTAACTTTATTTGAATATAGTAAGCTGAGATATATCTTTAAAGTCATTTTAAAATAATTTAATTTCGGTTAATATGAAAATTGAATAAACAGAGAGAAAAAATGCTAGTGAAAAATATTACGAAAAAAAGAAGATGAAGATGGGGTGAACTCACTCGGCTGGGTCTCTGCCTAACCGAGACTCACACCTTTGCCATAGATAGATCACCTAATAGACTTATGGCTGGTTTTGAGAGCTTGAGTTCATTAAAATCTTATCTTCTAAACAGTGGGGTGTGCATTATAGAACCAATCATGTTCGATATGGAGATTTCAGATAAATTGCCTTTCTTAATCGATTGGGTATTTGGGTGCGAGGGTGGTTGAGTGTACTCTTACAGAAATTTTGTTTAGAAATATATTAAAATTATATTTTTTTTATTTTTAAAAAATTATTTTTATATTAGCGCAAAAAATATCTAAAAATATTAAAAAATAATCTAAGTTAAAACAAAATATAAAAATAATTTTTTAAATTTGTTCAAAAAGGTTTTCAAAAAGTTGTTTTTGTATTCCTATTTGCACACAACGTGGATAGTCAGTCTTGTCTAGATGTGTCCTTCGCGGTAGTTCTTATCTTCCTAGGACAAAGCAGGATATCAATAAATATAAATTTCCACTTGTGAACTGCCCCCTTGACCCTTGACTCCGTGCTTTCTGCTATCTATCTATATTCAAATTTTGAGTTATTAAGATTTTAATTTATTTTTTATTTAATTATTAATATCATATATTGTTCTGCTCTCCACTTTTGAAAAGATTCATACATGATCCCTCGTACAGCAGCTTTAAATCTCACTGGCCCAATAAATTAAAAGCTGGATGGTGATCATGATCCTACAAGAGGAATGTGTGGCAGCTAATCGTTCGAAACATTACGAGCAAGTGGAATGATTTGACTGCAAATATAAAGTAGCCACGCATTCGATTCCTGGCTTTTCAAAATTTTCAACCTGACTATTTACAACTATCACATTTTACTTATTAGAAAATGATATATTTTACATTTTTAATGGGAATATTTACAATTATAATGTTTTATGAGTTAAAAGTAATATAAATTATATTTTAAAATTTAAAATAAGTAGTTTATTATATGATATTAAAAATTAGCTGATAAAATAAAATGAATTGCGATGAAAGGTATAAGATCTTTTTTGGAAATAGGGTAAATATTGTTTTTATTTGGAAATGTATCAAAAAAATTTAAAATTTTTAAAAAATTATTCTTGATATTAATATATCAAATTGAATTAAAAATACCAAAAAAATGATTTTTTTCAAAGATATGTTCTCTAATTTTGTATCCGGGACTTCCATATTTTACCCGTGATATATATATATTGGTCTTAAAAACCGTACATGGGTTGTTGCACCCTCCCGCAGCCCGCAGCTCATTGGGGCACTCGCCATTAATATTGGCGGCACACCGGATTCCTCGGCAGGCACCGGAGGTAGGGCTAAAGTCCATCGGGATGTTGAACCCATCAACAAGGGAGATATCAAGATAGTCTAGGTTGTTGGGCTGGTTTAGTGCAAATTCTGCCAAGGTATTTGGTGGAGAGCCGTAGCCTTGGCATTGTAGCATTCTATTGCAATCACCAGTATCACACTGGCCCTGGCCTTAGGGTCTGTTTGGTATTGCGGTTGCTGTTGTGGTTGAGGTTGAAAAAAAGCAGTTTTAAAAAAAGTGTTTTTTCTGCGGTTCAAAATAAGCAGTGGGTGTTTGGTTAAAAACTGTGGTTGAGTCCGAGGTTGGAAAAAAGCAGTTTTGTGTGTTTGGTTACCAAGTTTTGCATGTAGTTGTTTACATATACACACACATTTCTCTATGTATATATTTTTTGTATTAATAACCATATTTTTTTAATGGAAGGAATAGATCAAGTAAAAATGACACTTCTTTTTTATTTATTAATCAAACTATTTGCAATGCTATCAAGAACAATATCCATACGTGAAGGCCTTTGCAATCCTTAACTATTGTCTCACGCTACAATATCTGGTTAAAAGTCATCTAGTATATAATTAGGATTACAATCATATTGAATAAAATCATCATCATGTTGCGATCGCCTTAGAATAAAGTTAGAATAAAATAAAAAAAAGTCAGAATTCATCATCTCTTTAAAATCTTTTCAATAATTCATACCTTAGCTAATCCTATAAAAAAATTTAATTAAAAAATCCAGCTAAATTATTACCAAAAAATTCATGTGCTCCTGGCTAACTATAATTGACCCCTCGAGCATAGATTATTAATATTCTTCAATATTCCTTTGTTTCCTCTTCACAAATATAAAATACAAAATACACTATAAAAGGAATGCATGAAAACTGTTACTTAGCAGAGATTCTATAAACCGAAAAAACAAAAGCAGAAAAAAAAATCAAAGTCTTTTACAGGAAAAAAAGAAGAAAAAGGCTTCCTCCAAAAGCAAAAAAAGTGTTTTGTTTTTGTGATTGTACGTACAACAAGAGGATTCTTTCTTTCTTTGTTTTGTCTTTGTGATCTTCTCCAAAGATAAAGAGAGAGAAGGGGATATGGGCTGTGTGATTTATCCTTGTATTCTCTCTCTCGAATTCTCAGCTCATTCTGTCCCATTTCTTGCATCAACTACCGCCTGATGATGTCATCTTTCCGACATGTAGATCATCATCAGTAGTTCCCTCTTCTCTATGTTCTTGTCTGCTCTTCTTGAGCTTCAAGGTCCTGCACAAAGATGACCGATGGGTTTGGTCTGCACAAAGATGAATTGTCGAAGTTTTGTTGCAAGGGAGATGGGTTGCCGGTCAGCAAAAAGATAACAAAAATCGTGTTAAGTGTCGGTGGAATGCAACCAAGGCACGAAAAAAGCTATTTTTTCCTGCTGCTGAGAAAACGCTGGGTTGAAACGCAAAAGTGGTGGGCCATATACACTGTTCACGTGGTTTACTCCCGATTTTCTACATTACCAAACACTCGGCACATAGCTTTTTTCCAAACGTGGGTAGAACCACAAAACCAAACGGGCACTTAATGCATCAAAGTTACAGTTTGTTCGGCCCCAGATGCGAGCCATGGTGGTGCCAGGTGCGACATCAAGGTTCCATGTCTGGCCTGGGTCCAAATATCGGCCGCCACCGGGTGAAGCTGCATCCCAGATAGGGTACGTGCATTGGTTGACAACATCAAAGGTGGCAGCATCAGCCAAGGCGAGTACCAGGACAAGGGAAAAGAGGATCATCGGAAGGGAATTGACGTGGCTCATTTTGGGTTTTGAGTAGCTTTACGAGCACTTTGTATGGGCTTGTATTTTTGTGTTTTCCTGGTGCATATTGCTTGGGGTATTTATAGGTGGTGCTGAATCCTGAACCTGTTTAGGCTTGTATAAGGGAAGTTTTAGCGGAGCGACTTCACAAATTTTCAAAGTCTTTTTATGGACTAAAGTAATTGGGGAAGAATAAAAAATGCACTGGGAAATGGCTGGGAGACATCAAATTAATGTGGCTCAAGGAAAAGTCCTCCACGCAGTAACAAAATGGAACCCACAGAGACTTTTTTAATAGACAGGACGACGTCTCTTCACAAGCATCGTAGTTTTTGCCCAGCAACGAGTGCGAAACTGACTGGGCATTGCTCATTCTTGTTTTGGAGCTTTACGGGGCCAAATACTTAAAACGAGAAATGCCTCTTCTTCTTTTTTGGCATTCCAGTCAATTGTATTTTTTTTTTAATGATTTCTTTTTTAATCGACTAAGTCATATTGAATTAATCATAATATAATATGATTTTTTAATGCTAAAAAATACATTAACAATATTTATATTTTTTTAATATTAAGAAAATACTCCAACAAATAGCGAAGCTCGGGAAATGATTTATTGCTCTATCTATTCTTCCAACTTCTCTCTCTAGTTTCATACTAGAATGAAAATCCACAATTATCCTCGATTCTTATATTCACAATTTTATATTTCAAAAAGAAACGTTTCAACAAATCTTTTGAGTTTTTTATATCAAAATAGTGTCCAGTTTTTTTATATAATAATTGCAAATCAAAAGCTATGATACATCCATTTCCATGTGTTTCTATGGATTTCTTCTTTCATTAGTACAGAAAAATAAATAAAGCTAAAATTAAAAAGTAGATACTTTGCCCTTGGGTTTGCAGAGTTTGTCAGCGAAGAGTAATAGAATATTTAAAATTCGAGTTTCGTTTGATTTTTAAAGTGTTTTTTATTAATAAATTTTAAAATTATTTTTTACATTAATATAAAGCTAAAATTAAAAGGTAGATACTTTATGTGTTTTTTCATCTGTTTTATTTTTACGTGTCTTGATATATTTTTAGTTTAAAGTATTTTTAATTTAAAAGGAAATTAAATTATTTTTTTATTTTTTCATATTTATTTTTCATATTATTATATTAAAAGTATTTTAGAACACTGAGATTAAATTAATTTGAGATTTAAAAAAAATTAGTTCATTATATATATATATATATATATATTAAGGCTTTATTATTAAACAAATATCACAATATACAATTAGCATCATGTATTTTTAAGGAAAAAATCTTAAAAATAATTATTATCATTATTTTAAATGTCTCATTTATAATAAAATAAATATAAAAAATTAAATAATCAAAAATTTTATAAATTAATTATTTTACTCAAATGTATAATATCATGAAATAATATTGAGGACCATTAACATTTTTTAGTCTTGTAGAAGGGAAGTTTTAGTGGAGCGACTTTAAGTCTTTAACAAATTTTCAAAAGTTTTTTTATGGACGAAAGTAACTGGCTGGGAGACATCAAATTAATGTGGCTCAGGGAAAATTCCTCCACGCAGGAACAAAATGGAACCCACACAGACTTTTCAATATGAAAACCATTGCAGACATTGAATATGCGATTATTACATACAGTACAAAGTTACTTCTCAAGCATACACCTAGTATGTGTGTGTATTGGCAACAATAAAATTGATGATTTGTTATTCTTTTTTATATTCTAGATAACATATTTAATAAATTAACCCGAATTGATACAAGTTAATCAAATATTAATGTTTTAATATTGAATATGCGATTATTACATACAGTACAAAGTTACTTCTCAAGCATCCACCTAGTATGTGTGTGTATTGGCAACAATAAAATTGATGATTTGTTATTCTTTTTTATATTCTAGATAACATATTTAATAAATTAACCCGAATTGATACAAGTTAATCAAATATTAATGTTTTAATATTGAATATGCGATTATTACATACAGTACAAAGTTACTTCTCAAGCATCCACCTAGTATGTGTGTGTATTGGCAACAATAAAATTGATGATTTGTTATTCTTTTTTATATTCTAGATAACATATTTAATAAATTAACCCGAGTTGATACAAGTTAATCTAATATTAATGTTTTAATATTATAAAAAAAACATATTGTTTAATTTTTTTTCAAATCAAATTATATTTTTATTAGTTGTTCCGATTATTTCTTAGTCTATTTTGAATTGACCAAGTCATATAAAATGAATTATAATATAATATGATTTTTTTAATGCTAAAAAATACATGAACAATATTTTTATATATTTATATATTAATATTAAAAAAATAATCCAACAAATAGCGATGCTCGGGGAAAAAATTATTGCTCTATCCACTCTTCCAACTTCTCTCGTTAATTTCATAGTAGAATGAAAATCCACAATTACCCTCAACTCTTATATTCACAATTATTGGCAGATATGCATGGAGAAGATACGGGGATCACAGATGGGCAGATCTGCATATTTAGTTACCATACAAATATGTTACCAGTATTGATTGAGATTGATTGATTCTCCTTTCCTTATAAGCTACAGATCTTCAGGCTAGAATCTTGATTGTATTAATTGTATTTTGTGTATATATATGGGTCAACATGTATTACAGTATTTATGAAATAAAAGTATATCATTCAATTCTTTGTTTCTCTGCGTATCACCTCTGTTTTCCACATGGTATCAGAGTTGGTTCATATCTAACCAGCCTCCTATATTTGCTTCTCCTAAAGTTGGCTACTATGGAGAATTCTACTGTACCTTCATTACTAAATCAGCCCACTACACTAAATCAGGCCACTGCCTCTTCATCACAAAATCAACGTCAGTATTCTGAGTTGAATCCACCTGATATGAATACAAACCAGAGATTGTGTTCAGTTCAATTGAACGATTTCAATTATCTTCCTTGGTCAAGGGCTGTGTCACTAGCACTTGGTGGAAGGTCTAGAATTGAATTTATTGACAAAAACCATCCAGCTCCGGATGTGCAATCTTCCCAGTACAAATCGTGGTTTGCTAATGATCAAATGGTGCAGTCATGGCTACTCAACACCATGGAACAGCACATTGCAAAAATCTTCAGCTATTCAGACTCTGCAGCAGACTTATGGGATGCAGTTAAAGAGATGTATGGAAATCAAAATAATGCAGCCCGTGTGTTCCAACTCAAGAAAGATATTTCATGTCTGCACCAGGAAGGTAAATCATTTGTTCAATACCTTGGAAATATGAAAAGTATGTGGAATGAATTGGCGATTTATCGCCCACATACCACAGATACTACAATCTTATTGAAACGAGCTGAAGAGGATAAAATCTTCCAACTTTTAGCCAATTTATCTTCTGAATATGAAGATCTTCGCAGCCGTATACTCATGAACTCGGAATTACCTTCTTTTTCAAATGTTTGTGCAACTATTCAAAGAGAGGAAACCAGAAAAAAAGGTAATGAATCGAAATATCAAACTCGATCCATCTGAAGCCCGAGCATTTGTGTCTCATCAGAGACGATATGAAGAGAAGGGGTACAAGGCTAGAAGACCTGATTTAAAGTGTAGCCATTGCAGCAACATTGGACACTCAGTGGAGAGATGCTGGGAACTTCATCCTGAACTAAAGCCAAAATTCCCCAGAGACAACAAAGGAGGGTATAAGCATCCTCAGCCATCACGATATAAAGCCAACATGATATCCAACAGACCTGCAAGTGGAGTATCAACCTTCACCTCTAGTCCAGTCGACCTCATCAATGAGTTTGCAGCCTATCTTAATGCAAAACAGAACGCACATCAGAATGCAAGTGACTTAGAGGAGAAAGACTCATCAGCACTGATTGGCCAATTTGCAGGATTCTTGGCTGCAAATAAAAATGTCTCGGCTGAAGATGTACCAGGTATTTTAAATGCTTTTTCCTCTGCTCTCACTATAAGCAATGTGCATGATTGTTGGATTATAGATTCAGGTGCTACTGATAACATAACCAATAAACGTAATCAATTGATTGATTTTCAAATTTTCTCCCCTCCATCTCAAATATTTGTTGCTGATGGTAAAAACGCACCAGTTTTGGGGAAAGGGCAGATTAATTTACTCTCTAAAACAATTGCATCTTCAGCTTTGTATGTTCCTTCTTTTCCGTTTAAATTACTCTCGGTTGGCAGGATCACAAAATTGCTTAATTGCCGTGTTATCTTCTCTCCTAACAATGTTGTATTTCAGGATCTAATTACCAAGAAGACGATTGGTGAAGGATTCCTTTTTCAAGGCCTTTACTATCTATTTAAAGATCCTTGCATTTCCAAGAGTTTCCAAGTTTCTGGTTGTTTATCTTCTGATCAAACACTATGGCATCAACGGTTGGCACACCCGTCAGAGCCTATTTTAGCAAAACTTTTTTCCAAATTTGAAAATCAATTCAATAAATTGTGATGTTTGTCATTTGTCAAAATCTAGCCGTTTATCATTTCCCATTTCCACATCGTGTTCAGCTCAAGCTTTTGATTTAGTTCATTCCGATATTTGGGGTCCAGTCATTGAGTCCTTCGATGGCTACAAATATTTCATTACTTTTGTCGATGATTTCTCACGGCACACTTGGCTATATCTGTTAAAGGTAAAAAGTGAGGTTGCCACTGCATTTCAAGATTTCCATAACTTGGTTCATACTCAATTCTCATCCAAAATCAAGATTTTGCGATCGGATAATGGCCCTGAATATATGTCAAATATCATGAAACAATTCTTGAGCATGCATGGGATCATTCATCAAACTAGTTGCGTTTATACGCCACAGCAAAACGGAATCGCCGAAAGAAAAAATCGAGATTTACTAGAGAAGACCAGATCATTGCTTTTTCAAATGCATGTTCCCAAAATGTTTTGGTCTCAAGGGGCACTTACAGCAACCTATCTTATAAATAGATTGCCCAGTAAATCTCTTAAATTTATCTCTCCAGTTGAGCTGTTGACAGGGAAGAAACCAAATTTATCACATCTGAAAATTTTTGGTTGTTCCTGCTACGTACACATTCCTTCATCTCAGCGTGATAAATTGGATCACAGAGCTATTAAATGTGTTTTGTTGGGTTACTCTCCAACACAAAAGGGTTTTAAATGTTATAATCCACACACTCACAGGCTTGTTGTTACTAGGGATGTAAGGTTTGATGAAAAGACACCATTTTTTGCACACACCAGTACTAACATTGGACAGGGGGAGCTCTTCGTGGATGCATTTCCATTACCAACTTCAACGTCAGTTGTTGAAGCCTACTGCCCAGACCAACCTTGCTGCAATCCCACGACAACCACACCAGACGGGGTCAATCTGCAGACAACGGAAGATGCTGACCTGCAGATTGAAATTCAGAATGAAGGGGCTGATCTGCAAGCTGAAAACCGAATAGAAGGGGCTGGACTGCAGCATGAACAGAGTGACCTTATTTCACTCAGGTGAAATCCCACGCGTAACAGAAGGCAATCATCAAGGCTTCATGATTATGTGACATACACTGTAAGACACCCTATATCCAACGCTCTAGCATATCATCGCTTATCTTCAACTTATGGAGCTTATCTTAGCTCAATCACCAAGGCAGTAGAACCACAGAATTTCCATGAAGCCTGTAATCAAGCTGTTTGGAAGAAGGCTATGAATGAGGAGCTTCAAGCTCTGGCTAAGAACCACACCTGGAGTGTTGTTCCTCTTCCACAGAATAAAAGGGCAGTTGGCAGTCGTTGGCTCTATAAGATCAAGTTCAAATCAGATGGCTCTATTGAAAGACATAAAGCGAGGTTGGTTGCTCAAGGCTTTACACAAACATATGGTATTGACTACAAGGACACCTTTGCACCAGTTGCAAAAATGACAACCATTAGAACCTTGCTTTCGGTGGCTATAAATCATGGATGGCTGCTATCTCAGATGGACGTCACCAATGCCTTTTTGCATGGCGATCTTCAAGAAGAAGTGTACATGAAGTTGCCTCCTGGACATCCACAGAGTACCGATCCTAAGCTGGTCTGCAAATTGCATAAAGCCATTTATGGCTTGAAGCAATCTCCCCGCGCTTGGTATGCTAAGTTGAGTACAGTTCTTACTACACTTGGGTTCATCAGAAGTAATGCTGACCATTCATTATTTGTTCGTAACAAATCCAATGAACGGCTAATGGTGTTAATTTATGTTGACGATCTTATTATTGTCGGGAATAATCAAGCAGCTATTACCGATCTTAAAAGCATTCTTCGTCAGAAATTTGCTATTAAGGATCTTGGAAGTCTCAAATATTTTCTTGGCATCGAAATGGCTACTTCTCGTAAAGGGTTGTTTTTGAATCAACGCAAGTATGTACTGGATTTGTTGCGTGAAGCTGATATGCTTGAATGCAAACCTGCGAAGACACCCCTGGATAGCAAATCTCAGCCGACTTTAGACGGTGAGCTTTTCAATCAACCTCAACTGTATCAAAAATTGGTGGGCAAGCTCATTTATCTTACAATTACACGACCTGATCTCAGTCATGCAGTCAGTATTGTAAGTCAATTTATGCATTCACCGACTATGGAACATATGCTGATTGTTAAAAGGATTCTCCGGTATCTCAAAGGCACTATTGGTCGTGGGATCCTTATGCAAAATCATGGTCACACACAAATACTTGGTTACACGGATGCGGATTGGGCTGGAAATAATCTTGATCGCAAGTCCACTACGGGGTACTGTATTTTTGTTGGAGGCAATCTAGTTTCATGGAAAAGCAAAAAGCAATCCGTCGTGGCTCGCTCCAGCGCTGAAGCTGAATATCGCGCTATGGCCACTACTGCTTCCGAACTTATATGGCTGAAGGCATTACTTGCTGATTTGGGTGTTTATCATTCTCAACCTATGTCCCTTTGTTGCGATAATCAAGCCGCGATGCACATCGCCTCCAATCCAGTATTCCACGAACGCACAAAGCACATCGAGGTTGACTGTCACTTTGTCCGAGAACAAGTTCAGTCCCAAACAATTGTTACTCGGTATACCAAAAGTGAAGATCAACTCGCGGATCTGTTCACCAAATCCTTGCCCTCTGCCCGATTTCAATTGTTGCTTTCCAAGCTTGGATCAATCAACCTTCTTGATCCAGCTTGAGGGGGAGTATTGGCAGATATGCATGGAGAAGATACGGGGATCACAGATGGGCAGATCTGCATATTTAGTTACCATACAAATATGTTACCAGTATTGATTGAGATTGATTGATTCTCCTTTCCTTATAAGCTACAGATCTTTAGGCTAGAATCTTGATTGTATTAATTGTATTTTGTGTATATATATGGGTCAACATGTATTACAGTATTTATGAAATAAAAGTATATCATTCAATTCTTTGTTTCTCTGCGTATCACCTCTGTTTTCCACAACAATTTTATATTTCAAAAAGAAACGTTTCAACAAATCTTATGAGTTTTATATATTATAATAGTGGCCATGTCTGTTTTTTTATATAATAATTGCAAAAATCAAAAGCTATGACATCCATTTCCATGTGTTTATTCTTTCATTAGAGTAACTCTAACGCTGCAAAAGTAAAAATCTATCATTTTAGGCAAAAGTAAAAATCTATCAATTTAGCTTTTTTTATTTAACTTCATCATTTTCAACAAAACAACTATTTTGTCAATTAAAATAGTTATTTTGTGTTTGAGTTGCTATTTGTAACAGCACCGAAGATAAAAGTCATAAAATATATATTATCATTGAAACACTGTTCAAGGTCATTAAATCACATATGAACTTGTTGCTTCACCAATGCCAAACAAAAACCAATTTCTTCTTCAAAAGATTTGTAGATTTGAGAGTCAAAAAGAAGAATAACTTGGATATGAGAGTCGAGATTCAAATAAGAACCCACTACTTCCATACCAAAAGGTTTGTTTTCTAGTCTTTTTCTATTTTCAATTTTTTTTATCTGATAAGCAAAATAGATGTTGGTTGTTTTCAGTTTTGATAGATCCCTGATTGATTAGAAACCCCTTTTGTATCTATTTCCTTGATATAAGAGGCAAAACCCCTTTTGTTTTGCTCGCTTCTTGATTGATTGTCATGATCTGTTGTGATATTTGGAAAGTAAACAACATGTCAATGTCGGGTCCTTCTATTTTTCAAGCTTTAAAGATGAGGTTTTATCTTATATCAATTTTTATTTACGGGCTTTGTTAGAAATCACTACAGGGAGACACACTTGTTTTTTAAAATGTTTTTCATTCAGAAAAGTATCAAAATAATATTTTTATTTTTAAAAAAAAAAAATTGATATCATCACATCAAAATTAAATGATCTAAATTAAAAAAAAAAATATTTCAAAAAAACAGTTCGAAACAGGACTAAGGTGTTCCGGAGGTATAGTGGAGTTATGATGAAGAGACAAAGGGAATCAAACAGTATAAGAGGAAGTAAGAGGCTTTAATAAGAAAAACAGAAGAATAAAGGGACCAAATCCCAAATTAAAACCTGAGGTTTGGCTGAGTCGTCTCGGCTTCTTCTGCGTTGAAAATTCTTCGAAGGCTGCAAAGATAATACGCGGCCCCAGTATAAAGGTAAAGGGTGCCTAATCAATGAGTGAAAGCTAGGTTTGATGTCAGTGCTGCCAGATCTCGATTCATTCAAGATCATGAAATGACCGGAGACCGGGAAGAAAAGTCTAAGGGTATATATATATCAGCAACAGCAAGCATAATTCTGGCATCAACAATCACTTTTGGCGTTTCCATTGATCCTGAAAGGTAAGGCAACCGTCTACGATTAACTAAATCTCCTCCACTACGTTTGCGGATAAAATCACAAAATTGATTTCGAATATAATAAAATATATTAATGTTTTGAATGCTTTATCAAATATTATATTCTTTAAATTAAAAAATATATACATGTTCTTTTTTTAATGTTAATGTTTTTATTTATTTTATCTTTGAGGTTTTTTTGTTTGACTAATAACAATTGAATTTTATTTTTATAAATAAATAATGAAAATAATATTATTTATATAAAATAAATCACAGCAATCTTTTTGAAAGATGATCATGGTTATTTGTTTATCAATGGATTAATAGTTTGTATATTTTGAAAATATTTAGATTGGTGGAGTAGGAGGATGACAAGTCATATAAAATGCAGAGCATCGCTTACATGTATTTATATAAATACTTGTTCTATTTTTTTTACTAGGATTTAATGTAAAAAAAAAACATGATGCACTTATAAAATCAATCAATTCTTAAAAGTTAATGCTCAGATAAGTTGCATGGCTAACGCATTAAGAAATTTGAAATAAATATTATTTTGACAATTCATAAATTTAAGATGATATTTCTTTTTAATTTTCTCTGATTTAATTAATTGAGCATCTACCTATATATTAATTATTTTAATCAAACAGAAAGGTTTTGTTCAGTGGTATAAATAGATAAGAGGTTGAATAAGGAAGTAAATTTACATCGGAGGTCTTTCCAAGATTCCATGTTTTACCCCCTTTCATTTTGTGCAATTCTCTCCTTTGTTGTCTTTCGGTTTGATAGTGTGATTGAAGTTAGTTTTTTAAAGTATTTTTTATTCAAAAATATATTAAAATTATATTTTTATTTTATTTTAAAAAAATATTTTTAACATAATAAAATAATCTAAAATTGAATTTTTTTCTCTGGTAATCATCGTCAATGATTACTACATTCTCCCAAGTGAAGCACAAATAATGCAAGAAACAGCTTCCTTAGCTAGCCTTTTATAAGCCATTGATTTTGCAAGTCAAGATATTGCAGCAAACATGGATCAACGGCCATGAAATTGGAGGTGACGATGGAGAATGAGTGGCTGTTGTTTTTGTAGTTGCAGTCTGCATTTCGAAATGTTGAAGGGTGGTAATGGTTTTTTTTAGCAAATCTCAAACTAGTCCTCTAATTACATGGTAAATTCAAGCTTAATTTCTGCAGTGTTTTTTTTTTGCAGTTGAACCTGAGAAAGTTTATAATTCTCACTTGCCTCTTAAACCATCGAAGTTTTTGGGTTAAATTGTCAAAAAGTATTTTTTTTCAACGAATTTAAACAAGGTGCTTGGAAATACAGGCTAATTAACGCGTCACAGGGATATGGAAGCGATTATAGCTTCTCACGTTTTGCTTAGCCATCTCTTTTTTTTTTTGGAACTATTAGCCATCTCTTTTCTTTGTTAGATATGTTGGTTACCACGATGCCTCGCACATTTCTTCCTCCGAACCATTCACCAGCTCAATGATAGCATCTGTTGTCCATGGTGTGGTGCCGGCAAAGTCGAAGTTTCGCATCAGCTTCCTTTCCCCCCATAAAATCATTGTTCGAAACACGATTTGAGATCCAGCCCCACAGCGGAGCCCTATTTTGTGTAAAATCGTAAGTAAAATATTTTCGTATAAAAATTATAAAATCACAAGTAAAATCGTTTGATAGAAAAATTATAAAATCATAAGTAAAATATTTTGAATATAATACAATACAATTATAGTCATAAAATTTTATTAGTTAAGGCTCATATATTATTTAAAATAACCTAAAAATACAATACAAAACAATTATGTTCATAGAATTTTACAAGGTAAAAACTAACAAATTTAAAACAAATATTTTGCTCACGTGCCATGTAAACTAAAATCAATCTCAATATCTTCATCTTCCACGGTATTTCTAAGACATTCATCAATAACATTACTATCAAAAGAATTATTACTACTACTGCTTGTAGTATGATTCATAATATTTCGTATATACTCTTAATTTTAAAATTCTCAATATCATCCGTGTAATTATATAATTATTTTTTGGACATTGTGGAAGAGTTCATATAATACTATTATGGTTAAGAGCTTAATTTAAATATGATGGATATCAACTCAACCCGACTTGAATGGATATGATTTTTTTAGACTGAATGGATAATATATAGGGTATGCATATGGTCAAATTTAACTCAAAAATTACTTGAACCTAACTTGAAATATATATATATATATTTATATTATATAGATATTTTTATAGAATATTTAATTTTTTTAATACAATTTGATTTATAAATACCTTAAAATTGATATAAAACACATACATATACATGTATAATACTTATTATTATATCATTTAATAACATACATATGCATCAAATACACGCGCGCGCGCGCGCGCACATACATAACTATTTTAACATCAGCTTTAAGTTTCAATTAAACATATTAAAAAAATATTACAATGACAAAAAAAAAACAAGAAGCTATAACATCAATTGTTGCTAAAGCTGTTACTTGGAAAAGGAGGTGGACAATCAAACCGATTCAGTATGATTTTATGATTTTATTTGATTTTATTAAGTTTTTATTAATTTTAATGAATTTTGATTTTTTAACTTAATTTTACCAAATTTATATATTTAATTCGTAAAAACATGCTATTTAACGAGTCAAATGTGATTTTAACAATCTTGGTCATGGCCCCAGGTCACGTGAAGATGGTTTTGTAGCTAAGCTTTGTTCATTTCAACTTGGGCACGGGCCCTTGAAGCTCTCATGAGCTAGTACCAGGTCACGAGATTGAGTCCTTCACGTGCGAATATATTTCTTCTACCAAACCCATGGAAGGGCCCAGACTTGACTCGAGGCAAAATGAGTTACCCTTGAAATCAACTGGGATAATGAATTTTTAAAGTTTCTGAGAAGGGAAAACTTGAAGAACTTTCTAGATTTTATTTTGGATAATAAAGGTAAAAAAAAAAATTCAATTACCCTTTTGAACCACAACGGTTTTTTAAAAAATTCAGAAAATGGGGAATTTGGATAATTATCCAAAATTAATTTAGGGTAATTATGGTAAAACACAAAAAAATCAGGTTCCTAGACTGTATTTATTTATTTATCCATATACTTATCTATTTATAATTTTTTAAATTAATGTGCTTGTATTTTTTCTTAAACCTAATTTTGCATATTATGCTAATTTTATCTAATATTTGGATTTTTTAAAGGAACTTTGGGTGAAAATAATTAGTATTGAAATGCTACTATGAGAGATGGGCATTCGGCACATGAAGATCTGACTGTATCAATCTTGTAGTGAGTGACTCTGGTTCTTTCGGGACCTTGACATGTGATGACCTCCTGCAAGTGTGTGGTCCTCTATTATCCTCCGTCCACTCACAACGAATCTGTTGATTTTATAGATAAATAAAATTCAATTATTAAAAAATAAAGTAAAAAATAGAATAATTTGTCACCGTAATTGTTTTTAAAATTAATATTAAAAAACAACATTTCAAAATTGTATAATATTCGTTATTTTGAAAGTTAGAGGCGTAAACTGTATTTTGTTATACACGTCATCCATATCTGACTCCATTTGGATTTTGATCTCTCTTCTTCTAATCTTATATTTTTTTTTAAAAAATAAATCAAAATTAATTAGCCTCGGTTCAAATGAAATTGTTAGAAAAAAATTAGTTAAAAAATAAAATTTTATAAATAGTTGATGAACAGGAAAACCTTACATATTTTATTTGTATGCTAAGGAAAAAGCTAAATGGTATTAAACAATCACTTTAGTTATAGACATAGTTCATTGTGAATTAGAACATTGTACTTACTATTATGTACTTCAATCCATAAAATTTAATTATTGGGCTTGGGGGTGTTTAAATTCTTTTATTTTGAACAATTAAACTATATTTTTGCCCATAGTTTAAATAAAAAAATGTTAATTGGTAAAGGTGTTATAGACATTTTATTTTTTTCATGAAAAATAGCTTTTTTGCTGTTGTTATAGATATTGTAATAATGATGGCGAAGATGATAACAATAATGCTGGTAACAATGATAGTTGTGCCAATAATAATTATAATATTAATTATTTACAATAATGACAATAATAGTAGCTACAATGAATATAATAATTTAACAATCATATTAATAACAATAACAATAATTTATTTTTTGATGTTATATTTATTAAGAAATGTGTTTTTCAACTTCTCAATATTATCTTTTATTTTTTCTCATTTTTCTCATATTTGTTTTTAAATTGTTTTGCTTGACATTAATTCTTTTTAAAAAAATATAATGCAATTTTTGTTTAAGCCTATTAATCAGATATTTTTTTATCAATTTAAAATTTATATATTTTATTATAATCTCGCGCTTTACACATATTCTACTTCAATTTATTTTTTTCTCAAATTTATAGTATTATAAAAAAATCAATAGTAAAATTAATGTCTTACATTTTAATAATGATAATAATATTAATAATGATTTTAATAATATTAATAACAATAACAGTGTTAATAGTCATAATAATTACCGTGGCAATGACGACGATGATAATAAAAATAATGACGGTGATGCCGATTATAATTAGAAGACCAATTATTACAGTAATGGTTTGATATTGTATTTGTCAATAATTGAGTTTTGCAGCTTTTCTATACATACTATTTTAGATTCAATATCCCAGGTTAATAGATATTTTTTTTTGGTTGTTTGTTTTATTTTTCAAGATAATTTATTAATTTTTATTGTTTAAATAGTGACAATAATAATGATTTTAGTTGTTATAGTCATGATAATAATAGCAACATTAATAATGATGATAATAACAACAATAATTTATTATAACGGTTGTAGTGCATGTGATATTAATAGTCATGGTTGGAATGTTAATAATAATGACATTAATAATGATGATGACGATAACAATAATAATTTATTATAATGGTTGTAGTGTTTGTGGTATTAATAATCATGGTTGGGATGGTAAAAATAACAATAACTCATAAAATAATATTAAAAATACCAATAATAACAAAAATAATTATGATAATGATAATAACAATAATAATAATAACAATGATAATGATGCTAATAATGATTAAAATATAAATTATTTACATTATTGATGATAGTAGTAGTTATAATAAATGTAACAATTTAACAATTATATTAATAACAATAAAAATAATTTATAGTTTGATGTTATATTTATTAAAAATTGAGTTTTGCAACTTCTCCATGTATAGTGTTTCGAATCTAATATCCCGAGTTAATAGTTTAATATTTTTTTTGTGACTTAATATTATCTTCTTCTTCTTTTAAATTGTTTTTCTTAACATTAGTTCTTTTTTAAAAAATATCATGCAATTTTTGTTTAAACCTATAAAACAAATAAATTTATATATTTTTTATTATAATCTAGCACTTTATAAAAAAATAATATTATTTTATTCTATTTAAATTTATTATTTTTCTTAAATTTATAGTAATGTTAAAAAAATTTACAGTATTAAAATTATTTCTTTGCATTGTAATAAATTAGTACGCAAGACAATGAGCTCGTTTACATCTAACCCATAAGCCATAACATAAGAAAGTATAATCAAAAGTTCAAAACTGTTAAAAAAACAATTCCCATCGTCATCAAAGTAGGCTTTTAGGACATGAAAGGACACCACTTCCTTGATAACCGAGCCGCCGTGATGGAGAAACATGGGCTGGTATTGGGTTTGACCATCATCAATAATATCCAAGCCCAATACTTTCCAAACCCAAATAGTAAATAAAATTTTCCAGACCCAAATAGTAAATAAAATGTAAGAACGATGACGTGTTGTTATTACGAGAAACTTCTGGAAATGACCTAAAAAGAAGCCACACACACACAACCTTCTGGCGCCTTCCTTTCCGCTGCAATCCATCTAAATTATCTAATCAATGTGTGTACGTGGGGACCTTTCCTTTACCCTCCTTTGCCCTTTTAATTCCCTTTCCTTCACCATCGTCTTTCTCTTTCCTCTCCTTATCATTTACTTCACCCCGAAACTTCTAGAAACATAAAAACCTAACCCGGCCTCCCTCTCTCTTTGCAATCTCAATTTCAAACGTCTATCGTCGCTACTTCTCGGTCGGCGGTTCTTCCTTGCCATTTCGTTTCATTAATCCCTAGCTAGGCAACCGTCGAGTTTGGTAAACGTCGCTTCGTGTGTTTTCTGTTTGGTTGGTGAGAGAATTTCACCACCCCTGGAATATATAAGGAAAGATGGATCTGGCATTTTTTTTTCTTTCTTCGGGTATGGGTGACAAGATTCATACCTATTTAGTTCCTATATCGTTACCGGAAAAACAAGGAGAAACTGCAGGATATTTTTGTTATCTTAAAAATCAAAACCTCTTATGTTGTTGTTTCAGTTTTCATTGCTAAGGTTGAGGAGGAGAAACTCGTGTTCTAATATTTTTTAGCAGTTGAATTTAGCCTTGTCAAATTCTATAACCCTTGATTTCTTCGCTTTTCTTTATCGCTTTTCCTATTCTACACTTTCTAGAAAAACGAATAGCGGATTGGTACTTTTATTCTCTTTTCTGTATATTATTGTTTTTTCTTCCTTTTTTTGAAATATATTTCCCTTGCTTCCAGTGTTTCATTAGGGTTCGGGATCAAATATCGAACCTTCCATGCCGCCATTGCCAGTGGAGCAAACCGGCGAATCACCCGCCGCATGTGTCAGCGGAGCAGCAGCTGGCGGACCACCATCAGGATCGGGAGATTCTCAAAGATCTCTCCCAACTCCATTTTTAACCAAAACCTACCAGCTAGTCGATGACCCGTCGGTTGATGACTTGATTTCATGGAACGACGATGGATCGACCTTCATAGTGTGGCGTCCTGCAGAGTTTGCTAGAGACTTGTTGCCTAAATATTTCAAGCACAACAACTTCTCTAGCTTCGTTCGCCAACTCAACACATACGTAAGCATTTAGTTTTACTCGAATTAAATCATTACGTCGTCTTGTTTTTCTGTGTTTAGTTCTGCTTAAAGTTTTAGTTATTATTTCTACGCTGTTATTTTTTAGGGATTTAGAAAGGTGGTACCCGATCGATGGGAATTCGCGAACGACTGTTTCCGGCGAGGCGAGAAAGCACTTCTCCGCGATATTCAGCGGAGGAAAATATCTCCGATGGCGGCATCAGTTGCCACTTCCGCCTCTGTTACGGTTGCCGCCGTTCCCTCGGTGGCGAGAGCGGTTTCTCCGGCGAACTCTGGTGATGACCAGGGAATATCGTCAACGTCGTCTCCTGGCGGGGCAGGGACGGCAGGAGGAGCTAATTCGTTGCATCGGACTACGAGCTGCACGACGACGCCGGAGATTCTGGAGGAGAACGAGAGGTTGAGGAAGGAGAACTCGGCGCTGAGCCACGAGTTGACCCAGTTGAGAGGTTTGTGTAATAATATAATGGTGCTCATGAATAATTATGCGTCCCCACAGCTAGAGGGTAATAGTGGAAATAATAGCAACAATAATTTGACGGACGTTAAGACTGCTTTGGAATTGTTGCCGGTGGATGAGGAAGTGGCGGTTAGTGGTGGAACCAGGGGCGGCGCGGCGGTTACGGAGGAGGAGGTGAGTCCGAGACTGTTTGGGGTTTCTATTGGATTCAAGCGCGTGAGGATAGACGATGAGGAGGAGGAGGAGGAGGGGAGGCCACAGGTAGGGAAGTGTAGTCATCGGCAACAAACGGAAGGGAAAGAGCAGGGCTCTGATGTTAAAGCAGAGCAGTTGGATGGTAGCTCAGGGAATTCAGATAACCAGGATCAACGGTGGTTAGAGCTTGGGAAATGATAATGATGACAGAGAGCTGACGGTGTGATCAGATGGGAATCACAGAAACTGGATCAGGAGATGGGTAGACGACACGTGTCTTAAAAGACGGGTTGCTTCTGGAAGTTGCAGCTGTCTTTTTGGAAAGGGAAAAGTCACCATCTTTTGGTTTGTTGGGAACTGAAGAGTCGGTTTTCTTCGGATGCGATGGTGGTGGTGGGATGGCAAAGAAGCAGGGGCGCATCAAAAGAAGTGGTGGTTGGAGTGCAAAAACGGCGCTTCATGGAAAACAAGATAGATGGATAGATTCTCCAAAGCACGGTGATTGGTTGCTCTGGAGAGGATCTGCCCCATGGTAAACAATGATTACCAAAGATTAAAGTAAGTTCGATGTATTGACTCCAAATTCAGATCTGTAAATAGAGCTGGTAAAGAAGCTAGCCCTTTTGTTTCTTCTATGTTAGATGATTTTGTACTTGTACATAGTAGATGTGTTACCCACTTCCTCCCCATGATTGCTTGCATTGCATGTCTTCTTGTAATAATATTCTACCGGCCATCTATGTTCAATCTTGTGTTATTATTATCATTATTATTTTGGTCCTAACACATTGAATCAATGAGTTTAGGATCTGAAGATCACTTTCAGTAGAAGCTACTGGTCAATTGTTAACTGTAATTTTGCCCTATTTTTTGTTTTGCTGGGGATATGTCTGGCTGTTTGTCTTTTATTTTGGTGAATGAACAAGGAAGGGACTCAAGTAGGGCTAGTCCAAAACAGGGCGGTTGTTTGTAATAAAATAAGATACAGCAACGGTGTTGAACAAAAAACATAAAAGAATGTTTTGAAAAAATAAATCTTACTGATTTGACTGGATAAACTTGAACACGGGATGATTTATCGAGTTATGATCGGATTAGTTTTCAAAACTATCAGAATAGACTGGATTTAAATATGAATCCTTGCCAAGTTCAGCTAGAAAAGCCATCCATGCTTGAGTGGATTCTACTCTTCTCTCCATCCATACACCATATAGATATAGTAGAGCACCACCAGGATTGGCATAAAAACACTTTCTCAGTGCCAGTGTGTAGTCAGTGGGAGAAGTGATCTGAAAACATCGGTGAAAGAAACTCAGCTCCCCTGGCATGAAACTATTGGGTTTCTTGAAACGCACGAATTTTTTTATAGAGTAGACATTGCTTGGAGTAATGAATTTTTTTTGTTTAGTATTTTATTTATTTATTATTATATTGTTATTAGATAGTGTTTTCTCTTAAGCTTGCTCTTTTAATCTCTCTTTAACACTCTATATTTTTTTATCATTAAATATTATATTATTTTGACAATTATGCTTTTTATTTTAAATTATATTATTTGTCGGTCTTATGATTTTTATTTTCTCAATTTCAACCTTCAATATTAGATTTACTGGAATTAGACCTTTATAATTAGACATTCAATCTTATAAACTAGGTAACAGGTTCTATAGGTTGGCTCAATTTAATTTTTTGAGTTTATTTTCAATTGATTTTCTTTTTAATTTCACTTTTCAACAACTTAATCTTCTTTTATTTATTTATTTATTTATTTTATCCTTCAATATTAAGTTGTTTGATAACTATGTTTCATGTTTTTTATGGAGTTATTCGAGTTTCATGGATTTAGTTATTTTTTCCCTGTCTCAACATTGGATCTGTTGGGAATAAGTATTGTGGTTTTTTTTTTGGTTTCTTTTCAATGTGATTTTTTTTGTCCTTTTTTTTCAGTTGTTTTTTTTTTTATCTTATCCTTGAGCATGAGGTTAGTTAGAAATTGAGATTCATGATTTTTTTATTACTTTCTATAGGGTTATTATGATCTTGTGACTGGGTTCGCATATTTGACAAGTTGACTCAAGTAGATTTTTTTAATTTTTTTTTTCAATTTCATCCTTGAACATTAGATTAACTAGAAATTAGTAATTAGACTTTATAATTTATTTTTCTATAGGTTTATAACAGTCTCATGCCCTGACAACATATTTGACATGAAACACTGTATTATCGTCTTAGTATTTGAAAAAATACAATCCAATGTGTCACCGAATCAATATTTTTTAAAAATGTTCACCAATATGATTGGAGATTGAGTTTTGTAATATTTTTATAGAATTATTCTAATCTCATAACTCGAGTCGCGAGTTTGACAGACTAATCCTGATTAACACAAGTAGTTATTTTTTTTAATTTCATCCTTCAACACTGAGTTGATTAATAATTAACTTTGATAATTTATTTTGATTTGTTTCTATGAGATTATTATGGTCTCATGATTTGAATCATATATTTGATAAGTTAAAAATGAATCCATCCAATATATTATCGTCTTAATATTTTTAAAAATATAAGGTAATATGTTATTGTATTAATATTTTTAGAAAATATTATCCAATATATATATATATATATATATATATATATATATATATTATTTTGAGTTCCTGGTTATTTTTTATTTTTAAACCCGTTAATGTTTGAATATTAAAGTTTGTTTTTTAGTATCCTATTTTTTTTTAGTTTTATTATTTTTTTGTAAGTGTATGGGATAGACAATATATATTCTCAATCTACATATTCATCCAATTATTCATTAAATGTTTTCATCCAAAAACACCGAAACAAACCTCGATATATTTTAAAAGATAATTTTAATATCAAATCATTGTGGATTTTTTTTCTTGACTTCACTAAATTATATAAAATAAAAATCACTATTATTTGATATTAAAATTTATTTTTATGTTTTTAATTAGGGACGACTATGGTTAACTATGATTACAAGTTTTAAATATAACCACAACCATAACATTAACCATCCACTTCCGATTGCCCATTAACCATCCATTTTATTGTTAGATAAATATAAGTTAACAAATAAATTTAATAAGTTCAAATAATCACATTGTTAATAACATTACAACATTAATATTAGTAAATAATAATAGTAGCAATAACGATAACTAAATAAGTGTTGCTTTCAAAAACATTCTTAAAACAAACATATTATATATTTATAATAATAACAATCACATAAACTGTTCCAATTTTTAATGATTTTTTTTAATGAAAACACTGCATGAATTTATATAAATTAGACATAATATGTAAAGATCACTACAGTTGATGGACTGAGGAATGCTATTATCTATACATTACTTTTGGGATAAAATTGATAAAAACAGAAAAGACTTGGGGCTCAATTGATTATGAAATAGTTTTAAGGGCTAGATTGAGGTTTAGAGAGAATGGAGTAAAGGAAATGGTCTAGACCTGGTCGTCGCTCACTGGTATCGTATTGGACAACTACAAACCATTTCCCTTTCCATACCCCCAACCCAAACAGTCAAACAACAACATCGACAATCTCAAACCTCTCGCCAATTTCCAAAGCCAAAAACCTAAAACCTAAAACCAGCTGAATTTCATGGAATCCATTAACTTGTTCAGAGGCTATGGCAAAGTGAATCCGCACCTTGAAGATCAAAGCCCTCACCATCAATACACGTCTGCAAAACGCCGAATCCTCATCTTCAGCGTTTCATCCATCCTCCTCTTGACTCTAATCATCGGTCTAGCGCTTGCAGCATTGATCCGTGAGTCAAATAGTGAGTCGGAGGAATCCCTGTACCTCTCCTCATCAAACCCAGCTGAGTCGATCAAAACAGTCTGTGACATGACTCAATATCCATCCTCATGCTTCTCAAGCATATCCTCTCTTAACAGCCCAGCTAAGCCTGACCCAGAAGTCATCTTCAAGCTCTCTCTCCAGGTCTCCATTTCAGATCTCAAAAACCTCTCTTCTTTTTTGATCAGTTTCAATGATGTTAGCTCTCAGGCTGCTGTGAAAGATTGCGTGAGTCAGTTTGATGATTCCTTGAGTAGACTCAACGATTCCTTGTCGGCCATGGAGGTTGGACCTGGAGAGAAGATGCTGACCTTGGAAAAGGTCAAAGACATCCAGACATGGGTCAGTGCTGCCATGACAGATCAAGATACTTGCATAGACGGTCTGGAGGAGATGGGATCAAAGTTTCTTGATGAGATCAAGGCAAAGATAGAGAGGTCTAAGGAGTTCTTGAGTATTAGCTTGGCTATCATTGCCAAGATGCAGGCCCTTCTTGAAAAATTTGATCTAAAATTGCATTGACATTTTCTAGTTCTTTTTAGATTTTTTCGTTTTTGTTTGATTCCAAACTTGTCTTTTGAAGTATGTAATGTGCGTAAGTAAATGATCAATAAATGTAAAATATCTTTGTGATCTAACAACCCTGCTCGATCCATCCAAATATTCACTGTTTATGACAAGAAACGTTTAATTGCCCAGAGAAAAGTGATTAGCTAGAAAGTTTCTCATATGCTGCGTGAATTGGAGGTAGATGTTGTACTTGTAATGACTGACAAGCTAATATGTTGTTCAAGCAAGAGCTGCACTCTTCTCCGCTTCTACTTCCTTCAGCGTATATTTTTCAGGTACTGCTAGTGGTAGAGAAGGTCAATTTAATCGAAGAGAAGTCTTAAAGGCTGTTGTTCTTGTGTGGGTGAATCGGATTCATCAGGAATGTAGGCTTCGGAGCAAAAACTTCTGCGGCCATTTATCCCCACCAAACACACAAGTTTTCAATAGTTTAGTTGACAGGTTGGATTGCTGATAGTATGTTTGATCATATTCAATGGCGGAGAAACATCCTTATCTGGTGGTGTTTGATTCTGTGGTTCGACAGGGTTCAGAATGTTGCCAAATCGGACCACCAAGCGATTTCTGGACAGAAGCATGAATAGAAGAAACATCAGTTCTGTTGCCACAAGCGATTCACACGGGCATGAAGAGAGTTTATACAAGCGGTCCGAATCGTATATTAATTAGATCTGTCCATAATCATTGCTTCTCGAAGGAAAATGCCTTGTAGAAACCTGTTCAAGTTAGTTTGATTTTTTTAATTTTTTTTATCATTCCTCCAAGTTCAATGAACAACGAATATGGAAGCGTGTAGATAAAAGTAAAATGGTCAAAAACATGTTTTGTTCCCTGGTTCTTAAGGGTAATCTCTAGCAACTTTTCTCATGAAAATCAACGAATGCCCTTCAAAATTTCTTTATTTAATTATATCGCAATAATTTATTAATTTTACGAATAGCAATAATTTAAATTGTACTGAAACAAAATAACCTCATATGATTTCTTCTTTTCTTATCAATATTTTTTTCTATGAAAAAATATAGCTTTTTTGGTCTAGTTCTATATTGAATAAAAATCAAAAGTAGTAAGAAAAATATTAAAACAATTTGTACTATTTGAAATAAGGATAAATCTAATTAAAACCCTTTTATTTTATTAATGCACTTCAATTTTTTTTTTCAAATAATCTTGATGTGAATGTGTTAGAAATATAAGAATAATAAATTGTTATCGCGTAGTTATGGGGAATATTTTAGCAAGGTTATTAAATTTAATCTAGCAACTCAATCTGAAGGCCTCTTAACTTGACCCCTTTCCTCACTTGAGTTTAAAATCAAATTGGGTGGGAGTTATCCTGTTATGACCCGACCCGATCAACATGACATACTCAAACCCAACCTGATCAAAGTTTTGCTTTGACTTTAAAAACACTTTTAACATGATATTGTTTTTCATTTTTATTTAAAATATTAAAATGATAATATTTTGAATTGATCCGGGGTAACTTTTTAAATTCATAATTCAGGTATAAACCCAATTGGGTGTCGTAACTTTTTTTATTTTTGGAATCTATCCTTTTTAAATTGTACAACAATAAAAATAGATATGATTAGTAAAGTCACCATATAAGATTTAAGTAAAAACATTATGAAGGGTTATTGTTTGCTAATGTTATAGAAAATATCATGATTTTATTCAAAAATACGCAAAAAAATGAATGATATTTAATAAAACAGCATCCTTAATATATTCTTGATTAATTATTTTTTATGAAATATAATTAAAATAGACGGAAAGAAACATAAAGGCTTTAGCAAAAAGAAGGCAGTCATATGGGCCCGAGTGGACCAATGAGTTTGGTCTATATCAAAAAAGGCTAGGCACGTGTCGGTTTGCAAGGCCAATTCTGTGCACCTAACCATTTTTTTATTTTATTTCAAAGGAGTGGATTATCTTTTTTTTAAAAAACAAAATAAAGTATATGACGTGTCATCTACTAGTATGATCCTCAACCATCTCAGGTAACCAAAAAGTCAAGCTCCACCTTCTTTAGACACAAAAAAAACCTTTTTTTTAACCTAAACACATTTAAGAAACAACCCCACAAAACTCAATAAATTCATATATAACCACAACTTAACTTTTAATTGGTCAAAAAACTAACAAGTAACCTCAATTTGGAAAATAATTATGAGACTTGATCTATTATTTTTGGCAAGATAGAGGGCTGAAAACATCTTAACTGAGCTTCCGATGTAAACTAGAATTCATTGACACCAAATCAAGGGACTGGAACGTGACCACTTTCTCTTCCCTCCATTCATTTTCAATGACGTTCGCTTTTCTCCATAATTTTTCAGTGACACCCTCTTCCAAATTCAGAGACTCAAACATGGATAAAATAAGATTTTGGATAAAGAATAAAATTCTAAAACTAAAAGGACCATTATGGAAAAAATCTAAGCATTAAATTCTTAAATCCATGACTTGTGCAAGAAAAGTAACAAAAAGATGCTATTGTTTTGTGTTTATTTTGGTCGCTGAAGTTTCAATTGTTTGTTTAATAATAAAATAGCATTCTATAATGCCAGATTAGGCATTAACTTAACATCATATTGTTTTTTCAAGAGCATGAAAACCTCGTAAGAAGCTAATTAAAAAAATTATTTTCCTTAAATCCTAATAAATACAATGTTTAAAAATGAAATTATATAAAAAAAAAATTAGTAAACAAAATAAAAAATACTTCAAGGTAAAAAAATAGAGAAAACATTGCTGAGTACCGCAATATTTTATATCATAATCTATCGTGTAATTGGTGACTCATTTACTCTTTTTTTAAAGGATAAAGTAAAAAAAGGTATTTATATTCCAAAAAATAAATTAATATTTAAAAACAAGATAGAGGATATTAAATTAAGAAAATAAATTGTCCAGGGCCTTGTAAGCCAAGCCTACGCCCATGGTCTACAAGGACAAGCTCATTCACGAATGAATGAAAGACATGTCATTTGGCTTGGAAGGCAAGATGGCAATGGCATCCTTTTTCTTATTCTAATGTTAAAATAATCAACATAAATCAGATTTTGAGATACCAAGGGAGAACGAAAATGGAAACATAAATTAACAGATAAAACCATAAAATCAGACTTTGAAAGGATGAAATTGAAATATTTTGAGAGCAATGATGAAAACCATGAAATCAGAATTCGGAAGGATGAAACTGAAAAACAGTTGAGCAGAATGATCAAAATGTAAAAAATAAATAAATTTAATGGACTAAAAAAATCTTAATATCGACAGCTGGTTGAAGAATCAAATTTGAGTGTTTCAGTGAATGCAAACCTAGTTTTACGACAGTGAAACGCCATTTTCAATTTTAGGCTGTAGTGTTAATCAGTTCCAAATAACGGGCTTAACTTTATCAACAGGTGTGCATTTCGCAATATATTAGCCTATTCAGTATATAGTGGGCCATGAGGATGAGATGAAGGCCCATTTTATAAAAAGCTCATTAAATTCTGGGCCTATCGTCTATAGACCATGGGTACCAGAGGTTTTCCATGGCCCAGATCAAACTGAACTAAGAAGCCTTTTTTGTTTTGAGTTGACTGTAACTTAATTCATATACTTTATTAAACTAATTAATAAATCCTCATAATATATCACAGAAAATAATATTCCATCGAGCAGTTGAACATATTCCTAACCATTCGATTTAAGGTGAATTGATTAAAAAAAAAGGAAAAATAAATAAATTTAGAAAGAACATAACTGACAAAGGGTCTGAATATGAACACACTTAGAAACTAAAGGGACTAAATTATATGGCGCCGAAGTAGGAAATTCCCTGGCATTTCGTCCTTAAATGTCGGTCAACCGATAATTAATAATTAATAATTAAATTCCCTGGCCTTTAGCAAGTTGCAGAAAGCATGGAAGATCATAAAATAATTAATAACCCGACCCATCCATAAACTAGTTACAACTAATTATATTTATTAAAATTACGCGAGTCTTTTCATGTCTAGTAGGAAAGTTATAATTATAAATATAAATCTTCTCATATTATTTAATAATATATTCTTAACTGCGAAATAAAAATAATCACCAATAAATCTAATTAAGAATGATGTAAGAAAACACGAGTGATTCAATTCATAATTTAAAATTTACGAGGAAGAACGTGTGCAAAAATCATAGGGTTGGCCATCACAGAATAAAAGGGAATTACGTTTAATTATGAAGTCGGCAATCATGCGCATGGAGCAACCTCCAAAGTCTATAAGCGGCGCCGTATAATGCCGGGAATCAATTGCATTCCAACCTGTAATTCAGGGCAAGAAAAGATTATAATTAATTTAGGAAGAGGAAGGAAGAAGATCAGGGAGGGTCGACAGTGACATTGATGGAGTGGGGAGGAGGGTAGGGTCATCGTCCCCCCCCGAAGCTATCCTCGCACACCAATAAAAAAAAACATTCTTTTTTAGATAAGGGATGGAAAATTCCTAGCTCTGACGAGGCTCCAGCAATGCTTTGCTTTCCGACCTAATTTTTTCGGGCAAGGGAGGAGCGTGTGTTTCAATTTTAGGGCAAGGGAGGAGCGTGTGTTTCTATCTCCATGATCATCTTCACTCCTCGAGTATTTGTTATAAGTAATCAAGAGGTGTTATCTACTGTAGCCCTTTGGGCAACATCCAAAGGGTTTTTTGATTTATTATTTTTATTTTGGATTATGTTTTAGATTTTTCTAATGTTCACAGATGTTAGGTTGTTTCCTAATATATTTAGGTTGTTTTTTTACCTATTTAAAGGTTCTATAAAGCTCTTGAAAAAACAATCATCATATACTTTAAATTTAGAGAATGAGACTATGAATTTAGGGTCACATCTACAATTCTTTTCTCACTAAAAGTCTTGCATTTTATTTGCTATGTTTGTTTTATTAGCTCCTACCGACATCAAAAAATCAATTTGAAAAATTTATAATGTAAAGAAAATAGTAATTAAAAAAAATAAAGATCAAACTTGATATAAAACTAAAACTAAAAAAAAAAAAAAATTTAAAAATTATCTCAAATAAAAACAAGTAAAAATCAAAGCAATAAAAACCAAATATCAAAGATGAAAAAAATGGAATTATGATGAAGGTGAAAAACAAACATTATAAATGATTTCAAATAAAACATATAGTAATCAAAATAACACGAACCAATTCTAAAAGAGAACTGGTTTGAAAACTCATAGGGTCGAATGTGTTAATCAAGAAAGAGAGAAAGAAAAAACAAATAAAAAATCTCACCATTACCAAAACAGAGGTGAGTAAGCCACACCACCTCAAATGAAGGGTTCATTGAGATGACTGCATCCCCATCATGGAAGATGGTGTCTAGTCATTGGAATACACATGCATTACCTGAAAAAAATTGTCTACCTAATAGTCTATGTGGGTTTTGTTTTTAAATTATATTTTATATTTATTAAAATATCAAATCATCCCTCAGTTTAAATGATTGTAACTTAAAAAACATTGTGAAATACAAAGTGCACCTAGATATCACAAGTATTTGTTTTGTTTCCAAGAGTAATTTAATCATTTTAATGTGCTTTAAAAGTTAAAAATAAAAAGCCCCTAGACTCAAGTTAAATGATTTTTTCAGGGCAATCGTGCTTTAGAAATGTGAAAAGATCGAGTTATCATCGACCAATTTAATAATAACTAACCCACCCAAAAAAACAAACATATTGTCCTCTATAACCCGTTCAACACCGTAGAAGTAAAGATAAATTATTGTGGATTGTAATAATAAAATTAATATTTTATCCTTCAATACACAGTAATTTCAGCCTTGAATTAAAAGATATTTTAGATTATATATATATATATATAATAAAATAATTATAATACCCTCAAATAAAATAAAAAACAAAAGTCACCGAAGGGCGTGTTTTTGGAATTTCACAGTAAAAGGTCTGGGGTGTGGCCTACAAATTTTGCAGAGCCTCGGTAACTAGCCATGAGCTGTAAAGTAAACAGACGACGACAATAACTCTGAAAAAAGAGGAAATAAATAGCCTCAATCATCAGTCTCATTGAAAGTTTATATATTCATGGTCAAGAAAATATCGTTTACTTTCGTTCCTCAAAACATAAAGATACAAAATCCATGCATTTAGTCTTTGAATTTTAATCGGTCATTTGATATTTTTTTCCTTTTTTTTCCTTTATTCTTTAAGTTAAATGGTTTTTTTAAGCTAATAATATTTATTTTTATTGTCATTTATTTTATTGTTTTCAATGTTATTTTTGTTAAAAATTAAAAAAATTATATGAAGTCACATGTAAACAATACAGGTGGATAAATTGTGCCATATTATCTACAGTAAAAAAATATATGAGCGACTTGCCTTACTTCCTCGCAACCAGAACCAAATTTTTTAATATGTAAAAAAAAAGTTAATAGTCCTAGATTTTTTTATGATGCTATACATCTAAGAGAAATAATACACTTATAAATCTTTTGATTATTTAGCTTTTTTATATATTCATTTTATTATGGATAAAGTGTTTAAAATAATGATAATGATTATTGTAAATGTATTTTTTTAAGGCTAAGTATATATTTTGATATTTATTTAATATTGACACATGAAAATACATATAAAAAAATGAACTAAGTTTTTTTTTTCAAATCTCAAATTAATTTAATCTTAGTGTTATGAAATACTTTTAATATAATAATATGAAGAATAAATTTTTTTAAATAAATAAATCATTGAATTTCTTTTTATAATAACAATGATGGTGGAAGCGATGATATTGTCAATAATAATTAGAATAATAATTATTTATAATAATGATTTTAATGACAGCTATAATAAATGTGATAATTTAACAATCATGATAATAATAATGAGAATAATAATCGAAATAATTCATTAGTCAATGAAAAATTAACTTTTGCGGTTTTTTTATGTATAATATTTCAGATTTAATATCACATAATCAAAATATATCAAGCCACACATAGACAAAACAAGTGAGAAAATTAGGCTAAATTATCTACAATGAAAAATACATGAACAACTTGCCCCGCGCTTTGTCGCAACCAGAACTAAATTTTTTAACATGTATAAAAAATATTAGCGGTCATAGATTTTTTTTATGATGTTATACATCTGAGCAAAATAATCAACCTACAAAACTTTCAATTATATAGTTTTTTTATATATTCATTTTATTATGGATAATGCATTTAAAATAATGATAATGATTAATTAGAGGGTTTTTTCCTTAAGAATATGTGAGGTTAATTATATTTTTTTATATTTGTTTAATATTAACACTTGAAAATATATAGAAAAAATGAACTAAGTTTTTAAGAAAAAAACTCAAATTAATTTAATCTCAGTGTTCTAAAATTTGTTTAATTTAATAATATGAAGAATAAATCTTAAAAAATAAAAATAAAATATTTCTTTTTACATAAGAATCAATGTGAACTAAAAATATATCAAGTCACACATAGATAAAATAAATGCAAAAAAAAAAAAAACATAAAGATAACAAATCACTAATAACAAAAAAATCACTATACATGCATAAGAAAGAGTTTCACTCTCATTTCACGTCACCAAGTTAAACTTGCTTTGTTTTTTAACACAAATTGTATTTAATACAAAGATAAACTACAGTAAAAATCAAAAGTCAAAACTAAGAATATAGATACTTAAATATAACACAAAAAAATAAGAACTATCCCAGAAAAAACAAAAAAAAATCAAAAAATCAAAACTAAATTAAAAAAATAAACTAAAAAATTATATACATTGAAACGAGATAAAAAAAAAAAAAAAAATTACCGACTGCGGCGAAGCGCAGGCCAATAGCTCGTCTATTGGCCTTTGAAAATTCTCCTCTATTTTATTCTTTCCGGGGTGGGGTGAAATTCCTCTCCGTACTTGCACAGAAGTATCCCCTTTTAAAATTCCAAAAACCATTAATCTAAGTCCACGACGAAACTGCACAGTGAGTGACAGCACTAAGCTCCCTAGAACTCTCTCTCTTTAGTCTGTCATCACTCTCTCAATTTACCAACACACACGCGCACATGTTTCCTCTCCATATCGCACCTCTCTCTTAGCACCAAAACACGATGGAGATCACAGTCATATCAGCCCAGGGACTCAAGAACACATCTTCCTTCCCTTTCTCTCACCGGCTAAGACCCTTCATCACCGTCACCGCGTGCCCACCAGACCCACACGGCGGAGATAAGAAGTGTCAAATGTACAGAACAAGAGTCGATGATCGGGGAGGAGTCAATCCTACATGGGGTGATAAGTTTCATGTCCCGATAGACACCGCCTTCTTTCACAGTCGGTATTCTTGTATTTATCTCCACCTCTATACAAAAAGGCTCATTACGGGCCGAGTCCAACTGGGGTGGTGCCAGGTTCCAGTTACTGATATCGGGTTTCCGCCGGAGGGGTCAGTACAGTACCTGAGTTACCGGATACGGGCTAGAGATGGTACAAGGACTCCTGGAGTTGTTAATCTTGCTATAAGGTTAACGGGTTTTCAACAGGTTGCCGTTCTTACAGATTCAAGAGCTTCCGACGAGTGCAAAACCGTGATCGGTATACCGGTGACAATGATTTCGCACACGAGCATTTGTCAATGAAATTGAAGTCAAGCATCTCGATCCGTTTTTTCCAGTTATTATGTAAGGGAGGGAGTTACCCTATAATATGATGCAGCTCAAGATTCTTTAAGACTTTCGATGAGGAAAAAGAAGAGAAAAATCATCAAACAAGCAGTGTTTTAAGAGTCTGGATCGAGCTGCACTCTAGGAAGTTGTTCTCTCATCCACGAAACCAGTGGTTTAAAGTTGGAATAGCTTTTACTTTGTCATGGCGAATCATTTCCAAATTAGGACAAGAGCTTGACTTTTTATTGTTGGTGAGAGGATGACAGATGGGCAATCATAGTGGTGCTTGTTGCTTCTTTCATTTTGTGTGATTGTCGTTATAAACGAGTGATTTTTTCCTGGAAATTGTCCGGTTGACTTGTTTTTTAAGTCTCGGTTGTTCGTTGTACTCTTCACTCCATTTCAATTTCCTTTTTTCCATAAAACACTTTGAAAAATAATTAACTAGAATGCATAATGGAAATCGGTGCTAATGCGGCGCCGCGAAACCCTTTTCTAACACCTGTACCATTTACTCTATCAAATGATCAAAACAAGTTAGTGATATTTAAAATTCGAACCCAAGACAATCTCTGATAAAATATTGTGTTAGAATGATAGCCTTCTGAATAATTGTTTGGAAGTGTAACCGAGGGTTTTTAAATAACTGTCTAGAAATATAATTGTGGTTGTTTTTTATTCAAAAATATATTAAAATAATATTTTTTATTTTTTAAAAATATTTTTAACATTAACACATAAAAATAATTTAAAAATACTAAATTTTTTTAATTTAAAATAAAAAAAATTTAAAAAACACTTCCCTAACACCTTCTAATTCACGCTCGACCAGCTTATGCTCTCCGAGTCATCTTCCCCTCAGGAAGCGCTTGCCCTTCATCTATCACTCAATCAGCTGGCCTACATTTTTGGCAGTAATTGCAATTCAATATTCGCAGCTGATCAGCTTAAATAAACTTATTTATTTTAAGATTCAACAAACCACCAATTTCAAGTTTCAACCTAATTAATGCACTAACCACATAGTTAAATAAATTAAATTTCACTAGTTGAGCATATATTTTATTCAATTCAATTATAAACTTATAAACTCCACCGAGATCAATCAAGCTTTAAATTAGCAACCGGGTGGGGTTAAAAAACTAAAGATAAAAGTGCCAGTGGTTTCCAACGTGCTTTCCCGTGTTCTGATTGTGATAGGCTTAAACAGGGAGGCATGATTTGCATAAACAGATAGACAGATGCCGACGATTGAAACTCAACTGGTCCCCTTGTGGCAAGGACTTTCGATAAAACTAATCATCAGTTGCGGACACTAACATTTCCACGAAGGGCCTCACTCGCCTACCTAGAAGTAACTTCATTAAAGTTACAGAGACGAGCGTTAAATCATATATTAAAAAAAAAAGCACAAAACAAAAACCCTGAAGAGGGGGAAGAGGCTGAGATTGCGCTTTACTATAGAAACAAATTCCCATAAGAGGGGGAACAGCAGCAACTCTGTTTCTATAACTAAATGTACCCGTCTTGCCTGGGAAGTAGCTGTGGTTGCATGACACCAGGATCATGGTTGATTCACACACAAATATATGTGGTGCAGAATTCTCCAATGACTTGCAAAATAAACTCCAATCATTCTGTTGAGGTAAAAGACCAAGACCCAGACCAAGACCCAGACCAAGACCAAGATGCAGCAGTGTTACCGTGCCACATCCCTGATTTCAGACGTTGCTGCTTGGAGTTTCTTCCTTATCGATTTGAAACTGCTTTGGTCCTTTTTGGGCCAATGAAATGAGGTGCTTCGCTTAAGAAGATCTGGTATAAGAGGTGATCCAAAATTTGAATCCCTTGATGAAGTGTCATCATACTCTGCCAAAACACAAACCAAAATTCTAAAACATCTTAATAGTATGTAACGGCAATACTACATATATCCACGCTCTCAGCTTATTCTGATTTGAGCTTTGTCCTGGCAGGACCATGATTATAACTCTGAGAAACAGACAAATGGGCGACACAGATTTTGAATCCAATTCCCCCAACAAATACAGAGAAAGATAATAAAAAGCAAAGAGAAAAATTCATAAGTTGTTTAAATGACATTTAGAAAGCTTCTTTTCTCTGTTCCAGCAAGTGAAGGGTAACATATCTTTCTTGATGTCCACCATTAAATAGCCAAGAAAAGAAAATTCCATCCGACTATCATGTAATAACATCTCATGTTAGAAGGAAAACCTAGATATAAGGAATGAACATGACAAAGTTCCAGAGTTGAGAGGGAAGCCTGATACCATTATTATTTATTTCGTGGGAAGACGGTACTGCTTATCTACAGGCTGAATTTTTTATAAACCTCTATTTCTATCAGGGGTCAAGTAGTGGGAAACAAAACTCATTCACTGCAGGGATTCATTTTTTCCTGCCCCGCAATTAGATCCCCACCTCTCCCCATATACATGCACACCTTCAGGAAATAGACAGGACATAATATCACCAAAAGTAGTACCATCAAGATTACCTATGGATACGAGTGTTATATACACGCACGCAAGTGCATGTGTGTTTCAACTTTTTTATTATTATTATCCTTGAGATTAAGGTTAGAAAAGCTAGGACAGCTAGCACAGAAAGACATGACAACCTGATGAGAAACTGTTAAGGATTTTAATGATTTTTATATTCAAAAGGAAATGCATGGGCAATGGCCATTTATTTATTTTGTTAGTTCTACTTGTATCTTTAGTGCGATGAAGCAGCTTATGTTATGTTTTGAATGAAACTACAATTTCTCAGCTCTCTCTCCCTATCACCGGTGTTTTTCCCTCCTCTCTTCAAATTTTGTGGTTGTTTCCAAAGTAACATTTAGAAGGATCTTTCAAAAAAAAACATTTAGAAGGAAATACCATACCGTCACATTGAAAGGAAATATACCTGAAGACATGGGAAGTTCATATTGCTGTTTTAAGAATCTAGAGGCTTCTCTGTCTTTCTTGTGGCATAGCACTCGTAGTAAAGTTTGGGCATCTTCCAAGCCCATGTGACCATGTTTATGAGATTCCACTCTCAATGATATGTGTTCAGTTGCATTCATCAACATGCGAATAACAGTTTCAGTCTGCCAAAAGAGAAATTGTAAAACTTCCACTTCCAACATTTGGTTATGGAATATAAACCACTTACGAGCTGCAAACCTTGAGGGAAAATAAGCCAAGTATTTGTTGGGCAAATTTCGCTTCTTGCTCAACCAAGGATCGAGGAAGGCCTTCTCCTTCAACAATAAAGAATTCCTAGAGAGTAGTGGTTGATATATCAGCAAGCAACCCAATTAGAAATAGCAAGGGGTTAAATTTCAAGCACCAGGGCAACACAAAGGTCATAATATCAAGCAGGCCACAATGAATTCACTATCATAGTTGCGTCAAATGTTTAATTATTTGGGAAAACTTCCTCCAAACTATCAATATGTGAATCAAGAAATATTTTCAACACAAAATTGGTGACAAGCGACTTTCTCAAACTTCAAATTTTTGTTTGTTGCTTTGGAAGTACAAAGTTAAAAGGAGGTGATTTTTTAAACATCGAAAGTTCTGCCATAGATAAAATTAATAATGTAAGAACAAGTCAGAAAATGGAGAGAGAGAGACCTTCAATACATTAAGGTCATCTTCCATCATCGTGATATCTGAATCAGAAAATGCACGAGAAGGACCTCCATCCAGCAATACCCACACATAACCCTCCTGAGAATTGCACATGCATTTAAGCTACTAAGAAAGGTAAATCAACAAGTTACATGTAAGATAGGAGCTTACCAACGATGCACGACAGATGCTTAAAACCACAAGGTCTCTAAGAGTATCATCAATCAAACCACATATATGGTCAAGAACCTACATCAGAGTCACTTCAGTAGAGAGAATAACTTTCACTGAGAAACAAAACTCTACTATAAAGTTTCATAAAATACTAAAATAAGGTGCATTTACACCCATGGACATGGCTCACACAATCAATATGTGGGAGAGAGTGAGAATGTGCATAAATATCTTACAGTATCAACATGAGGAAGAAAACTTTCCAAGCGAGAACTTCCAACATCGCCATGATATAAATGAAAGAGGAATTGATCTCTCAGATCCCAAAACACAACTCTTGCTCCTAGAGGTTGCCAAGTGACATTTAGAAATTAAGGCTACTTCTCATACAATTTGAAATGCCAAGTAAATAGGACATAGATGCAATAAGGTAAGATTAGAGATGCATATTGTTGCTATTGTATAACATGCTACATGGAAATTGGGTTCCTTAGTATTGAGTAATCAAGGACAAAAAATAACAAGACTTCAGAGCACATCAAGAGATAGGATTCCTACAAAAAGTGAAGTAACAAGATCTGAAGATGAAAATTAAATAATGAAATGAGGAAATGATTGGAAATTGGTTAATTGCATATGAGACTTTGTTTAGATACATGGCTGAGTGCAAATATCATACTTTGGTGGGGTGGGAGGGGGGGTGCGGGCATCCTTTGTAATGCAAGAACCTCTCCGTAAAAATAAAGATATGATAAAAGTCCGGAGATCTCTTATCACAAAACAAACATGATGCAGATAATAGTAGAGAAGATGAGTTGAATAATGTTACCCTCGCATCTAATATCATACATGGATAAATATTGCCTTCCATTTAACAATAAAGTTAGCAACACAGCATCACTCAGAAAGCTTCAACTTAAGTTTTGAACATGCAGATAAAGTTCCATTGTTGGGAATACATAATGGCATGGACTTGGAATGATGAGTACAGCCTCATTCTGACCCACTGTCAATTTAAGCATGTGCATGCAGTTTAACGATACACGTTAAAAATACTTTTTGGTTTGTGTAAAAATGAGCAAGGTGAAAATATACACAAGTCAGACATGGCATTACAGTTAGAATTAGCATGCTTGTGTTAATATATTTCAAACAACTACAATCATTCTAGCCATCACCTTGCTTGCACTCTGGCAGTCATACAGCTGGTGGCAGAAAAACTCCAAATCCACAAAAAGATGAGACAAATTCATAAAAAAGATCCTAGCTCACCAGTAAAGTCGCAAAATTTTCTGATAGCATCTGCTGTGGTGTCCCTGATTATGTGACATGTGGTGGCAAACAGCGCATCAACTGCTTCACTGCTTGTTAGCAAACTCCTCTCTTCCAGCACCTCCCCTCTTGCTGCATTAAACAAAGTCTTCCATAAGAGAGCACAATTTATACACATGCATGCGTCTCCTACTTTTATCTATGGTTTCTTCAAGGTTAGATCTATAGTCGCCACCATCACACCCATTTTAGTTACTGTAGATCCTACAGATACTGGGGCTGCTCTGCTGCTATGGTTATTATTCCAGCTAGTAACACTGTAGTTATAGCTGTTGCTGCTATACTCACCACAACCACAACCACCACCACTATTATTATTATTATGAAACTTAACTCACTTTGTCTTTGTTCATGAGATGGTCTAATGAGTCCCCATGATTTTCTAATTCCATCTTCTAGAATGGCAACTTGTTTCTGAATATACTGCATGATGAAACAAAATAGTCCAAAGAAGTCAGTTTATTAACCAATGTAACAAACGTTTCTAGACCACATGAGTAGTGATGTTTATATTTCAACATAAAAAAGGTAACAGATTATGGAAAAGAAAAACACATAACGTCTCTTACACAAGACAAATTTGTAGCACAGTGCCCAGAACAACTAAAGTTATATGTGTGTCTATAGGCCCAAGCAAAGCAATCAGGCAAGCATGAATTGTCCAGCCCGAGTTGAAATTTCTTAACCCAAACTCAATCATGGTCAGGCTAAGATTCAGGCCCCAGCAATATGAACCTAGCAGATATGTTGCATGTAAATTTCCTTTTGGTTTTGAGTGTAAAAAAAAAATGCCCCTGTTGATGTTAATAGTGAGAGTCGGAAAAAACATTTTCTTATCCTAATACTGTTTTCTGTTTTGGAACTTATAGTCCCCCTGGGACATGAACTATTTGTGGAGGAATCTGGAGTGTTTTGAGTCAAACAAGAAGAAAAATATAATTGTAATGGTCATTTTCAGTCTCTTGATCCAATCAAACCTAGCCTTAAATAACCAAATGCTGCTTGAAATAATTAACGTCAAGTTGATTCTAGAGCCTGAATGAAAAGAATATGTTAAAACACCCCAGGCTGAATCTTGGTTGACCTCAAGCAAGCCTAGCCTTATTAATAATCCTAATATTTAAACAATAACTCATGGGGTGTTCTTTAACTATATGCTACAATTGTCTGCATGTGTTTGAAAACAGGAAAAAATTGAGCATTATGAAAAATTGCAATATAATTACCTAAGACAGTACATGCAGAATCATATTTATTAAACTAAAGAAAGTGAATAGATAACAGAACAAACTAAATGATGGTACAAAATTATTGGACAAAAAATAACTGTAATGTTTTTCATAATTATTGCACAAGAAAATGCATACAACACATGTAAATCACTCAATAGCTTCACATTAGTGTTGCAATGTGAATTGCAACACTCTCAAAATAAAATGTTGGGTAGTGTTCATTACAGTTGATTGTTATTGGGGGTTCCACTTGTTCTAAAGTTTTATATCATGCATGTATATCAGAAGGTTTTAAGACATCAGTTTCTTGAATATCTATTCTCAACCTCCAAAATGTCTCTTTTGTTTGAATGTCAAGAAAAAAGAGAAGAAATTGTTATATGTGCCACATCAACTAGGCTTGCAAAGCAATATAAAAAAAAGTCATGTTTGCCCATAATAAATTGAAAGAGACACTTACTTGAAGAGTGTTCAACCTGATGCAGAGTTTTGGTATAGTCAATTCATTCAACTTACAAGCAACATTCTCATCCAAAAGTGTACCAACCACCAAACTTCTCTTTATCATTGGAATAACAGTCTCTGCGTAGCGAGTTATAGGAGGAGCTGATGGATAAAGATGGTTTTTCTCAACTGCAAATGAGAGATATTATGATTAACGCCTTGTCTTATACCAGGGTTCCATATTCAATTCACATTAATAGCAATCAGTAACGACTTCATCAATTAATGAGATAATACCAGCTGGAGAACCCATTAAAAAAAAAAAAAAAATTTGCTTCTCGCTGGAATAGACACGCTGTAGATCCAAAAATACCTCCCCACACCCCCAATTCAAAAGCACATTTTTGGCCAAAACTAAATAAAGTGATTATAATACCTAACTGATTGAGCATTTTCATCAAATAGGCATCCAAGCTGTGAAAAATCACAGATAGCAGGGCTTGTAAATGTGTTATATCCATAGGGAGATTGAAGCCAAATAATTGATCCACAGTCTGCAAGTTAAATTAGATGCATGAAGAAAAACAAGTCTCCAATCTATAATGAAAATATACCTATTTAATAAACAAATAAGAAAAGTAACAAGAATGATAATAGATGCTGTTGTACTAGGGAAAACAGTATATCAAGGTCCTTTCTGGCAGACTGTTAGCTTCAATAAATAGGAAGGAAAGACCTCTTGAATATTACAAGAAACAGTCGCAGTGCAAGGGTGGCCATGCCAGCAGACTGCAACTTCTACAGAGAGCACCCTCCATTTAACTTATATAAGATGCTATATGGAAGAAAGACTGCTGGAAAGCTTTTTGCAACCACAAAACTGTTTACAACCAAACTGTCTAAGAAGAATGCATACCTCCTCTATAATCCTAAAAACTTCAACTATTGATGCCGCCTGTCTCTGATGATATGATAAAGGTTCCCAGTCCTGCATAAGCCCATCAAAAAACATGGTTCAATAATTCTCAACCATTTATTTACATACCAATTCAAAATGTCCCTCAAAAAGAAAATTCAAATAAGAAGGAACATCGACGTGGGATGTTAAACTCATTCCATGGAAAAAGATTTCATTGTTAAAACTAGTTAAATATGAAATAGATCTTCTGTCTTTCCTGAACTCATTATCAGCAGTGGCAGTATGCCATTCAATCACCAATTCTCAAATCAGAACCCCAACCAATACGTACAGAACAAAGAAAATAATAAAAATGCACTTAAGACTCTAATTTCTAAAATCACAGAGACCCAAACAAAAACATTCTTCCCATACTTTTAACACCAGTCTAGTTGAGCCTCATTTGTTTTCCTTCTCATTCTTTTCTCTGAAAATCAGTACAGATACAGCTTTCTGTGGAAAAACTCTCCATGGAACATCAAACATGGAAAATCTTCAATCCAATCCAGTTTTCAAATCCATGCCAGAGTTATTCATTGAATGTCACAAGTACACTCCTCACAGTTATCCCATGCAGATCTTATCATATTCTATCAAGCAATGCATTGCATATTGTTTTGTATCTCCACCAACCACCATTGCAATTATTTCAATCCCTGTTGTGTATAAAATAACAGGCAGAATCACACAGTATTTACTCCTCAATGCTTTCTTCCTACCTCCTCTTCCTTCTAGTTTTAAATTGATGTTGACAAGAATCAGCCAAATTACACCCCCATTTTCATATAACATCTTTGTAGGCAGTATCAAGCTAACCTCAATATCAAAAGCACGTCCAGTCCATTCCAAAATATGAGAATGCTGAGAAATCACCCAATCAAGAATGAATGGTTTCGCAATTTCTTCAATCTGTGCACAAATGAAAGGACAATAAAAATGTGACATGGTATCAAAATAGACTAAAATGCACAAAGAATTACATAAAAAAGTTCAGTAACAATGCAAACCATATTAAGAACATGCTATCAACTTCTTTCAATTTTAGCTCCGGAACACATACTTGTTGGACAATCATATGAGGACCGACTGTCAGTTCCATGGACCATACAAAGTTTAGAAAAAATAAAAAGGATTCTGCTCTATGTTAACATATTTATGAACCATACAATCCATGTCACGCCATCATTGATCCTAAGTGAACCATATGAGAACCAGTTCAGATGAATGATGGGACATGATTTCAGCACCAACATCTTCCAATGCATCATTTCACAAACAGGACATGTACCATGTCAAACATCTTCCTCCAATCCATTACACAAATAGGTTGGAGATATTCAAATAACTATACCTTGTGCATGAGGCTTATCCACAGTGCATTATCTAGAGCCACTAGAAGTTAGAAGTCAAACATATACTAACCTGATAGTGTTCGAAATCTTGATTGAAAGAATTAGGCAACTTATTGGCTTCCAAAGCAGAAGTATATAACTTAGTCAGGTACTGATCCAACATATAAGCAGCCGGAAGCACTGATCTAGCATCTCCAGAAACAGATGACACTCCCTTGAGGAAAGGTTTCTGCATGATGAAAACAGAAGGTAGAATGAAAAGGCATACCACCTACAACTATATTGAAATGACTTCAAAATCTAAAACAAAAAACGAACCAGTCTTTCCCCATAACATTGGTGTAATAGCACAACTGATGTAATCACAGATTCAGGACACCAGCAACGTAACACTGGGTTAAACACATTGAACTCTGTCTCAGCAATCAACTTCAGTTCTTTTGCAAGCTGAGCTAGGGGATGTATCCTTTCTATTTTAGACTCAAAATCCACCTTACTTGCTACCTGGCAACATTAATACGATAACTTTGTTCAATTCTATGAAGTAAAAACTAAAAAAAATAAGATTAATATAACTTAAAGTAGTATTGTCTACCCAAATGAGTGTGCAATGAAAGCAGGTATAATAAAAGAAATCATAAACATGACTCACCTTCCTGAATGCAGCTTCAGTGGACTTTTCGACATAAGATTTAAGTTTTCTAGAAGCATTAGCATCCGAAGCATTTAATTTCATCAACTGCACATGTTAAAGCTTTACATTTGAGTATAGTCAAGGTTGGCCCAACTGTCCTCTCTATAATATGAGCAAAACTAGATTCAACCATGATATGCCATAGAATATAACATCTCACAAGAATCTGATGACAGCAACAAAAAAATTCTGTTCTTTTTTCATGCACAAACCTTTTCTTCAAGAGCAATTAGTCTTGAAGGAAAATAGAACTCATTTACATCTATTTCAAGAGTTAGAAGATAGATTGGCAAATACTTAATCTTTGAGCCAAGATCACAAACTGGCAAAGTCACCAGAAGCAGTTTCCTAGTCCAGCAAAATATCAACTCAGGATAGGTCATCGGGTCCAATAAATAAGATTAGGGGGCTCTGAAATTCTGAAAAGATACCATCCCCAAGAGCTCTCAGGGCAAAAATCCAGCAAACACAGAAATTGGGAAAAGAGTCAAAGGTAAGTAAGAAAATATTGGTGATTCAGAAAAAAGTTTGAAATGATCACTTAAATAATTTGGGGAGACAAAAAGGTTTCCGACAATTTATAGAGAACGGACTACTTGAATCAGTAAACAACAAAAGAAAGTGTGGTACATGTGCATTGTAACTGGGGAAATGCGATAAAAAGGGAATGCTAAGTAAGAATACTCAAATATCACCATACTTCTCCTGTTACAATTGCACATGTGACAAGGTAGAAGTACTAATGTGGATGCAACATAGAAAGCACTGAATTTAGGTCTTAATAACATCTAAGGCATTAAAGTTGAATCATTCAACAGCCAAATGCCCAACCATTAGTTCCCAATGCAGCAACTCACCTTCAAATCACCAGATTCACCAGAAGCAAGAACCCCTACTGCTGACACCAAGGATATTATCATTCGAAAGTTACAAGGTTTCTGAAATCAAACAGCAATTTCCTTCAGCAAGAAAATCCAGCATTGGGGGCAGGTTCACAGGTTATAACAGGAAGTACCCATGGATACACATTAGTCCAAAAACAATTATTATAAAAATAAAACAGAAGGGCTCAATTGCATTCTATTTCTTCGCAGATCTGATCCATCACAAAAATAATAAAGAACTGAATTGCACCTGTTCCATCATGAAGCCAATCCAAATTTCTTTGAAACCACTTTTAACTTACAATTTAATTCGTTTGTAATTAGCAAAAAGTTGTTTACAAATTCTGTGATTTTGACTTTTCTAGCCTTCCCAACCAAATCTAGACAGTTCACAATATTAAGACTTGTATCCATCCCCCATCCAGCCCACACCCCAGAGAGAAGGAGCCTTTGCCAAGAAATATACCAGCCTTACAAAAGTGCGTACATGTTTCATACTAATCACATCAGTGGAAGAAATGAATAAGAATCTAGAGATCTTTTCTTCCACATCTCATAGCTAATCATCTCATTACACCTAACTTAGAGCCATGCACTATCAAGCTGACAAAAGAGGTCTATAAGAAATTCCAAATCCTTAAAAGGCCTTAATCATTCATGATTGAACACTAAAATCTCATGGTAGTGCTTCTATCATAGATGATGATATTCATTCATGTAAAATCTCTTGATATTTTTTCTTATTCATAGATTATGATTTTTGGCCATGTACAAGTTGGAAAAAGTTCAGCATATTTTATAATGATACTTTTGACATTTTGTGATCACAATAGACAGGATTTTGAAAATTTGAGTTCAGTGAGAGTTGGAAGAATTTAAGTTGAGAAAATTTGATACATCTATTGAGTGTTGCCATTATTTCAAGAAAAAACAATTCAGGCATAATGTTATGTGAGACTGAATTAAAAATTTCAAGTGACAAAAATGGGAAGGGATCAATTTTTAGCATAACAATTTGGACAGCACTAAAGCACTTAAAAAAGTATATGTTTCAATTCAAATTTGGAGGGAATACTTACGAGCTTTGGAACTGTTAGGGTGTAAATGTGTAGAGAGCCAGAAGAAAAACAGATTCGTGACCAGCAAATCATTGGCCAAAATGGACAACAAAGTTACTGAAGGCTTGCAACTAACCTGACTGAAATGTGAATGATAATCTTGCAGTTTATAGTCACACCACATGCTTATCGAGACGAAAATAGACTGCAACAGATGCAATTTCAAGTGACTGCTATTGCAATGCTTTGTACATACTAGACTATTCATATACTGCTCCTTCCCGTCATCTTCTTCAGTAGATAGGACTTTCTGCAAGTGAAGAACTGCATTTTCTAATAGCACACTCCCACCTGTTCTCACAAACTTCAATATGAAATTTGTATTAAGATGAATCCCAAGGGAAATTATGTCTATACTAAGGCATGGCTTTACCATCATAGCAAGTTACAGTTAAGGAAACTTCATAGTGAAAGACTGAATAAATAAGTACCTACGCAATAGTAATTACTACTGAGGCAAAATAAAAGCAGAATATGTTACTTTACTGAATCTGAAATTCAGTAAGAGGTGAATGCTGTGGAACAATCCAAGAATCAGATTGATTACACATAAAGAGAAGCAAAACCAAAGAGAACGTTGTGCTAGAAATATCACATATCAAATGTTTTATACATCAAGAAAAAATAGTTCTGAAGCAGTGTTTTCACATTTCAATTACCCAAGACCATAGGACCAGAAAACATTATGTTCATTCACATAAAAGTTAAGGAATACAGCTGCATGATTACAATTAATACACTTTATAATATACTCTTAGTGTGCAATATACCTGTTGAAAAAGGACCCACCCATATAATGCATCATGCATTTTTTCAGTAACGCCTAACGTAGACCAGGTTAATTTTATAAGCTGCAGAACTTCATCAGCTTCCTGATAAAATAAAGAGCAGCAAAAGTTAGCATTGGCCAAAATAAGACAAAAATGAAATCACAAAAGCTGTTTAACTAAATTCAGGCAATAAAGAATCTACCTCTATGAGTTGATCTTCATCAAGAACATCAAATAACCCAAAGAGTAATTTCTGGTAAAGTCTAATGTTCACGTGATACATGGCAGTCCAATAGAAGGTTTCACCTTGAATACCGAATTGTGTAGGCAAGGATGACAGTTTAACAGCCACCTGTCTAATAGATGCTACAACTGCAACACGTTCAGAAGCAGACATCATGGTATCCCATTCCTACAGTGTCCAGAAAACCATGTAAATGAAAAATTACATTCAAAGCAACAAATTTGTTCAGTAGTCAGAATTTATGTGATTCAAATGTCAAAAAATCACCATACCTTCTCATCTCTGATTTTAGCAACATAGTTTCTGATGGTTAGATGTTCAGTTGTTGTATCGGTAGCAGAACATAGAAGTTCTTCTAAAATGTTTGCCTACAAAAAAATAAAGCAAACAACACAGTAATTTCAAAGATTAAGAGCACCATAACATAGAGTTCAGTGCCATATCCCATGCACTTGCTTGTATAAAGGGTTTGAACATCCCACGTAAAAAACACCAGTAATTGCAAAGCTTAAAGAACACCAGATGTTTTAGGCCAAACTAAATGGCGAGCACAATACTAAGTTTAGAATATGGATAGAAACAAAAAACACCATAACATCAGTGTCATACTCCATGCACTTGCTTGTTTAAAGGGTTTGAACATTCCACATAAATTCAGTATAACAAGTTCACTGGCTGCAATTTTTGACGGGAAAACACACAGATCCTATCTGTCCTTAACACACACCCATACTACACCAGGATGTCTCCATGAAAAAACAGAGTGTGGATCTTAGAAGATGACGCATATGGGAATCAGAATTTCTGTTCCATTTAATAGCTCAAAATGGCTATTCAACATGGTAACAAAAGTGCAGATTGGCTCCAACCAAGCATGGCCACACCATAATAAAAGTGCCCCCCATTTGATCCCTAAAGTTGATCTTTACCTGCCTACTCTTCCATTGCATATATGATCTTTCATTAAGAAAATCAGACTTGAAAGTTCCATTCAAAAGCCCAAGAGCGATATGGGTAAGATCAATTTGTCCACTCATTTTCCTTGCTGCCAACTGCATCAAATTCCGCCTAGTGCATGCATCCATTGCTTCTGAAATCTAGTAAAGAAGCACTAATTACTCCATAGATTTAAACAGCAATTAAACATTGACAGCAAGCACAGGTAAGCAAGCAACAAGCAATATCAGGTTGGTAATTCTTAATTGATTAAAAACAAGACTGAGACTTCAAAAGCATCAATCATGTCAAGCGATGATGTTAAAGGAACAACCATTGCTTTCTCAATCCCTCATTCCTCTTTGTCTTATTATTTTTTTTTTAAGGTGAGGGGGAATCATGAGTGAGAATAACTTCTTAAGGGTGGTTTCCGTTTTAATACCTTGCACCTGAATATAGAAATTGCATGGGCTAAAAGATAGTAATTAGAACCCAGCATAAGAAAACTTAGTTGCCAAATAACAATCTAATGACCTCGCTGTGTATATTGATGCTCTAATGTGACAAATTGAGTTGAGATCTATGACCTGTCTTTACCCAACATCTTGGGAGACATTCATTGTCAGCTTTTTACGGTTAAAATGCAGAGTTAAAATTCGAAAGTATATTTACCATAATGATACATGTATATGGTCATAGATTAACTATATTATGAATGTTTGTTGAGACATGTTGATGTTAGAATACCAGATCCAACAAAACACTCTCTCTTGAATTCACTTAAGTAGCATTAAGTTGGAGAGGACTATTTGTATCACCAAATTTTTTTCATATAACATATTACAAAGGAATTACATATAACACAATCCTATAACTTGCCTGCATCTGAACACGGACAGTGTCCATCAGTTCTGACTTTCTTCCAACAAACTGAGATTGTGATTGCATTTTATCCCTTTTACTCTTCAACCCTGACAAAAATTTAGAAGTCTTTTCCTTCCTTCTATCCTCAACTGAATTTGCGTCAACCCTATTACAGGAAGAACAAAAATATGAAATGAGAAAGAAACTAGGAGAAAGAGAGGCGTTAATAAAGTTCACAATATATCAAGCATTGGAGATGCTAATGTGTGCAAGAATGTAAAAATGCAAGACACAAACACTACCAAGACATGCACAAGCACAAGCACAGACAAAACACAATCATGCAGAGAGGGACAATACCCAGAAAAAAACATGGATGCGAGCAAAAGTTCGTAGGCTGATTCCCGCAAGTCGTCATCAGACAATCCTTCAAAAAACCTGAGATTGTGTATCAGTGTACTCAAAACACTATGAAAGTACATTTTTCATATGAAATCTTTGAAACGGGGAATGAGTTGATGAAAACTAAAACCTAACTGCAAGCAATTTTTTTTCTTTTCTCATCACAATTTCCACCTGTAATTGACAAATGTAAAACCGAAACTATCCAACCAATACCTGTCTTTAGGCTAGGTAATCCAAGTGAAGGAACTGGAAATTCAGAATTCCCTAAGGGCCTGGGAGGTGCATTTGTCGCCTGTTCATATCCAGGACCGCAGTCATCCCCGGACGCAGCGGCCTTCTCAACAAATCCACTATCCACTTGACTTGATGAACACGATGCATCGACCGCTTGTTTAGCATACAGAGGAGGAGGCGCACGCCTAGGGGGAGAACCAGCTGACTCTGGATCAGAAACAAGAAAATAGGAGCTCCTCGTTTGAGAGTGTATCTGCAGATAAAAAGAAACGAAATGTTATTGTAGTTTCCAGGAACTAATCATGAAAAAAGAAGGAAGGGTCCAAAACCTCAATCCCAAAACAACTAGCATTTATAACTCTATCATCTTCGCGACATTTTACTTTTTTACACAGTAAAGAACATCAAATAAAAAAATCTGCATTAAATGAACTAAGGAGCTTAATCTCTTTAATCACCGTGACAGGATAAGCAGATTCATCCGAGTACTTGCAAGTCGCTTCAGTAACATCAACGACTCCACCTGATAAGAGCAACAAGGGAGTAGTCAATTCATTTTTAACTAAGCCTCGGTTTTCTCGGCAACCAAATAGAAAGTAAAGAGTAATGACAATACCTGATTCAACGCAGTGGATGATATAATCGGCGCTGATAGAATCAAAATCGAGATTGGAGAGTGAATTGGTAGGAGTAGGACCAGATGGGGTACGGAGCTCTTTAATCAAACCTGAAGATAACAGAAATTCTAGCAGCTTTCGGCGATCGCAACGGTAGTGATTCACCAGCGCAGCTTGCTGGTCCATTTTATGCCCATACAACTAAATACGAATCGTCTAAAAGTTTAGAGAGGTTGGGTTAGGTTATGAGTATTGCCGTTGTTGCTAGGCTAGCTGAGGAGCAAGAGTGGGAGCTGTAGAAACGAGAGGGGGTGATGGGGTGTGTGTGTTTTATTTCTTTTTTTATTTAAATTATAAAGAGAAAAAGGATATTTCGGGGGGCGCGAAAAGACGACGGTAAAAAGACATTTGCACCTTTCACATGTATGCTTTTCTGCTCCTCTCGATTTTTTATTTTAAAATTTAATTCATCTCTTTCGGTTCAGACTCTTCAGGGGCGTTTGGAATTGATTTAATCTGTTTTTCTTAAAAAATATATTTTAATTTATTAATATAAAAAATAAAAAATATTATTTAAATTTATTTAAATTCGTATCAGTTGTTGCCTGTGCTCCGCTCTACATGAGCCCACGTTCAAAAAAGGGTTGTTATCTCGACATCACTTTCGGATGATGAGGCTCTTGTAGATTTGCAATGGATGATATGCTTTATTCATCCAACGACTACAATCATATATCTTTTAGTTTAAAATAGCAAATTAATGTTTTATCCTATCCAAAATCGGATTTTACTAGCTATTCCACATTCATCGGAGTTGGATCTTTTTTCCGGGAGAAAAAAAATGTATATGTATGTATATAGACTTATCTTGTTATATATATATTTTTCCAGGATAGAAATATATATATCCATCTTAAATTCTTCTATATAGAAAATATAAGAAGAAGAAGAAGAAAATAAATGATGAAATTAAAATTAAAAAAAATGTTAAGATAATTAAAACTAAGATGTTAATCTAGTAAATCAATTCATGGGCCTAATTGAATTTAATAAATTCTTTATATAGCTTTGTTTTTTTATTTAATAAAACATCAATTAAGTGCATGAGTTTTTTAAAAAATAAAAACCATTTTTTTAAAAATAATAATAATAAGGGTGATGTGTGAGATTGAGGTATAAAAAACTAAACTTAATATTTTAAATTTTTGATGGCAAGGCGAGTTTTTTTTTTAAAGTCAGGGAAAAAATACCTTGAAAAGACAAACAAATGATGAATTGATTTGTTAAATTTTTTTTTAAAAAAAAAGAAAAATAAAGGGTTAAGAATACATCAAATAACAAACAAATAGGTCATACGCCAAATTAAGGTAGTATTTGGTAATTCTCCTACAATAAAAAAGATGAAAACAGTAAAGCCATAAATGTGTTTTGTTGAAAAAATTACAAATATAGAAGTTTAAATGGATTTTAGAAAAATATATCAAATAAAAACATGGCTGATTTAATTATAGACAGTTTACACAAAAAAGTAACGATAATTACGAAAAGTATCCTATATTTTGATCATGTTTTCATTTCTTCACTATACTTTGAGAAATTACACAATACATCATGGATCAAACAAGAATTTCAAGAATAATTAAAAGATAAATTGTTGTATTCCCTCACTTTTTTTCTCTCCTCTGCATCATTTTCCTTCATTATTACCTGTATCTACTCTGCTGTTGTCGGAACAATTATCTTTGCTGGAGGGTGACAATAATGCCATCTTCCTGGGAGGTTTCGGTTTCTGATGGAGCAAGTTGTTTTTTCACCCTCATCTCTTTGCTTTTACCCCATAATACAAAGTATAAACCACAAATGATTAACAGTGCTCCTAATATGCTGTAAATAGAAACAAAAAATATTAAAAGATTAGACTATATAATAATAATATACATTACTCTCTCTATGTATATATGTATGTATGTATAAAAAATGGAATAAAAAAGAAATGTGATACCTTCCAAGATATAGTTTCTCGGCCAAAAGCAATGATCCGGCAGTGGCAACTAACACAAGCATGAGAGGGCTGAAAATAGCGACGAACAATGGACCTCTCATGGCCAAGCACCACGAAATAAGCATCCCCATCAAACCAGAGCCCACAACTCCCTACATGCACAGTCAGCCCTCACTTCAAAAAGAAACCACTAAGGGGGAGGGGGTGTTTTGGAGATTCAACCAGACATTTTTTTTCTTTAATATTTTTAGGTTCTTTTAATATTGACATCAAAAATAAAATTTTAAATATATATATTATTTTGACAATACAAATAAAAAAAAAGTTACTGTAGCTTAAAGAATCACTTCGATCGGACATCGATAAACGGGTTGCCAAGAATCAAAATGAATATACCGAAAAAGCCACGGTGAGGAGTCTAATATTCCATCCCAATTTCCATCGATTCCAATCCCTTTCAAGACAAAGAGCAAAAATAGTTGCTTGGATTGCTCCCATCGCACAGACCAAGGCCGAGTTTGAATAGTGGCTCCGGTATCTTGCACTCATTTTAGCCTGTCTCCACGAACAATCAATTAATATTTATTATTTGCTTAAAATTGATATAACTGCAGAAAATTAAATAGTGTTCTTTAAGTATGAGAAACTAATTTGCTAGCTATATAGATTATAGAGCATAGAATAGAAAAGAAAAGAAAAACAACCACGGACCAATTCACTTAGATTTGTTCTAGAGTACTTTATATTAAAATTGGTTTATGAAATACATAGTGGGTATTTGATTTCGTAGCTTGTTCTAGAATACTTTATGTTAAAATTGGTTTATAAAACATACAGTGAGTCAAAATATATGTGAGCACACTCATATTTGAGGTCAAAACCATGTTGGATTTTGTAATGCAACATGAATGCTTTAATATGAAATATTAACATGCTTTTGAAAACCAATTCAAATTTATTCTCAAAAAACATCTGGATAACAAAATTTTAAATTTTAAATAGCTTTGCGAATTGAACAAATAAACCTATGGGATCATGATTTGGGCATATTTAGTATGAAGTCCATGCTTGATCAAGTAATTTTTTCTAGTCTCTAAAATATCTTTTTACATGAGCTATTATATATAGAGAATAAATGTTATTATGAGTAATTTATAAAGTATGGTTATTCATCATAATTAATAAATCATTCATGATTTACAAGTAATTCATGAATTACGAGCATTTACCGTGATTAATAATTAATAAAACATTAATGAATTATGAGTTCTGATGTTTTAATTTTTAAGTTTTATAAATAAGTGTCTTAGATGGGTGGAAAAACATCAAAGTATTTTTTTTTAGTTATTTTCTCTTTTTGTTGTTGGTTTTTCTAAAGATATGTTCTTCCATTATTTATTTATAATATAGATCTTAGTATTAAAAATCACCTGGACTATCAGCCACGAGGAATAGGACAAGCAATTCAATAACGCCATGAAGAAGCCCAAGACACGCCCATGACCATGAGATGAAGCCGCGTGAGACTGACGATGATGCAGAAGGTTGACTTTTGCTGACCCGGTGTAAATTTTAACGCCGTCGTAGAAAGTGAGAAGCATAGCACCACCGATTCCCATCAATGTCCCTGCTGCCTTTGCCTTTCCTTTTGTGGATGCCAACTCCATCCTCTCCATCCTTTCAATCAAGTTCAACGAATGTACTTAATAGTAGTAAATTTCATATAAAAATATAGAGTAAGCTGTTTAGAAAAAAGAAAAAAGAAAAAAGAAAAGTAGCCTCTCTCTTTTTTATAATTAGTTCAAGTATTTAAATTCTTATATTTAATAGTAGTAATTAACTTAGGCCTTATTTTATTTCCCTTAAAAATGTAATTTTATAGTTAAACTTTCCGGCTTATTATGCTACAAAATAAAAAACACTTTTTAGGAAATAACAGCAACGACAAAACGGTAAACTCTGGACAATGAATTAATTTAATGATTTTGAAAACAACACTTATAAAATCATTAAAAGGAAAAAGGATATTGAATTATAATATACTATAAATAGATTAATTGCATAGTAAACTAGCTAATAGAACAAAACGTTACATGAAATAACGCGCTTAATTATATAATTACCTAAATATGACGGCTAAGATGAAGGTAACGGCTGGAATGAGGTTAGCCATGGCAGAGGCAAAAGTTGCAGATATCAAGGCCAGGCTTTCGATGTAGGCATTTTGAGCGAACGAACACCTGGAATAGACAAATCAACGTTCTTTCTTTCTCCTCTAAAAAGAGCATTCGATATTGTTTTGCAGAAGAAGAAGAAGAAGAAGAAATTTTATTTTTTAAATTTTATTATCAAAAATAAAATTATTAGATACAGCAAGAATTATTTTCTTGATTTACCATGAAAGTAATTCATCATGGGTATCGTATCCTTATAAAGCAAAGCTGACTAATTTTTCTTGAGGTGATTTTTTACTATAAAGATCGCTCACCCGATATATGGGGATAGTGCAATGATGAATGACAAGCAACTGTTATTTTTGTTCTCTTTTTCACTGAACTGTGAAGACTGAAGACATGCAGCTTACCCGAATAAACCACAAAAAAATGCTTCAATGATTACTGTCCACGTTAATTTCTCCTTGTTTTTCCTGTACAAACAGCTCATAACAATTATTAGATTGTAAACGATCCAGCACATGGAACTTTTAGTTTTTATTTTTATTATTAATTTCCTTTTCAGTAATAGTTTCATGACTAGTACTGGGGGAAAAGTTTTGATTGAAGCCGTGATGGGGCCGGGGAGATGGCTGGCTCCCTACATTTCAATGGGCAAGGAGACACGCAGAAAACGAACAAAAACTCCGTTCTCTTGCATGCACTGATAGTTTCTGAATATTTGCAAGAATATTATAAACGATGAAGAACATTAGGTTGAATCCCCAGATTTTATGATATTTCCAAGAGTGGCTGCTTGAGAGAGATGGTTAAAGATGCAAATTAAGAGACCAAACCTCTCGACGATGAATGCAAGAGGTGCCATGAAAGCAGTGGCAAATATGAATCTATAAGCAACGATAATCTTCAAGCTCATCCCATCATCTGCTGCCAATTTGTACAAAACATTAACTGCCGCAAATGCAACTTGAACCAGCACCATAAGCAGTGCAGGTTTCAACCCCTGTAACACCCTGCAAATTCGCTCCATCCCAAGATTCCAAATGTACAAAGCCAGTGTGCATGTGAATAGAACTAGAAAGTGAGATGGATTTAGGTAAGAAATCAGAGAGAAATAGATTGAGATAAAAAAAACAGAGAGAGATAGATTTTGGTTAGCGGGAGGAGAAGAAAAAAATGGATATGTGAAGTGTAAGCGGCTATGCAAATGCCAGTGTGAATGCCTTAGCCCTTGGGCGACGTGGAGAGTGTCCAGAGGAAGTGTAAACGGTGAAAATATGCATTTATGGCAAGAGTTGTGTGGCGTCAAGCCATTTACATCATGTCACTGCTTGCAGAGAACCTCACATGGGAGGATGAGGGATGTTTGACCGATGTTTGGTTCCGAAGCAGGTATATATTGGGAACAGAATATCAAAGAAGGAAACAATGCATGCTGTGTTTTAACACTAGCAAGACAAGGTTTTGGTACTTAAATGTGGATATTTTATTCCCTGTTTTATATTTTTCATGTTTGAGATCTTAAGTTCTTTTATAACCGTTGTAGTATATTGTTTTTTTTTTAATAAACTCAATGTTCAAAGATAAAAATTAAAAAACTGTCAATTGGAAGAAAAAAATTAAGTCAACCTTATTAACTCGTCAAACTTGTTGTTAAGGTAAATAAAAAAAAAATCATGAAGTTTAATCTCCAACAAACATAACGTGGAAAGATAAAATTAAAATAAAAAAATTATTTTAGTGAATAATATTTTATGAAGAGGGTCATCAAATTTAATGATGAAAAATAAAATTAAAATAGCACGAGAAGGGCACAATAAAATCTTCTTAAAAAATAACTAAAAAATTGACCCGAGTCAATCTATCAAACTCATGATTTAAGTCACAAGACTGAAATAACTCAATGAAAAGCAAATTGAAACAATTATGAAGTTCAATCTCTAATTGACCTAGTGTAGAAAGATCATTTTTAAAAAAAAAACCATTTAAAAAATAACTTGAGTCAATTTATGCTTATCGGCTAAACTTGTGACTCAAATTATAAAACATATATAATCTTATAAAAAACAAACCAAAATAAATTATGATGCTCAAGTGTCAATTAATCTAACATCGAAGGATGAATTTTTTTTTTTGGGGGGGGAGGCAACAACAAAAAGAAAAAGAAAAATAGAGTCAACCAGGTTAACTTGTTAAATTTATGGTATGAGTTATGAAACTAAAATAATTTTATAAAAATTAAAATTAAAATTAAAAATTAATATGGAATGATAACAAAGTTTATTATTATAATCAACAATACTTTAGGAGGAATGGTGCAATGAAATCTCTTATTTTGTTCACTTTATAATTAATGCTAAACATAACAAAAATATATTGTGCAGAGTATTTGATAATCCCTTAAATTAATATAGCAGCAGCACATCGAAGGTGCCATATATGGCAATCAAGCATCGATGGAAACCTTTTTACACCATCTCATGACCGTGATCTTGTTAATAATATTTAAAAGACAAGTTTGATGATTAAATGAGATTTTTAAGTTCAAAATTCGAGATGAACGCTTAAAAATCTATTTATCCTAATATACTAGATCAATACAAGGATGTATTCTTAAAATTATTTTAAAAATAATTTCACGTACAAATTGATTAATTTTTCTTCTTGTATCAGGTGACTTATATTGCATGAAGGGTAGTCTATTAAACCTACTAAAATAACATAGGAACATATTTATAGTTTTATTGTGATATTTTTTTATTGTTTATTTTAGAATATGGCAGAGGTTATTTTTTAAAATATTTTTATTTATAAATATATTGAAATAATATTATTTTATTTTTTGAAATTTATTCTTAGCATATCATATCAAAACAATTCAAAAACATATTTTTTTTTAATTAACGTGGATGTCCAAGTTAATCTGTGTATACCTCAATTAATATTACATATCTAATTAATAACCTTGTAAATCTCTAGTGGCCATGTAGTACATGATTAAACAATGAAAATTCTTACAACTATAACTGGGATATGATGACAACCAGGGTTTGAATCCCGGTTTCCGTAAACATAGAAGGATTGTTAAAAAAAAAATCATGATGATTTATTTTTAAAAATATTTTTTATTTATAAATATATTAAAATAATATTTTTATATTTTTAAATATTATACTTGACATCAGCATCTAAAAATATTAAAATTTTTAATTTAAAATAAAAAATAATTTAAAAAATAATAATTTTTTTCAAAATTATTTTTGAAAGTAATTTAGAAACCATGGTGCTTCTTGAGACATTGCTTACATCACTAGCCAGCAGGACATATCAAAAGTGTAACAGCTCGATACAAAAACCAAGACAGATCTCTCTGTAATATCAACGAAGTTGTCATATTAGGGGAAATGGCAAGTTGAAGGTGTCAACAAACACGCCATCCTCCCTCGCGCAACATTAAAAACAAAACAAAAAAAAAAGGCATGAAAAAGGGACCGGAAAAATGTCCATTCTTGTTAACGATTCCCATTTTTTTTGTTTTTATCTTTGTCGTCACTAAATGAGTGTTTTTTAGTTAAAAATAAGTATTTTTAAAATTCTTCAATTATCTTAATACAAAACACTAATACATTTCATTACAAGCAAACTAATTAAACACGAGACAAGTCCCCCCACTTGCCTAGTTATATATATAAGAATGACTAGGTTGTCAATTCGTATGTTTGGGGCCATGTCTCCGTCAAAAATATTTTATTCGGCGGTTTGAAAAGAGTGATTGCCAGAATGAATCATGGAAGATGGGGAGCGAGTAGCTTCTAAGCATCAGTTGGCAACCAGACGCAACAACCAAAATGTATTCTCCCATTGCTGCCAACTCACACATACAGATTGCTTTGCGGGATTGGTGAGGAAGTACTTTTGCTATTTATTGCGTCACGATTCGCCACACCGAAGCCAGCTCTAAAAAACAGCACATCCGAACGCGTGGGCACACCTCTCTTGACCCTTTTGCTAGGAATCTTTTCTCAACCTCTCCATCTATTGAGCTTGTGACTACAACCAATCTCTCTCCTAATTTCTGAACGGAAATCTTGTCTTTGACCCACCGCGGATATCATGCTATTTCCCACCAAGGTTAATTATATATATGAGTTAACAAAAACAGCGTGAATTTTGTTGGCTTTTCCCACCAAGGTGAAGCAATTACTATGTCCCTTTTCCTTCATGATTAGAGGGACATTCTGTTTTTAATAGCTTTTGTACATCAAAATTAATTTGATCTATAATCTATCAAACGCAGGTTACTTGCGGTTATTTTTTTTAAAAAAAATTCTTTTAAAAATATATTAAAATAATATATTTTTTATTTTTTTAAAATTATTTTTGATATCTGAAAATCATCTAAAAATATTAAATTTTTTAATATAAAATAATAATAAAAAAGTCATTTTTTTTCAAAATCAAACACCCCCTTATTTTACGGTGGCTGCATTACGCGTTTTTAATAGAACATTGTGCTTTTGATTTGTCTCAGTAATAAGAAGAAGAAGCAGCAGCAGCAAATACTGTTTTCGACAATAACAGTAAATCAATTGCCTTCTTTTTAATTAAGGAGTGTTTTACACTACTTTTTTAAATTATTTTTGAAAAAAAATGATTTTTTTAAAAATTTTTCTAATTTAAATTAATTTTTGGATGTTTTTAGATAATTTTTGTATACTGATATAAAAAATATTTTTTTAAAAATAAAAAAAAATATCATTCTAATATATTTCTAAACAAAAAAATATTTTTAGAAATAATTTTAATTACACTTACCATTACAATTAAACTAGAGAAAGACGTTAGAAAAAAAAATAAGAAGAAGAAGATTGGCGACAAATTAAAAAGCGCTCGTCCTTTTTCTTATTGAATGAGAGACGTTAGAAACCGCCCCCCCCCCCCCCCCCCCCCCAATAAAAAATATATAAATAAATAAATAAATAAAAATAAATAAAATAAAATCCCTGGTAACGAAAGGTAAAATAGAAACAGTTACCGGAAGTTATGTTTTATCCTGGGTTTTAAAAATATTTTTGATTTTTTTGTTATAATATTTTTTTGAAAATGTATTGATATTATTTTTTTTAAATGTATAAAAATATTTTTAATAAAAAATAATTTTAAAAATAACCTCAATTACAATAAAAATATAAGTGAAAATAATAATAATAATAATAATAATTACTCCACTGTGTAACATACACATCAGCCCCGAAGTGCATTCCTGCGCTACATAAATGTACCTTAATTAAGTTCATGATTTCATATTCAATTTTCTTTATATATAGAAAATATTCAAGATTGATCTTGCATTGATTTTTTCGTGTGCTCATATATATATATATATATACATATGTTCCTGAACTCCGTTACAGAAAAGAAAAGGTGGTAATTTTGTCTATTTTTAGTACTCTGGATGGACGGCTTCTATATGTCTGTGATCAAACATTTAAAAAACGTTAATTTAAAATACATATCTTATAGTTTCCAATGACTCGCATAATTAGATTCAGACAGAGATTACAGTTTCCAATGCATTACGATGCATTACAACGGTTAAATCCTTAGTGTGTGTGTATACATATATATAAAACCATTTCCACTCCTGCTCGATTTCTGATTTCTTTCAGCAACTCCCTTGTAAGCCACTTCTCTATTTTAACGTCCCACATATATAAATAATCCGTTGCTCACACAAAAAAACAACATAATATCTCTGTAAGAGCTAGAGAGAATGGCAAGTGGGGATCTAGAGAGAGGGGCAAAGAACAGAGGAAATAACTCAAATTTCCCTTCATTCTATGTTGAAACAGCAGAGAAGCAATGGACTTCTTGGCTAATTCCCATGTTTGTTGTTGCCAATATTGCTGTTTTTATTGTGGTCATGTATGTCAACGATTGTCCTAAAACAAATTTCGGTTCTGAACGTAGTTGTGTGGCTAAGTTCCTTGGCAGATTCTCTTTTCAGCCGTTGAAGGAGAACCCTCTGTTTGGCCCATCTTCTGCCACGTAAGTTACTTCTCTCCTTTGCTTAATTTTGTTCAAAATCGTGAGCTTTATTGGTGTTTGGATGTAGGTTTGGATTTGTTTCTTGATTGGGGTCTTGTGTTTGGTTTGAGTTTGTGAGATTCTGGGATCTTGTAGTTTTTATTTGTTTGATTTTTGATTGGGACTTTGAGAGATTGGGTAGTAGTTTCTTACAACTTAATTTTAGATAATCCTTTTCTTTTGCCTGCTCATTGGTTCTGATTTTGGTGTTTTCGACACCTGTTACTGGTGTTAATGGAGACAAGGGCTTAATTGCGTTCACGACAACATATAGTACCAGGTGTTTATAAGAAATAATTGATGAAAAGTTCTGTTTTTTAATCTTGCTTTTATTGGGAATCTTCTTTTCCACTTTATGGACGATGAAATCTGTTTTTGCGATCAGGTATCAAGGCAGAGTGAAAATTACGATTTTTGAACTTGGTATGGAGTTGAATTTATCACCAAACGGTTGATTAAACTTTTTGTAAATTCTTTCTATTTTCTTCACTATTAAAGGTGCTGGAGTTTTGAGAACACGAGGCTTTTTCTTGTATTTGCTTTATAGATCAAAGACTACAAGATTAAATTTGTTGTCTTGATGGGTTGGATTGAGGGGTGGGATGGCATAAATAGCATTCCATGTCCAGTTCTTACTTGAGCTGCAACTAAAATTCTTAAACATTACAATTGTTGCAATTTGTTCAAAAATGATGTGACTTTACTGCTTGTAGGATAGCATCTGTAAGCACCTTTCTAATTCATATGGCAGAAGACAGTTGCTTGACTTCTGTTGAAGAACTTTGATAGATAATCTTAATGTACTAATGACTGTGCAGATTGGAAAAAATGGGAGCACTGGAATGGAACAAAGTAGTGCATGGAGATCAAGGATGGAGACTCATCACTTGTATGTGGCTGCATGCTGGTGTTATTCATGTCCTCGCAAATATGTTGAGCTTGGTCTTCATTGGAATTCGCCTTGAACAGCAGTTTGGATTTGGTATGTCATGTTTATTTTCTTTTGGCAATTTTTATCAAATCTTGTTGATTACGTGCCTGCATCACAGGTTAAGTTGAAATCAACACATGCTTGCAATTGCATCATTTCACACACATGCGCGCGCGCATTCAAATGCTACCAAACAGAGACTGGAAATATCTTATTCCTTGGATTATTATTGTTTTCACACTTTAAGGACAGCATCAAGTTTTTATTCCACTCATCTCTATGGTCTTTACAATTTTATCATAAAATCCATGCATTGTAACATGTATTTTGAAATATAATCTGGCAGTGCGAGTTGGGCTTATCTACCTGGTATCAGGATTTGGCGGTAGCATCTTGTCTTCGCTTTTTATTCAGCGAAACATTTCTGTTGGTGCTTCTGGTGCTTTGTTTGGACTTCTTGGAGCAATGTTATCAGAGCTTCTTACCAACTGGACGATCTATTCTAATAAGGTATGCTGTCAACTATTGGTTTCTTTTGCATACATATAAAGGTTCTCTGTGTAAATCATCGTCTAAACATTGAGGTTTTGTGTTTTATGGACAGCAAAAACTTGGCCTGGAAACAATCACACACTCTCCTTTGTTTCTGTTTTTTAAATGTTTACACGGACACTCAGCTTTCCCATGCGCTATGCATTCTTTAAATTGTTAGTTTAGGTTTTCAGATTTCATGGTTGTTTCATATGGCTCATATATTGTAACAGATAAAGATGCTTGTCTACTACTTATTCCTGGGACCAAGACCAAGACATTCTTTCGTGACTGCTTGTCAGATTGTGATGTCGTTGCTCAGTTTTTTTTTCAACTGGCTCAAATAATTTACATCTTACAACTACTTTCTTCTTGTAGATTGCTGCTCTCCTCACACTCGTGGTCATCATCGCCATTAACTTAGCAGTGGGAATTCTTCCACATGTTGACAACTTCGCACACATTGGAGGTTTCTTCACTGGTTTTCTCCTTGGCTTTGTTTTGCTACTTCGCCCTCAGTTTGGATGGGTAGAAAGCCGGCAATTTCTTGCAGATGCTCGTGTAAAATCTAAGCACAAGGCTTACCAATACATGTTCTTGATGGCTGCTGCAGTCTTGATTATTGCTGGGTACGTCTTTTCCTCTCTCGAATTAAGAAACTGCTAGATTAATGCAATGCTGCCGTCTGCATGGAACCAAGTTTCTGTCTGCTGTTTTGTCACAGATGAGCGCGTGCAAGAACTTGTTTCTAATTTCCTGTTTCTATTATGTGCATTGCAGGTTTACTTTGGGATTGGTAATGCTGTTTAAGGGAGAGAATGGGAATGATCACTGCAGTTGGTGCCATTACCTGAGCTGTGTGCCTACTTCACAATGGAACTGCGAGAACAGATGAAGATTTTCTTAACTTGCCTTCTGTTTGATAATTTTTTTTGTTCTTTTTATCCTTTTATTTGTATTGATTATCATTGGTTCATTTGTTTGTTATGCTTTCACATATGTACATGTAAGTAAATAACACTGGAATTTGAGTTTGGACTTGAAAAGAGTAATATAATGCTTGCTTACAGAATGCTTTTTTTCCCATCACATGTTCATCTTCACGATGTTTCTTCATCTGTGCCTATAACGTTTTAAAATCTTGTCTACTTATTGATCAGCTGGCATGGATGCCGCGAATGAAATTCAATAGATTTGCGCAAAAAACACAATGGCTTGATTAATGGTGCTGAATGGGCTATCAGAACTCAGAAGTACGTAAAGCTTGCATATAAAGAATGACAGAGAACATAGACTGAAACCCAAAACTGAAGACATTTCGCTACCAGATGCACTAGAAACACCAACCCGTGTTAGTTGAAGGATTGCGAGTATTTTTTCAACAATTTCTGGGGTTTAGAACGTAAGATCCCATTCAGTAATAAAAAAATAAGTGAAAATGAGTAGCTAAAATAAGAAAAAAAGATCAGTGTACGTGTTTATCATCATGATTATAACATAGAGGTGAATTCTCCAGGAAGAAAACTAAAATAAAATATGAATAGTGCTTAAAATCAAGGTAGATAAAGGGCAGGTCACCAAGACAATAAACAAGTACCTAAACGAGTTATCGTGGAGAATATCAAAGAAGTCAAGTGAGCAGAAACAGCTATAATGATTTATTGTTTTGTCAGAGTCTTGTAACTTCGTGAGCATGAACTGCTTGCAATCCCTTGTTAACGTAGCATTCAGCATGGACTCACATAATATTATCCATTTTAAAATCCTTTTTCGAAGGGACAGCAAATGCGAGCTCTATAACTGGCATATCTTTCATGGAAGCATTCCAAATTATGGCACGTCATTAACTGCCTTCTAATTAACTAGTTGACTATTACCAAAATAAATAACTAGTGGACTTACAACTTGTCAGACAGTGTTAAAATAATGAAATAGTTTGACTTTTAGTATTCAAAATACAGGTTTGTTATTTGTTGACATCAATTGTAATCCAAATATTACATACAAGCTATTAGAGAATAATATAAATTATATTTTAGAATCTTATCTAATAATTTAAGTTTTTAGATGAGATGGTCCATTTAACATAATATCAGAGTTTTATTGACCTCACGTTCATGAGTTCGAATCTCACCACTCTCATTCTATTTGATAAAAATCAAGCACAAGATAGAGTGAACATGTGTGCAAGTTGCAAGCCTAAAGGATTTTCACTTGAGGGGATGTGTTAGAGAATAATATGAATAATATTTTGAGACCTTACCTAACAGTTTAAATTTTTAGATGAGATAATTCTTTAACACATGTCTCCTTTCCTTGTGTTTTCCAGTGAGATAAAAGATCCTTACAAACTAACAAGGCTAGCAGCATCTATGGCATTTCTTTCTTTTTTTTAAACATTTCAATTGCTCTATGATGAGCAAACTATTTCCTTAATCCTCGTGTTTTTAGTGAAATAACTCGTTAATCCCAGAAACTCGATACTGAATCTCTATTTCTATTTCTTTTGGTTAACTATTATTTCTTTAAAAATTAAAAGGTGTAGACATCCCAATATATATTAAGAGTGAAGTAGGTGAATGATAATGAAAAACAATAGCAGCAGTGAAGGAAAGAACGATTTTGGATTGGTGAGAAGAATGAGTGCAAGGAAAAACAAGCTTGATCAATTGGTTGTGGCGAAGTGTTTTCCTTACCTTAAATATGTTTATATCACGGAATTTTAGAAAATGGTTGAAAGCTCCCAACTAATGTTGGTTGGTTGAATTTGAGCTGGAAGAGAAAAATAATGTATTGTTGGATGGACCTTTTGAGCTAAATGATGTGTGGGTAAGAATGAGAAAGGAAGAAACTTTCAACTGGAATATTGTTTTCCTTTTTTGTGTCAGGCCGACCATGGCTAGAAAATAGGGTAGGATAGAATTTTAGCAAAATGTGGTTGGTGTACTGTTTTGGTGAAGTTGGTAGGAAAAAGAATGGCATGGGGGTGGTGGCGGCTTATAATATTTTAAGAAATTGTAATGGGGGAAGCTTATTACACTGGAAAAAATAATAATGGTGTTAAAGCGTTGATTTAGTTGTAAGAAACATGATGCGAGTATACATGCATATAAGTAAATTATAGTAAGAAAAATGTTGACGAGTATGGTAAAGAAGGAAACAAATACACACACACACACACATGATTTTTGAAAATAAAAAAATAAAAATCACCTGCAAATCTTAGAAGGGTAAAACTTAAAAGTATTATTAAGGAACCATCTCACCTAAAAGTTTAAGTTTTTAGATGAGATCTCAGAATATGATTTATATCATTCTCTAACACACCCCTTCAAGTGAAAGTCCTTTGGGCTTGAAATTTACACAAACTCATACTACATTGTGCTTGATAGAATGGGGTGGTGAGGTTTGAACTTGTTACTACTGGGTCAACAATGTTCTGATACCATGTTAAAAAACTATCTCATCTAAATATTTAAATTTTTAGATAAAATTCCAGAATATAATTTTATTTTTTAAAAAACGGACCTACTCTCTTTAATATTAGTGGGTTATGACCAGCACAGAAAACATAAAAAGTCTACGGAGCTGTGAGGGACCTAAGGCCAAGTAGTCGGGCCACTTAAAAAGCTTGTGGCTGAACCAGGCAAGAGCTGGATATGCTGATGGCATTGGGCTACTCAAAATTTCTATTTGGGTATAAGATGTAGTGATGTACTGCTGATAGATGAATCAGAAGTCAGAACCTGCACTAATGCATCGTAGGGGGGGAAAGTCAATGTTTCCATTTGAATATATGATGCGCTGGCAAATTCCCTTGATTGATCATACGGGGCCGCAGGAACATAACCACCGACATCAGCTCTCCCATGTCTTAATTCAATGCGATCTCCTAAATCCATGTGGGGCACGAGCTCCATTTAAAGCTTGAAGCATTTATTTTGACAATATTGGCTGCTTAATTTAATTCATCAGATCGTCAGTGACGAAGTGTAAAATGGTTTTTGTACCAGGTTGCCACTGCACAAATCTAAAAGCTGTTTATTTCAGAAATGATAGCACAGGTCAGAAAAGATAAAGAAAAGCAGGCCGTAGATTAATAGAGTTGGAGCTTCGGCGATGATTTCGGTTAAGCCTTAGTTTACCCTTAATACAGAAACACAGTTCAAATACACTGCATGTGAGATTTCCATTGCGATTCTTAACGTCTAGCCAGCGCCACTAAAACTTAAAACAGCTCAGACCAAGACAAATCAGGTATAAACTAGGTTACGTAACATTTGTTAGCCAGATTATAAGCTACTCCAAAGACTATGTTTTAGAATCTCTGCCCAATAGGCATTCCCAGCCTGTCCAAGCGACCAGATCCAGGGTAAGCTTTGGATGAATTACTTGCACGCAAGCCAGAAGCATGCACCCCACTCGATCTTCGCTCACCAAACCCGAAAACAGAGTATCTCTTGGCTGAACTGGATCTCTCATATTGGGGTCTTTGTTTTGGAGCGCTAAGAGATCTCACCCTAGCCCTTGAAGATTCAGTGTTACACATATAATTTGGGTAGTCGGAATAACCAATGAGGTAGTTTCTCGAGCCATCACTTCTACTGGGAGTGAAGGGACTTCTCTTACTCCCACCACCCCTCGACGACGCAGAGTGGAATTGTGGGCTATTATCAGCAGTGCAAAATGCTTCTTCGACTTCATGAGAAAACTTCAATGGACTCAAGGATTGAACTTCACAAGATGAGGGGCTTGGAACAGTTTGATGGGCTGTTGAGTCTTTTGTAGTTGAGAAACTATGGCTGTACTGATCCGCTGACAGGGAAAGGTGAGAAGAGTGAAAGAGATTTCTACGTTTGAGAGTGACGTGGGGCTTTCCAGTATCAATCTCAAGGATCTTGTCACTCTGATCATCATCTACAGTGCCAGTTTCTGCCAAAGGGAGTTGGTGATCCCATGTTTGACCATCCATCTGACGCTCTGACCAATTCAAGGGCAAGTGGGCAACATCCAGATCACCAATTGCTCTACCTTTCGATTTTGACCCACTTCTCTGCAAATGTAAAAAACGGGTCCATAAGTGCACAAGGCCTTGATGATATGTAACAGTTGAATAATCCTCCATTTCGTAACGAAATAACAATACCTTATGCACTGATGATTGTTCATATTTTCCACTCTTAGCACGAATGGCATGCTCGAATTTTTCAGGGGTTGGCGGTCCCTACATGCAGTTTAAGTATGATCGTTAACACATATCAGAGTGAACTAAAGAGAATGCGCCTATATATATATATATAGTGTTGTAAAATTGTCTGGAGCAAGAAAGAAAATCTGTCTACAGCTCCAAGGATCAAATATGGGATGGAAAATTGAGTTCCTCTTACAGGGTGGTGAAAGCGAGAGGACTTGCTACTTGAATGAGAAGATTCAGAAATCTGGGCACGTCCTGCACGAGCTCGAGCCTGCGCTCGCAACAATGCTTGCATTCGATGAAGCCACTCTGCAGTTCGCTTTCTCTCAATGTGACCTCTTACCCGCGCTTGAAGTCTCACCAGTGCTTTCAGCGCACGTAATGCTCTCCTCGCCTGCATGGCAACCATTAAAAACAGTCACCAAGCTAACCAAACCAGAGCCACAGACCAAAACTTCAAGGGCCAGCAATCATTACGCTGCACATAAATGCTTTTGCAGAAATTCTGAATCGTTCATTACGTACATACTGTGATGTGTAATCTAAATCAATAAGGAATCTCATCAAGCTGGTCACAGTATCACGCTGTTACACTCACAACAGGATTGTTCAATTTGAAAGACAGTTCGAAGTTATGGCGCCAAACGAAACAGTAGTCTCGCCCACTTGAAAATTTAAAGAAAGCGTTCCATTTTCCATCCGAAGTCCCAAAAGACGGTCCCATCTGACACTGCATTATGGAAGACAATGACATCTCGCTAGCCGCCCTGCCCCGAGGGAAAAAGATGAAAGCAATCCACGAGCCTCTGACTTTAGTGATTCCATATTAAAGAAGCCTAACCCAGCTTTTATCTCCAAAAAAAAATATTCATTCCGGACAGAGGAACATGTACACTTTATGTTATTTTGGACCCACCCTCTACTATTTGCAAGGCTTGACCAGTAAGATGGATTAGAGCGAAGCCGAACATGGAAAAGAGGAACCTCTCAGGGTCCATGAATTGGTTCAATAGTCCAATCAATTTGAAATTTAAGCAAAATTTAACCACCACATTCCTTAACTCGTAAACTTCTTTTTGTATCTAAAAATCGATAGCCTTAGCCTATTAGAGCTAAAATCCATGGAAGAATTGTAAGTTTATGGGCTGGACCCCACAATTTGGAATAGAGCACTGTCGGATTAGACGAACCAGTCTTTTTTAAATGGAGCATCTTGTTATTACCATGCCTACAAACGGACCCTAGTGGTCCAAAAGTAAGCAACCTGTAGGTCTGTGACCATTCGGTAAGACAATTTCCCACATGAAACCAAACACATTTAAGCTACGAGACATGCCGAGCAGCTTAACAAACACACCGACAGAAACCATACTTCACCAATTAAACTTGAGAAAAGTCATTAGCTCAAGACCTGGTACCAACCATGTTTTTTTTTAAGTCAAATGAAGAACCACGTGAAATGGTACCCCTTGACATTATTCCCCAAACAAAAAAGAAACATTAATGACGAAATTATTTCCATTAAATGCTGAAAAACTCAACTCAACCAAGATAGAAGTGAAAATTTTAGGTCCACATTGATATTGGGATGGTGGATCATGTTACAATTCCCGGTAAGGTGTTAGGCACTACACAACTCGTGAGAATGCAATGAAAAAGGGGGAAAAAGAATATTGTAAGAGTGAAAACGAATCCGTTTTAGTAACTTAGCAGAGTAGTGATTGAAACATGCATAACAAAAATCCCATCTCCCTCAAAAAACAAACGTGCAGGAGCAGAAGTTTAGACACGGCGTCGTATAACGCAGTTACGAGAAGACTTTTTTTTGTTGTTTTAACAACTAAATAGTGATAATTCCCACAAATAGGAAAGAAAAGAGGTGGGATGATATTACCAGGTAGCCACGGAAAGCAGCTTGAATCTTAACAGCAGCGAAGTCTTCACGCAATCCAAGACTCCCTCTGACGTACGCAGCACTATTATTAACACACCTCCCACTACTCGTAAGCCTCACAACCTCGGCAGCTGCCTGAGCCGCTGCAACAGCAGCCTCCGCAACTGCAGCGGTAGCAGCGGCTACAGCGAGCGCATGCTTGTTTGGGTCCTCCTCAAACTCCTGTCCGTACAAGACACCAGTTTTATTGGCTTCAATATCTTGTTGGTGGTCGTGGTCTTTTTCACGATGGGATTTAACTAAACTCCATCTCCGTTTCTCTTTAGAACGAGTGGTTTGGGGGTTGTCCAGTGGCGGGTCGGGTTTTTTGAGGCCGAGAACGGCACGGAACCATTTGGAAGCTTTTCCCATTCAGTAAGATGGGAGTGTTAACGATGGTTTTTCGGTGACAGTGGTTTGCATTTGCAACGAGAGATAGCGAGAGAGGAGGAGAAGGAGGTGGGGTTTTTTAATTTACTCTTGAATGTGACGTTGGAAGTGAAGTGAGGAATATAAGAGTAGGTGTTTGTTGGAATTTCATGGGCGGGTAATAAAAATCCGGGGAGATTTGGAAACTGAGGGCACAATTTAATAGGAGTGGTGTATTTTGGGCAGGACGAAAGTACATTCGCTTCATTGCGCGTGTACTCAAACATTTATGCTCTTTTTTTTTTTTTTTTTAATTTCTAAACAATTTGACTGTGCTCTCCCGGTGCATCGATCAAAATTGTTTTTAAATGTAAAAAATAAACAATATTAGCATTATTACTGTATTTTTTAGGTTTGAGAAAGGAATTACTTTTAATAAAAATTAATGTGTATATTAAATTAAGAAAAATAAAAATTATATGTATTAATAAATATAAAAAATATTAACACAAATTAAAAAATAAATACAGATCAAAATATATAATCTGAAATTTTTTTATTAAAAAAAATAATGTAAATGCTATAAAGAATAACTTGTTAATATAATTCTTTCTTATTATTAGTTAATTTTTTCAACTTAAAAACATAGTTTCTTTAACAATTCGTGCTGTTTTATATATATAAAAATCAAATAATATGTAAAACACCTAAATGATACATGATAAAATAAAAAATACACATCTTGAAGTAAAAAAATCATCATATTAATGTGTTTATTTTTGTTTTTATTTGTGTTTAAAAGGTCAACGTTGGCGTCGCTTTGTACGGCCACGCATGGCCTCTTTTATTCTTATGTTTTTTCTAGTCAGAGAGGCAAATGGCATGTTGCTATTTCTCTTTAAAAAAAAACAATTAAAATAGGTGGTTAAAAAATTAGATTAGGATATTTAAGTTAAAAAATTTAGTCACAGTATTTTTCATTTTAAGACATCTAATAAATATTATTATAATCTAAAAAAACAATTTATCAATTTAGAACACCTTTAAATTGATCTGAAAACATAAAATCAAATAGAAAGAAATATTTTTAAAAACACATTTCATCACATATTAACATTGTCTGAAGCATCAGATTACCCAGCTTCAATTATTTAGGTTATCTTTTGGGGTTTTCAGTAGCTTTGCTGTCGAGAGAGTGTCGACTCCATTGATTTTATTATTTAACATTCGGATATTTCAAACTTTATAATTTATTATGGCTAGCTTTTTGTTTTCTATGATTATCCCAATTTCATTATTCATGCTACATGTTTAATAGGTTAATTAAATTGACTCGAGGTTTTTTATCTATTTTTTTATCATTCAACATCTTCAACAATGATTATAAATTAGACTTTGTAAATTATTTTTGTTTATTTTTTATAAAATTATTTCAATCTTATGACTATGAATGTGAGTTTTGCAAGTTATCCCAAGTAAAATCAGATCGTTATATTATGTCCTTTTAAAATTGAGTTTTTATCTTCTAATTTCATCGTTCAACAATTAATTTATTTAAAGAAATTAAACAAATCATTCTAATTAAAAAAAAAATAGAATAACAACCGGAACAAAAGTGATTTCAATGATGATAGTGATACTGGAGTGCTTTATATCACCTAACAATCCCAATCTCCACGAACCAAAGAAAATAGAGTGAAGAAGCCAGAGTTTTAGGCATCACATGACATTTTGTTGTTATTTTAATGCAAAAGTGATGTTTCATTTATTCAATCAACAATAGAATATACAGATACTCTTATAAATAATTTGATTTGTTTTCTTACATGCAAGTGGGGATATAAAATATTACGAGTATACAAGTTTCAGGTTTTTTTTTAGAAGGCACGTATAGTGTCGAGTGATTTAAAATTTGTCACGTATTCGAACTGGGAACACAGGTTTACTGTTTGCAAACATGTCATGAGCTCGTGAACAAAAGTCTTGAATGGAAAAACGTGACGTGGCAGGTGGAAGGTGCGGGAGAACATGCATCGTCTGTCCTGATGCGACTGCACGTCCAGCCAAGAAGAGTGGAGAATAGACATTTAGCTACGTAATTTAGTTTTCCTTCTCTCTTTTCATATCGGATGAAAAATTAGGCCCACGAACTCGGCCTATATTACCAGTCAAGAACGGTGGGCCACCACATTAATTGATCAGATTCCAGGGGCGGGGAAAGATCTTTGTGATAAAGAAAGCGCCTGATCCCCACAAATAGTTTAATCAGGTGGACACGAGCAGATCTTCCAGGTTCATATTTTCATGGCCGTGATCAATACTTGAAGTGAGAATGTTCCGAAAAAAACAAAACACCGAATGAGGCATGAAATAATTGAAGTTCACATGCCTTTTATTTTCAATTCCGTATGTGGATTTCATCAACAAAAATCATATGAATTTTATTATTAATTGATTGATTTATATCTATTTAAATGGATGGGCTATTAAATAGCTGGAATTCTTATAATAAAAGAGCTTGTTTTCTTGAAAATCTTTAAAAAGTGCTTAGAGTTTCTAGTTATCGTAAGACTAAATAATAATATTTTATTTATCACCTTTTTAAATTAAAAATAATCGAGCTGTCACTCCCCATTGAGCTCCGACGTGACAAAGAGTTGGAAAAAAGATGCGAAGAAGAAGATCACTTCAAGGAGATCCCAGCTCTCGGAAGGCAAATCTAAAGAATCCGATCCAATACAGGAGGGAGGAGATCTTGATCCGTGAATCCAACAAGCAAATACTGAGCACGTTGCTTTCCAGTCCTGACAAATAGTAAAATAATTTTGGAACTCACAATATACAATCTATCGGGTTGACCTAATTACCTGCTGATTAACTCAATAATTTAGCAATTCAGTTTTTTTTTTTGTTTTTTTTTTATAAAAAAATCTACTCCGCATCCATCAAATTTAGATGTTTATTGCATATTTTATCTTGCCACTGTGATAATGACAGGTGGAACTTACAGGTGTAACCGGTCCTACACTGGATGGATAGTCTAAAAGAGTTATGAGGGTCAAAGCAGGAGACCTGGTCAAATGAACCGACGTGTTTTGCATACTGGATCTGTGCATGCTGATTGGACAGCTTAGTCAAAATTATCTGCAGGCGTGGATGCTGATGGTCAAAGCCTGATTGAAATAGACGAAACACGCAGATCACAAAAAAGTTCCAATAACGTACAGGAGTGCAAGGCTCGTATTACACATTTGTAATATTAGCTCATTAAAACAACTCTAAAACATAAATAATTTAATTTAATTTTTCTTTTACTTTTTTTTTAAATTATGGATAAATCGCGAAACCAAATATAATTGTAGCACAGCAAGCGCAACGGGATTGGAGTATTTGAGTTTGAGCTTCTTATTTTTATTACAATTTATGGCGCACTTGCATGGATTGTTTGACCAAAACTATTGTGTGAATAGTCCCATTGTTTTCTAGTTTTTTTTTCTCGGACTTATTTAAAGTAATAGAAAATACATATTATATGTGTCGGTCTAGATACGTAACGTAGTTAAATGTTTTGGGATTCAAGCTGGCCCAAAAATTCTCCACAAGCTTCTCCAAATACGCCCGACAACACAGACTAAAATTAGGGCACAGCACACTCCACAGGGCAACGAGGTGAAAAAAATACCATCACTCCCGGTTCTAGGTAACCACAGAGATCCAGGCAGCTCTCAAATCCACCACGATGAAAAGAAGAGATTTATTATTCTATCACGATGCCAAAGCTACATGTTTTTGGAAAGGCCAAATCATGATTAGAAGTTAAAAAAATAAAAAGAAAGAAAAACAACAGATGAATCATCCCCGTTGCGACATGCTACTCATTCGTTGAATCATCCCCTCAAACGATGGATGTTGTTCAGGATCGCTGCTTGCACAATCGAAACAGATAATTAGTTTCCATCAACCTGCAAGTTCCCATTTTATTAATAATAAAAAAATGTAGTGGTTCAGTTTCATGAATTACTTTTCATTTGAAGGTTCATTGCGGAGGACTTCAGGGGCCATCCATGGAGGCTGCACAGAGAAAATGGAGTTCGACATGAAGGACAATTATATTGGAACAAATTGCAGCTAAGAAAATGAAGAAATTTCCCCAGATTTTAGAGAAGATAATAAATTAGTTCAGTGACCAGCAACTGCACTTTTGCCAAGCACCAAGCACTTATGGTAAAGTCTCATTACAGTAATGAAATATGTTTGCTGGAATATTTATTTATTTATTTTTCTCTCCACCCTCTCCTCTCTCTCGCATGTACAGCCTATTTTTTAATTTCTCTTTAAAATGTCATGTTTTATAAATAACCACAAGTTTGAATGTGCATTTTCCAATTATAACAAATATAAAATGTGTATTTCATTTTTTTTTGCCAATATCTTAAAAAATCCATGCTAACAAGCATTTCCAATCCAATTTCATATATATTTTGTCCAGGACAGTCTATTTTAATTTGTATCGTACAGTCCAACTTACCAAGGGCATCCTAAGGTATTGGAGCTTAGTTTAACCATACCTCTTAAAAAATTTAATTTTTAATTATAGTTTTGGATGTGTTTACATTATTTTTTAAATAATTTTAAAAAATAAAAAATATATTATTTTAATATATTTCTAAACAAAAAAATAATTTTAAAAACAATTTATACCACTATCGCATGCACTGTAACTAAATCTGAAAGCGGTGTCTGGTAGGAGACCTCGATCAGTCAATTTTCCTTCACAAAGAATATTGTTGGTGTGACTATATAAGCACATCAGAAGTGGCCTTTAGAGAGAGGAGAGTAGCGCTAGGTATACCTGTTGAAGTAACCGTTAAATGGCAGTTACTTTTTTGAAAGTACACGCAAAACCCGCCAAACTCGCTATTTTTTTATAATATAACGAAAATATTCCATCGATTAACATACAAAAAAAAAAAGAGAGAAGAAAAAGATGAGGAGGCATTATGAAGTGATACTCTTGATTTTCTGCTTCTTCCTAAGTTACTTTACTGTGCAAAGTATAGAGATTTTGTCGAAATCGAAGCTTGAAAGATGCGAGAGAGCCTCAGATTCTGATGATGATCTCAATTGCACTAGAAAAATCGTCTTAAACATGGCTGTTCCCAGCGGTTCTGTAAGTCTCTCTTTTTTCTCTTCCCTAACTAGTTAATTAACTATAGTCTAATTATCGAGACTAATTAATGTCGTTAACAAAATCCCTAATTCTTCTCGTTTTTGGTGTAGAGTGGCGGGGAGGCGTCGATTGTGGCAGAAATAGCGGAAGTGGAAGAGAATGCGACTAACTTGATGGAAACAGTGAGAGTACCGCCGGTGATAACAATCAATAAAACGGCTGCGTATGCTTTGTATGAACTTACATATATACGGGTGCGGCGCGACGCTTTCTTGGTTACTTGTAAACACACACACACACACATCATTTGTGGGTTTAATGCTCAATTCATAAATTGATAACTTTGTGAAATTTCTCGATTGGTTGTAACTTGTAGGATGTTGCTTATAAACCTGAAGAGTACTACGTTAAGACGCGCAAATGTGACCGGGATGCCGGTGCAAATGTTGTCAAGATATGCGAGAGGTGACTTGTTTCTCCCCCCTTTTATTTTTTAAAGCAACATTGTCCGGTTCTTTGCAACTGCCAATTTGTTAAAGCATGTGGTCAGCCTATTCATAGTAAAGTTCAAGTCCTGTTTATTATCCGGTTCGTTATACAGAAACTAATATTATGATCAATCAACATCTGCGAGAAATGGTCTTTTTCTTATAGAAACCAAAGCTTTTGTGTGTTCATTTGGACTGTTTCTTCGATCGTCTTCTTCTTGTCTGGAAAGTGAGATTATGTTATAGAAACTTTGCAAGTTCTTGTGTGCAGGATTAACTGCCTCAGAGTAACTGTTTTGTAGGTTACAAGATGAAAATGGCCACATTATCGAGCATAGTCAGGTGGCATTTCTGATTTCTTGAATCTCATCTGGATTCCAGAAGCACACACCCTACATACGCTTGCACATGCATGTTTAGTAGTACATGGTTTCATAGTGGATTCTGCAGCACCATATCTACTAAAGTTTACCTAGTTAGCGATTAAACCTGTCCTCTAAACGGGACTCTGTATGCAAAGATTTACCTTTTGTGTTGGTGATCATACCAAACTTTTCTTTTCTTCACATGATTTATTACTCCTCTCTACCGTTCTCTTCTTTCTTTTCTGCTTAGCCAATCTGTTGTCCTTGTGGTCCCCAACGGCGGGTAACATCATCATGTGGAAACTTCTGTAAGTGCCTTGCCATATGTCCGGCATTCTCAGTTTAGCTCATAAGATGCAGATTGCAATTTTATTATCAATGTATACCTTTGTTTTGAGCAGTCGACAAATTGATGAAAGGGAAGGCCAATACTGCACACTGCGTCAGATTTCCAGGTGATTGGTATGGCTTTTAGGATACATTGTTTTCCTATTGATGCTTCTTTGCTAGTAAAACCCCATCCAATCAATAAAAAGTAGTATGAGCACACACAATTTGTCAGTTCAATAATTAATATTTGATTATGGATGTTAGAAGCGGTGATTCATGCCATGCTGATGAATACAAATGGGTGTCAATAAGCAAGTTGGGCACAAACTTATCTTATTGTCTTTCAATTCCGGTATGATATAAATTATCAACAATCTTTTCACAGTTTAGGTCTGTGAAATTTTCAAAGCATCCAATGTTTTTAAATGGCATCCTCATTTTTTCCTGAACTTAAAACATGTAATGAACCAGTAATATGGTTCTAAGAAGAATCTTGTTTATGAATTTGTAATTTTGGAATGGCTTATCTCTACGATGAGTGGTTAATTGCATTGCCATGACTATTATTAATGAACAGATCATAGATAGTTCAGTTTTAAGTCTTGTAATTGCTGGTTAATTGCTGTCTATCATAAATACATTTTCTTCCAACTTTTACAAGTGTTTGATTTTATGCAAGACTAATATTTCAGTGTTCACCCAGGTTCCATGTTTTTGGTATTGGACGTCGATCGATGGGTTTCAGTGTACGCATTGAGGTGAAGACAGGATCTAAAGTTTCGGTATGTTGTTTTTCTCTACATCAATTGCCTCTGTATACAAACTTTACAGTTCAATTTATTTTACTCAGCTTCTGCTCTAGAATTGCTCGTTGGAGCTGATCTTTTGCAATTACTTGAATGCTGCGGGAGGCTGAAAAAAAAAATCTTGGTCTGAATTAAACATTACAGAGGGCTTCTAACATGATAATGAAATAAATGTTCTCCTAGTCTGTTGCAAATTTGATGGTAGAGCACAGTATGGGCCGGGATGATTTCATGTTTCTGATCTTTCTATTTCACTCCAACTTCTGCTCTAGAATTGCTAATTGGAGCACATGCCCGTTTAACTTGTTTGCGATTTACTTGAATGGGAGAATCAAAAAACATGACTCTCTGTCCGAGTTAAACAAGATTGAGGGCTTCTAACGTAATACTGAAATAAATGTCTCTCTAGTCTGTTGTATCTTCTAACGTAATACTGAAATAAATGTCTCTCTAGTCTGTTGCACATTTGATGGTTAGGCACATTGTGCGGACCTGGCTTGATTTTCATTTTTTTTCTTCTTTTTATCCAAGTTCATCTTTTTTATTTCCTCACTTTTGCAAGTGAAATGAATATACTTTTCTTTCTACCTTTTCTTTTTCTCTTGTTCTAAATTTAATAATAAAGTGTCATCACTGCTTTAAGTTGTTTCACTTTTGCACTCAAATGGAGTTATTTGAGATTGATTTTGGATGGCATCTCATATTTCATGCCTTATTTTTTCTAATTTTAAAAGTCCATGATAAATATCTTCTAGCTGAAGACTCGATTTTGCTTGCAGGAAGTTACTGTGGGCCCTGAAAATAGAACAGTAACATCGAAGGATAATTTTCTAAGGGTTAATCTCATTGGAGATTTTGTCGGATACTCGAACATTCCATCATTTGAGGACTTCTACCTCGTCATTCCAAGGCAGGTATGCTTCCCTCACTAATATGATTACCATGGAAGTGTGCTAGCTTAAGGGGAATGAAGCATAACTTTTTATCAAGTTAGTTATGCACGTCAAATTTTTCAAGATGTTTATCTTAGAAATAATATCTTTTTACCAATAGCTTATAGCTCAATGCTAATGGAATCAATGGTTAAGGGAATGACATATAATCCAATTCTCTATCATTGTATCCAAATAAAAAAAAAGTGGCAAGAAGAAAGGAAAGTCTTTTTCATCTGTTAATGATTGGTAATTGTAAATGCACAATACTGTAGTATTGAGAGTTTCTTATTTTATCGTGGAAGGGTGAAACTGGACAACCACAGGATCTGGGAAAGAACTTTTCAATGTGGATGCTGCTTGAGAGAGTGAGATTCACCTTAGATGGTGTTGAATGCAACAAAATTGGTGTCAATTATGAGGCTTTCAGTGGGCAGCCCAACTTCTGTGCTTCACCATTTTGGAGTTGCTTGCATAATCAATTGTGGAATTTCCATGATGTTAGTTTGTCAGTTAGTAGTGGTCTCTGTAATTTGTGTCCCCATTTCTCCTAGTCCCAATTTCTGTAACTTGAACAGTTTTCTACAGCTGTTGCATGAAGCTAAGAAGAGGCTACTTTATTTATGGCAGGCCGATCAGAACCGAATAAGGAGGAAGCAGTTGCCACTATATGGCGTGGAAGGAAGGTTTGAAAGGATAAACCAGCATCCAGTTATGTTTCTGCAATTTAAGATCTGATGTTCAACAAAATGTAAACTATTTGAATTTTATAGTAATTTGATTCTACTGCAGAACGCAGGGACTCATTCGTTTTCCATAGGAATTACTGAAGTTCTTAACACAAACCTTTTGATAGAACTAACTGCTGATGACATTGAATACGTCTACCAAAGGTTTGATATCTATACTTACTTTTAGTGCTGCAAGTTTCTGATGTCAGAACGGTTTAACCAAATACATTATTTTAAACTATTGGTGATAAGATATTAATATGCAGCATGGACTGTAAGTTCAAGGCTTCAGAATTAAGGCCATGCTCTGTTTGGTTTGGGGGTTCATTGGGTGTTGGTCCATCCATATATGATTAAGTACGTGCAATGATAGTTGGTTCATGGATTAACTAGAAAGCTCGGATTACTTCTTTGAATGCCTAGAGTCCCTTAACTTGTTTACTGTAGCGTGATCATTATTGCAAAATATCTAAAATTACTTTTATTTCAACATTTTTCCTGGCCATATTTATGAGTTGCAGAAAAGAAAAGACTTAAGACCTAATCCTAACTACTGGTATAAATCTGTACACTAGTGCAGTGAATTTTACATGTTATAAAAACCGGAAAAGATTAGGGAGGTAACTTTCTTTGCTGTAGCATTCTTATCATTTGTTGTTATGGCATTGCTTGTGTGTGTGTGACCATGTTTCTGTGTAGGTGTCCATTTGTTGAGCTTCATCTCCATTCGTTTGCAGGAGCCCAGGAAAACTTTTAAGTTTCACCATCCCGACATTTGAAGCCCTTACTCAATTTGGAGTTGCTACAGTCTCAGCTAAAAATATTGGGGAATTGGAAGCATCGTATAGCTTAACGGTATTTTAAACATTGCCCTGGCATATATTTGATCATGATGATAAAATGCTTAAACACGTACATGTTGATGCAATGTTTACTCTTACTTGGACCACATTAGTATAAGATAATGAAATGTTTTTGTTGATTACATTCTCTATGTTGATTGTTTTCCTCGTTCTTTGGCCAGTTATTGAAGGTTTTTTATTGTACATTTCACATTGACAGGATTTCATGTTTTGGACCTTTTTTTCAGTTTTTCAAAAATGGAAACAATAAAATTAAGCAGTTTCTAGTATCTCTACTAAATATTATGTTTTGAAATCTTCTAGTATGGGTTCGTTGATGTTGATAGTATTAAAATTCGCGAGAAAGTTGAAGGACAAGATCTAATTCATGTATGTTGGTGAAAGTATTTGACTGCGATGAGAGTTCAAATTAGATATTGATTAGTACATACCATCATTATGTATTGCTGTATTCATATTATGCTTTAAGGAGTAGTTGCTGCAACACATTCTACCTTTCGCTATTATGATGATCGTCTCTTCCTTGCAGTTTGACTGCTCAAGAGGTGTTTCGCTCATGGAGGTAACATTATCTGCCATGTTGATCATAATTCCCAACTATTCACAAAGGGCACAATCCGATTTTAATGTTTGAATGGTTGCAGGAACAATTCTTCATTTTGAAGCCGAACGAGATTACAATTCGGTCATTTAAAATCTACCCAACAACTGATAAAGCTGCGAGATATGTATGTGCTGGTAAGGTTACAATGGTTTTATTGCAACTTTTCTTGTCACTGTGCGTGACAACTATGGTGACAGAGAATTCTGAAGTCTCAATTATTGTGCTTTAATCCAGCTATTCTGAAGGACTCTGGTTTTAACGAAATTGATAGAGCGGAATGTCAATTTTTTACTACTGCTACCATCCTTGACAATGGATCACAGGTTTGGGGACAACTACAGAATTGTTTTTTATACAGTTATGCTCTTTAAAATTCACCTAGCAACTGGTCGATTTTGTACTCATGCAAACAAGATCTCTATGAACAATTTCTTATGCGAAGGAGGAAAAGAATTTGAAATTGATTGTAGCAAAATAAGGAAAGAACATAGAAAATGTGTTATGACTATGTAAGAGTATGTATAATAACTAAATGGAATTATTACATAAATGCTTCTGAAACATGATTAATATCTGTCCAATAGGGTTCAATAGTGCATTGTATTTCCTATGGTATGGCTGAAAGCTTCCAGGTGATTGTTTTGCCATTCAGTGGCGTAAAATTTTTACTTCTTTTTTATCTACTTTTTTGTGCTATTCTCATAACAATTTCTGTTTCGAGAAAATTAATGCGGTCTTCATTAATGTTTTTTTTATTCATTTGCAAATGTAATTTAATATGTGTGCATACCTGACAAGAAAAATCCAAAAGAGGGAGGGGGGTTATAGAGAGCCGTTAAAATCTACCATTTCATAAATGTTTGATTAAAGTGTACGAGTTTTACGCCTAAAATTTAAAAAGACTCATTTTCTCACATAATAGTGACAGTACAGATAATCAGAATTTACTTATCTAGGAGGTGTTTAATTTCATCAAATTCTCAAAATATCTTTGTAATAACATAACATGTTTATAGACTGCTTCTTCAGACACAATGGCTGATGCTGTTTTAGTTTAGCATATGATTTTGTTTCATTTTTGGTCCTATAATAAGTAGTGCTGGTGAATTATGTGACTGTAGACTTAATGATGGAATTAACCACATAAATCCCGAACTTTTTGCAGATTGCTCCCTTTCTACCACCAAAGACCAGTATAAATGGTTTCTTTGAATCTATTGAAAACATTTGGAACAGAATTTGGGAAGGCTTAGTAGACTTCGTCACAGGGAAAACTTGCAGGTACTTGTCCATTGATTCGAATCACCCTTTTTCTAAGCTTGTTGATGTGGACCTGGATACATTGAGCGCTTCTTCTTTTTTCCCCATATCATTAGGATATATATATATCCATTTATCTGAAATTTAGCCTTTACATTATATTATGAACTTCAATGCTTCAAGTAACATTTATATTGGTGAATTGCACGCCCTGGAATTTCTGCTGGTATTGTGGTGAAATAGAAAGTTCTGCTTGACATGCCAAATTTTGAAGCCCAGCACTAGACAGAGGGCCATTAGCTGATTTTTTTAGCTGTTTAGATGAGCTCACGAGATCTTGTTCTTTTTCTTAGGTCTTGCAACTGTTTTGATTTAACTCATGTTCCTTTTATGGGCAGGCAGAAATGCTCCAGCTTCTTTGATTTCCGTTGCCACATCCAATATGTATGTATGAGCTGGATGGTGATGTTTGGTCTACTTCTGGCTATTATCCCAACAGGTAACACTATTCTTCCTCGAGGAAAAGTAAACTTTATACAGAGCTGGAACATTGTGTTCTTATTCTAATGAGGAACACACATGACATTGTACTTTTGAGTTCCAGTGCTTGTGCTGCTATGGCTTTTGCATCAGAAAGGACTTTTTGACCCTATTTATGACTGGTGGGAAGATCATCTTTGGACCGACGAGCAGGGAATCAGAGATGCTCGGAGACACAATAAAGATATTCATGTGAAATCGGGAGCAAGACAGCACACGCATAAGCGAAGAACCATTCATCAAGAGCATGGGCACAGGCATTCAGGAAGGGATACAGAGTACTATCATTATCTTCACCATGTCCACAAGGACAGGACTAAGCACAGGGGAAGTAGGAAGTCGAGTGGCATGCAGCAAGTCTATTTGGATGGAGTGGAGAATACCAAAGTTGGACATCACGGACACAGAAAGGTGAGAGGCCATGGAAGTACTGTTTAAATAACCAGTCACCAGTTGCTAGCTGAGCAGACAGAAAATTGGGAATGAATCATGATACCGATTATAGACTTATAGAAGATCTGATTGACTTTCATTAGTTTTTTTGTTTATTTCTTCTGAGCGAGTGATATGGAATTCTTTAGTGTGAAATTGCAGTAGTGGATTTCATGGAAAGGATTTTACACTGGTGGTTAAAAGTAAATTTTCATTGTGATTAGTATGTGCCCCCTGACCTACTTTATTTTACAGAAATTATATAATGACAAATAGGAAATAAAAGCACAAAAAATAGCATCTGGTCCTGATCAAAACTGCAAGTTTGTCTCTGCCTGGACGAAAACCAGAGCTGCCCGTCCCCTCCGTGCAGTATCCAAACGTTACCTCAACCATGACCCTCCCTCATAGATTGTCGATCGATGGATAAAATTCGAGTTCGAAGTTTGAATCTTTCTGGTAAGTGCTTATGTAGAGTGGTTATATATTGTCTCTCTCCGTGAGCTGAATGTGATAACCGCTTGGATATTGTAAACCAGGAGTTCGAACAATATTTCCTCCTTTGATTGGTTTCCACCTGAAATGTTTAAATAATAGCGAAGCTTAGTCTCTCTCTCCATGCGTGCACCCTTGCAATGAGCATTCCCAGAAACACACCCAATCGCTCATTTACGTACGGAAAGGTTTGCATGCTATTACCTGGACTTTGTGACCAAGCAATGTAGAAATACAGCCATCTGCACCTTGGTAAACTCTGTTCCAACACAAAATCTCATGCCACCGCCAAAGGCCATGAAATTCTTGGATGCACCATTTACTTCCGTACCCTGCACGCCACAGTAGATTTTATTATAATGGGAAATACATGGTGATTAGAAGGGTGAGAGCTCCTCTTAGTATTGGAATGTCCGCAAGTTGAAAGGATTTTCAAACATAACCCACCTTCCATCTCCATGGATTGAAGGCAAGTGGATCGTCATATTTTGCTGGGTTTAAGTGTACAGCGGGGGGACAGACCATTACTGCCCAGCCTGCTGGAATGGTATATCCTGCCATGCCAAGTTATATTGTAAATTCGAATCATAACATTCTTTGCGCACTATAGTAAATGACACATGTATTGATTGCTAGCAACCACATACCCTTAAAATGGATATCTCCAAGTGTTTTTCTGAAGATCCCTGGAACTATGTTTGCTAGTCTAACAGTTTCATTAATGACCTGCAAAGTTGAGCTCGTCAGTTTTTAATATTACAAAAGACACTGTTATGATATCAAACTGGTGACAAAGTGCTCGACCCACCTGAAATGTGAATTTCATTGATTTGTATTCCTTCCATGTAAGACCAGGGTTGGCATTTCCCCGATTTCTTAGAATTATCTCGTGCTCTTCCTGGGAAAAGTGTAAACATATAGAGCATATTAGGTTTTGAAGCACTGAAGAAAAATTGTGGAGAAATAAAGTTTTAATAACTTTCTTGCATACCGTTAATTTATTTAGCACTAATGGATTATCCGATAGAAACTTGACAGCTGAAGTTAGAGCCAGGGAAGTTGTTTCAAAGCTGGCGAATAGCAGCACAAACATTAAATCCAGAGCAATTTCCTCTGTAAGGATTGTTTTTTCCTTTTGAAGTTCCTCAAGCATAAAATCAAAAAAATCACTCTCGTGCTTTCTCGGATTTGCTCGTCTTTCCTGTAGCAGGTTCTTCAGCATTCTCATTGCCCTTTTCCTACCCTGAGAATTCATAGAGCAGTTCAGACAAAAAAAAAACAATTGGACAATTTTTTTTGGAAATGTGCAGCTCCCATTTGCAGAATTGATTTGGTGCTCGGGTGACACTGTTTTTTAACCTACTCTTGAGTTTTTTTTATCGTGGCTCTTGCTTTCCAACATTTTGGACGCGCTAGTTTGATTCTTGCTGGTCTGAGCTTCTAGTTTGCAGGTGCTCAAATATTGTTAAGAGAATGAAAGGATGCATTTATATGATTAGTATGGAAGGTTTCAGTTTACCTGTAAGCATTCGTGATATGCTGTTCCTGGAATGTCCAAAGGGAAGGAGATTAATCCTTGTATAAATGCGACAAAGTTATCCCTTAGATTCTCTGGAGAATTTTCTTGATCATAACTTATGAGCTTCTTCGCTGTCAGGTCAAATATCATCTGTAAATATCATAAGTGTTATTAGATTCAGGATAAGCATTGCTTGATTACTCTTATTATGAGAAGAGGGATCGTATGAGATTACAGTTGCTGTCGCTTCTTTCAATTCAACTGATTCCTGACGAGACCATAGCTGTAATCTTTTTGATGCTGTCTGTTCAACTTCAGGGAGCATTTTTTTAAGGCTTTCAGGACCAAAGAGATTAAGCACCATATTCTTAAGATACTTGTACATGAACCCATGTAGCGAGCCAACATTTTGCCTTCCAAAGATCTCCGTGAATGTATCCGGATACCAGCTCTGGAACAATTTTCCTTCTTGCTGGAAGATAAAGTAATTGAGATCCGGATCTGTTGATACCACGACTGGCCTTCCAACCAAATTAGTCCGGAATATTGGTCCATATCTGAAAGCAACAGCAAAAACTTTAGAACGAATGATGGAGGTGATGATCGCACAACTTTTTGAACAACATAGTCATTCATAAGAGCTTTACCTTTTCATCCTGGCTCTGACAAATGGATGAATATCACAAGAAGTATCTGGAGCGAAGAATTGAAGGGTCTCGCCAATAAATGGCAATCCCATTGAACCTGGTGGAAGAGTGCCATTGCATATGGGGTTTCTCCAGCGGTAAACCCAATGAGCGATGCTTATAATAATCAAAGCTCCAAAAAACAAAGCCCACATCTTGATCAAATATAAGCGTCCAAGTACAGAGTACTGAGAAGATCCTGGGTTGAGAAGAGGATTTTAGTGTTGATATGTTTTGACAGGAAAGGAAAATGGGAAGGGTAAGATTAGTAATGAAGTAGAAGAAAATGCTAGCATGTCTCTCAGAAACCATTAGGAGTCATCTTAAATAGGCAGGGCATAAGTTAGAAGCAGACAGAAAAAATAGTATTAGTTTTCTTTATTTTAGTTAAGTTGCTCAAAAAAGTAAAAGTTGAATATAGAATACATAGCTGAAAATTATTCTGTCTGGAGACCACTTATTATCCCACGTCAACGGTTTCTACAAGTCTGTGTTTAGAGCCCAGCATGACCATGAAACTTACAGGATGTTTCCTCTTTCACTGCAGATATTTTGTTTTTCACCAGGATAAACAGTCCATGTAAAACAAAACTGAAGCACGAGGGCAGGATTTAGGCCTTTTTTAAGGACATTATGCAGGAACAGAAGGGCTCTTCCCAAGATTTGAGAGGATAGAGATAGAGGTTCAAAGGATCTGTTTGACCTGACCAAGTGTCTGAAACCAATCTTCAACACGTCATTAAATTGCTAAAATCTAATGGTTTCACCAACTTCTCGGAGTCTTCTCAATATCTTTGCTAAATACACCAGTATCTGCGTGATGTTACATGTTGCCAGTTAGAGATGCCTCGCATGTTCTTGTTTTTCCTTATCTTTTCTTACTTAATTTTTTTAAAACTAGATCTCATCCTAGATCTTCCTTAGCTGTGTAATCATTCGTTCATATTGTTAAATGCTAATGTCAAACTCTAGATCTTCTTGCATACATCACTGCTGATCTTCTGTAGTGTGCTCTAGAAATGTATACTGGATGTACTCTTTTACCTCTTGGAAATAATTCCTGAGTAGTAGGTATAACAAGCTAGTTGATCAGGTTAACCGATTTCGACACATAGAGCACCGCCCCCATCGGCCCATTGAGCCACGGACTGGACCTCCTCGCACCATCCACTACAAATGTAGGTAGGTTACTGTGAATCATGCCCTCCATTATATGCAACCAGATTATAAAATTGATTTCTGTGCATTACGACAATAATGTTGCTGTATTGAGCGCGCCTGATGGAATGAAGCTGAACTAGGTAACACCGATGTGGGGGCTTGAAAATCTTGTCAGCTAATGAATTTATCTTTTTTATTCCTGAGTTAAACATGCCAAGTCACAGCCCATCTAGTGTCATTAAGCTGTAAAGATGATGCTATTCTGGGCTTGTAGGCACTGCTGTGAAAATGTCGGAGTGCGCCTTTTTAATCAAATTTGTTATTATGTCTTGAAGAAAGCGAAGCTTCTCGTACCAACCTGGACAGATAGACATAACAACAGCAGAAAGTGACAAGGAACAGCTTTAGTTTACTCTCCATTCTGAGATTAACAAGTTTAAGAAATCCTTTCGTTGCTGTAATTTAAATGGTTTCTTTTCTTTTCTTTTCTTTTCTCAGTGATTTGCTGTCTGGTTTAGGTTCTTTGAGAAAGTGACACAGATGGTTTAACTGCTTGGAATGGGCATGGAAAGAGTGTATTTGAGGGGATCCACATCAAAGACAGCTCGGGTTTTCATACTGTATAATAACATCTGTTGCTTGCTACGAAGTATTCTGTTCTCTAGTCCCAAAAGCAAGGCTTTTGTATTAACATTCTGAATTCTCATGTCTGGTGGAAAACTGTGAGAAAGTAAGAGCTTTCAGGGTCCTACCTGTCTTCATTGTCCAGTGTTTCAAAAAAAACACACGGGGTAAATGGTCTCCCACGTGCAAAGTGTCCACAACAGGGTGATTCCACTGCTACATGGACCTACGCCATCCCCTTTATATTTTTTTCTAATGATCCAACGGTTCATGATCCTCAATGTGGTTGACCTTCTTGATCCATCAAAAGAAGTCCATTGGTTGATTAGTGGCTTCCTCCCTGTGCTCATGACACGTATCAGTGAGCAGCTGCGGGGGTGCCTCCTGATCTGTCGGCTGATATATACAAAGTAAAAATCTCTGGAGCACAGAAAAATGAAGAAGAAGATAATTATGGTTTGTGTAGAAAAAAGGAGAGATAATTATGCAGGTGTTGAGCTCCACGAGGATGAGAGGATTATGGAGAAAGTTGTTCTTCTTGTCTGTGCCGTGCGCCTTGGGGAACGATCCTTAATATTTAATTACACTTTTAAGTAAAGAAAAAGAGTTTACAAAAGACACCTTTTCTTCACTGAGATTTGGAATTCGGATTATACTAATTAGTTGCCGGTGCTTTACTGCTACTTCCTTTCTTACATTATTATTATTATTATTATTATTAAACTCGTAAACTGGTTTTTAAATTAAATTTAAGTGAGATTTGACTTGCTAATGCCTGCTTGATCTACTATTTCTCTACATTGATCATGGTTAATTCGTCCGAATTCATGGACTTTAAAGGATTATCTTTAAATCTATGTTTTTTTTTTAATTTTATAATAATAAAAATGAACACTCATATAAAAGATAACATATAAGTTTATGAAAAAAATGTTTTTTTTAACAACTAAAAAAATACACGCAAAAACTATAATGATAACCAAAAAGAAAACAACCTAGATTTTTAATCAAAAACTTAATCTTCTTGTTCGTTCGTTTCTTCTTTTATTTTGGTAAGAAAATATTTTTCTATGATCAAGATCCAAGTTTTGGGATTATAAAAGCCTATTTTCAACTATTTTGTTCACATGAAGAAACAAACAAAGGCCCTTAATTAACAAACTCATTTTTAATGTCAAAACACCCTTAAATCTATCTAAAATCTCAAAATTAAACCGATTGAGCTCTGATCTTCTTCCTTTTTCCCGGTGATATGAATGGTAAGAAAAAAAAAACCCCTAAAATAAAGCTCTCCTTGTTAAGAGTATTTATTGACATCAAAATCAGTTTTTTTTTACTAGAATATGGCTGACCACCTACTTTCTTTCATCTCTTTTAATCTCTTACAACACTCTTTTTTTAAAAAAATCAATAATTTAAATGTTAAATAAATAAAATTTATGACTAAAATGTAAAACCTCAAAAAATAAATGCCTAATTCCTCTCCTGTTGCTCAGGCAACAGCGCCAATAAGGTGCCCAAGAGCTGAGGGGCTGTCCAGTTTTTGCAGGGCTCGGGTGAGGTGTCGAGTAACGTGACAGTACTTACATCTAACAAATCCCATATAGTTTTAAGGGGTAGGTGTTCAGAATCTATTGCAACTGGGCTTTGCTTAAGGAATAAATAAGAGTATTTAATTTTACATCATAGATGTTAGAACTACCTCAGGTTAACCGGGAAAACTTGGAATTCAAAACTTAATTTAAACCGAGTTTTTAATTAAATGAAATTAGGTATTAATCATTTGTTATTATTAAACTCAATTCAAAATCATTTTAGATCAATAAATAATTTAAAAAATATATGCTATCATTTATATCAAAATAAATGATTATGTGAACCAATAATTATCAAATTGATTTCTAAAACAACTATACTCAATGCAATATGCGATCTCGGCTAAATTCACATTTACCTCTAAGACACTCTTATTTAACTGGACTTAATCCACGTGTAAAACCCAATTTGTTTGTTTAACAAGCGTCTCTTTGGCTTAACTTTATATATATATATATATATATATATATATATATATATATATATATATATATAGTTATAGTTATCTTATTTATAGGATAATAGATAAGATATAGATATTATTAAATTAAATTTGATCTAAATCTGATGAAATATATAAATTTATATCATATACATGTACCATTTATGTTTTTTTTAAATCTAATGTAATATACACATATACACCCACACAAGTGCAAGCGCATATGTGTGTGTACGCGCGCGCGCGCACACATATTTATTTTAATTTTATATTGAATAATAAAGAGTGATAAGACAATGAATATTTAAAACTAAATAAATATGGTATAAAAATTTAAATTTATTATCAAATAAATAAAATATGTACGTGACCACTTATTGCTTGTGGGTGTCTTTTTAATAACATATATTTCAGAGTAAATACGAAAAAACATTAATGAGCTCTTTTTGTTTAAAAATCTATGACAGGTAATGAATTTGATCCCCGCATACCTAGTTGATGTTACACTAAACATTTTAACTAACCCTTATTTTTTATCCCAACAATGACATTTTTATCCCGATCGAGATAACGTTCTTGGGTGCGAGCATAGCAATTCAAAGGCTTTTCATTGGCTACCATACCATGTGACCAAACTGGTATCTGCGAATGGGCAGCCGGAGCTGGTCTGTTAACATGGAGACATCGACATTGAGAATGGCAAAAACATTTCAATAAACCTTTTGAAGCTTTTCGAATTCATTAGGGCATAGTTTTTATTCCATTTTCTACTCCTATATTTGATACACGTTTGACATTATAATAAACAAATAAGACCATTGAGCCACCCAAAGCTGAGAAATGGTGTCACCCATGACCTAAGCGATATCATATTTTACAGATTTATGACCTGGAAACGAGACTTATGGTAGCTTTGGTAAATACAGATTCTTGCGAAGCAATCAAATCTCAATCCATGCATGCATATTATTATTGCTGTTTCACTTGCAATGAAGAGCAGTTGACCCTTTTGCAATCTTCGGGACACCTTTTCCGTCGATCTCATTCTAGTATTAAATAGCATAAATGATTGGACTGGGCAGTGCCAGTTTCATTTCATGACAAGTTACTGTTTTTTTTTTAAAAAAACATCATTTTAATTTATTTATAAACATAAATTATCTTAAAAAACAATCTCGGCCACACTACCAAACAAGCCCGGGACAAAAACAACTGAAGGTGAAAATGCCGGCAGCTATGCAGCTGAAACCGACTGTGTCACAATCTTGCCGACAAGGTCCTAGACTCTCTCTTCTTGCTGGGTGATTAGTACAACTTAATTAAGCCTGCTTATCACTAACTATTACTTGTAAGGTGATTAGGTATGACTTAATTGACTATATGCTCGAGAATACTGAATTCCAATTAGCAATAGCTGACTAAGGCCAGGTGTTTGGCTTGCAGCCAAAAACTAACAATATTCCACTTGGTGGTCTAACAAAATAATGTTTATAATAATAATAATCACTTCCCATGCTAGACTGCTCGTTAGTTGCTTAAAGATGCTTGTCAGAATCAATATTTGGTGTAAATTAGTGGTCCTCGGCCAATATCGTCACCGTGCTTCCTGCCATGACCCACCACAGATAGCTGGCCACTTCCGACCAATTTGGGCATCACGCAAGCACAGGGGTTTAATATTTGTACGACTAATTTTGGGACGAGCTGCACCTACCAAATTCCCAACAACTACGGTCAAATGGTGCATAGCATGAGTTTATGAGCTCCTAAACTTGCATCAATGAAGTCTGCCTCCAATAATGCCACGGATAAAAGCATTGTTCCCGCTATAAATAGAAAGGATTGCAGAGGTTAACGAGAATTCAGCACCAATAACCACATGTCGCATGTAATATAATTTAAAATACCAAAAAATACCTGTGTTAATTATTCTGTTTCTTCCCTCTGATCCATCGTGTCTGCTGCAAGAACCCTCGCTCCTTTCACTCGGTCATTCTCCATATCTATCTCGCCACTACTGTGGGATTTGTGAAAATGCTAATAAAGAGCATGTGGCCAAGGCTTCTATCCAACCAAAATTTCAATTGCATTCGCATTTTGAAATTGCAATTTGGCCAAATAAATAAATTGTAACGCTCAAATGTTTTTAGAAATTGCAGAAAATAATTGAATTATCCAACGATAATAATATTTTGCAGAATGAAAAGGTGTCCAGATGTACAGCGAGTAATGCGACTCTGTAATTGGAAAACCATCCCGTAACTTCCCAAATACGTGGTGTAATACAGCGTGTTAATCTTCCATTCACAAAAATCAAGCCCGCTAACTGTGTACGTTCAATAGGCAAACCAAGAAACCATGTTGCCTCAGAAGTCTCTTAGGGCTTGAAACTCTGAACTTCAAAGAGATGCTGCATGGAAAGGATCATGCCTCGTTGCAATAGGCACCTAAGAGTTCCCATCTCGAAGCTTTGTCGCGGATAACTTTCTTAGCTTCCTGTCATGGTTGAGCACAGCGCTCACGCTCTCAACCACCAAAATAATCTGCAAAATAATAATCGTAGTAGGAGGAGGAGGTAATGAGAAGGAATAGAGGTCAGAATCTTCAGTAAAGGAGCTGAAACATTCATCAACCACAGCAAAAGTTGCAAGCACATTGAATCATTTATCCAGCTCATCAGATTATTGACAAATCAGAAAGTAATTCAATCATAATTCAGAGGATTGGGAAAAAATTAGCAGAGCAGTAACCAAATTAAAAACAAACTAGCACAAACACAGCTGGCGGGTCACTTTCATGCAAATAAGAATCCAAAGCAAAGGGTGTAAATCTACAGAATCAGGAGGTGGATAATTACCACCCATACTCTTGATAAGGGGTATGAATCAACTACATACATGTATGAGGTAGTTTGTCATTGTTGAAACCATGATTGAGAACTATCAAGATACTTGCAAAGAACAAAGATTATACTGTAAACTAGAAATAGCATACCTGCAAGCATGCATATGCCATACCAGTTGCATAGTAAAAGTTTGCATTGCCAGTCCCCTGCAAATTTTCACCAAATGAGCAGTGTTTAAGAAAATTATGGAAGTAACTTGATCAAACGGGCAAGCTTCATGAAGAGGCATACCCTCCAAATCCATAGATTGTGCATCACAGGGCTAAGAAGGGACACTCCAATATATCCACATAAGAGGAAGAATGAGAACTGCATATCTGCATTGCATACCATTTAGGAAGGTGTACGATACCAGACCAAATCCAAATTCATCAATAAGAAAGATAAACTACTAGTTTACCTGCTAATTCATCAAGAAACAAACCCAACAAACCCAAGTATAGTGCTGAATCCCCAACCTATTCAAAATTGAACCATGATTGTAGAAGGTGAAGCAATTAGATTCTTCAATATATACATAAAGAATAACAGGTAAAAGTTCAAATCCCCAATAAATCCATTTGTTGTCATGGCTAACAGTGCAATTATCTTATCCACTTTTCCAAACTATTGTTCACGTGTGATTGGCATAAAGAAATCATATGATGTTATGTTACACATTTGTTTATGTGAGGGTGTAGAAATGGAGTTCAGATGAAAATGAGCAACTCACTGACGGATAGGATTTGAGCATTGAAGAGATTGCAATGTAGATGAAGGCCAAAAAGCAGGGCCGGTGTTTTAGCCGTATGGCTAATGGCAATATCATAAACAAAATATTCAGGTGGAAAACTATCATAAAGAAACTTCTGAAGAAATCAAACACTTCAGCGAAGAAGTACCTGCAATTGAAATGAAACAGATGTCTATCTAAGTGCCACGCCCCATATTTTGTGTTAGAGTTTCCCACATATACAAAGAACAACAAAGAATGTAGGCTCACCACAGAACACCAATATTTGGTGACATATCTTCAACTGTGAGAATGAATCCATATGTTCTGCAAAATGATGCCAGGCATATATAACTATCAAGAAAATTAAAATAACTACTGCATAAAACACAATTTTGAGAAGCTGCATGGAACTTCTTATGTCAGCATAAATGTGAAGCAATAAAAGTGTTTTCAAAGTGCGAGCAGATTTAATGTTCTTTGACAAGTTTAGATCAACTTGCCTGGCGCAGAATTAATGCAATTTAAAAGGAAAGGAACTCCATTCCAAGTGTTTCACATTGAGCTAACTTTAGTAACAATAGACTACAAATTCTTCTGTATAGAAGGTGAATAATATGTAATACCCTAGAAATTCCCAGATGCTCATTAACTTATATGAATTTGAAAGCTTTGTGATATCACTTCTGTGGATTCTGTACGAAATATCAACCAAACTATGGGGCTTCTGAGCAAATTCATTTAAAAAGGTGCTTGTAGATTTTTATGTGACCAGTCTTGCTTCCATGTGGATATGCAAAGCTTTTTCAGTTACATCACAAGTCTTTATCACAATCAACCTAATTTTCATACATGATTGCCCAACAGTGTTAGTCTTAGAAATGAGTACTCACTTCTCAATAATCCATTAATTTGATTCTGACATTGATTAACAGAAGAAAACTCAGGAAAGCAGTGTTATCATTCAAACTCGTGCAATACATGATGCAAACCAGATATAATAAAGGAAAGAATATCCAACTGATACCTTTGAAACATCTCCCACAGACTACCATGTGGTTTAACAGATATACTGCATAGAACCAGAACATAGGTGGACCATAGAGAACTCCAAAATAAGAAATGTATGACTGGTCGCCATGAAAATGTAACTTCTGCCTTTGAATGGTTGGTCTCTTGTTGACCACAGCTATCACTTGAGTGGTTATCTCCATTTTTACCATATCCCTTCTGCAGGAACAACTTTCTGGGGGGAGTATCAGGACCATATCCCAACAAAAGAATCACCTGGAACAAAACCAATTAACCACAGTTTCTAGAGAGTAATACATGAATTGTGTACTTCACAATGGATATTTCACTATGTGCTATGGTTAGAACTTAGTATTTTAAGACAAAGTAAGCAGGACAGGGGCATTACTGGAATTATTAGGATTGCAGGATAAAGAGACAAGTGTGTCGCCATAACCCATCCAAACGCTGCCAGAGGAACTAGTCCTGCACTCCATTGAATGAACAATGTTTCAATAGAAGATGCGAGATATAGAATATTAGTGCTAGGATAGTATATCATCTATCCATGGTCTGTTGAAAATATACACACATTTGTTCTGGCAAATACGTTTTTTGAAGAGACAACCATGGAACATTCTAGCATGCTTGGCATGATATCTGGCAAAGCACTTTATATCCATCATACTTCCAAGGGGCTATTGTCTTCACCCAACCCCCAAACCTGGCTGAGAAAAGCCAAAATGCTTTCTATAAGCCTGCGACCTTGTGGTAATATGAATTAATCAAGGTTAACTCTTCACAGATACAGTCTTAACTTGATATCAGGCCTCGTGGCACTTTTCAAATTGATAAAATGATCAACCGTAATAACATTTTTCAACAAGTTAAAACCCTTAATAATTCAAACCAGTTACCCCTCAAACCTGACACAAGAGACCGATCACTTAAGAGCTCTAATAAGAGATCCTTAACAGTCCTCTAATGCTTACATAGATATACCAAGCCTTCTTTATTCAGACCAATTTCACCTGCCTGAAAATCCCTGTTATGAGTGAAACAATTAACACAGTGGGCAGAAACTACAACCAGCCAAGGGTATCAATGCTAGATACACTGGATGGGCATCATATCAAGGGAGGAAATCAAAACGGGGGTATAAACGGTGTATAAGCAAAACGTTACTCAAAATTGGACACGAGTTTCATGTAGCCGTACAGGAGCAGCCGTCATTACTAACAAAAGTACAGAGCAACAAATTTGTCACCAAAAGTCAGTAGTCCTTTTCAGACTACTGTGATCATTGTATATGGATTGTATAGTTCTCATCCAAGTTGAGTTCACAAGAGATGGAGGCAAACATCACTAAGATAATCTCAAAAACAACCAATCAATTCCTCATAATCTGGAAAAAGCCCATTAGCATCTTACCTTTACAAGCACCATGAAGTGCCAGTATGACAACCAGATTTTCAACTGGGGAAGTTGATAAACCCACACATGCAGCTATTGTGAAAGGATTCCATAAGTATACAAGTGCAGCAACATCTCCCGAAGAGAGTGAATCTAAAAACAAAATCAAACTTAAACTTCATCGGCCAGTAAGTGGTAGAGGATACACTTTGTTTCAGAAAAAAAATCTATCAAGAATGCATTTGTATATAGAATAAAACAGGAAGAAAAAATAAAAAAAATTATTGTAATTTTTTTTAATCTAAATGCTATGTACAGTAACAGTTGAAAATAACAGCTCATGAATTAACTACCTGAACTTTTTAATAGATCAACAATGTCAAGTGAATTTAAGCTCTGTCTATATGTCATCTGTAGAGTGTGGCCGGTAGCACGAATAAGCAAAGCACTAATAATATCTGCAATGACAAAAACCAAACTGTATCCAAGAATATGTAGACTATCATCTCCATCACTACAAATCGACACAACTTTGAAACCAGAAAAGGAGATTATTTAAAAAGTTTCTTTAAAAAACCAAAATAGTTGCACAAAGATCAAGCATGCAAGGCGATGATTGAATACCTGCAAAGAAGATGATCAGGTTGCCCTTCAATTCTGCAACACCCGATAAATAAATTACCATGCTATAAACAAAAATCAAGGAATTCAAAATTAACTATTTCAATGAGTGATTGATAGCGGGGAATTAGTTTGGTATTCAGTAACCACATTCCAAAATTTAGCTCGCATTGATTTTATTTTATTTTTAAATGTGAATTAACAGTGATGGAGCTGGAATCATAAAACTAATTACTGTTTAACATAGATAAACAAACAGATTATCAAACCTTTAACTCTGAATTGATCCAATTAAAACAATTAGGACAATAGTAGTACCTTTTAACAGTGAGTGGACCAAGAAGTGAGAGTAACAATGGAGATCCATGGTACATCGATCCTATAAATAAATATAAAAAATAATGAATCATTTCTTATACATTATTGGCTAGATAAACTAAACAAAAAAAGAAACCACACTCACAAAAATCAGAATTACCAGCATAAGGAGACATTGATGATTTTTTCAACCAGTAACCTTCAGCCACTAAATTAACAGAAAAAAAGTAATCAGTGAAAATAAAATTAGGTTGTGAAGTCGAAGGGGGAGAGAGAGAGAGTATTTACGGCGGCGGAGGCTGACGAGAGGAGTGGAGATTTCGGGGCGAGAGGCTAAGTTGAAGGTTTTAGGGAGGTAGATTAGAATCAGCCTTAACATTACGGATGCTATTAACCATCTCCAAAATCCTCTCTTCTTCTTCTCCATTTTCTCTCTGTTTTTTCACTGAGACAAAGAAAGGAGCTCCAGCTATGCTTTAGATCGGAGTTTGCGTTTGCTTATTATGTTCACCGTCGTTTCAACTGGGTTTTTACACTTTAGATTAAAGAGATTCATGATACGATTCCGTTTTGCCTTTAGTGAGTCCGCATGGATTTATTACCTTGGCCTTATCTTTCTTTATTTTTAAAATTTTTAAAATTTTGATTTATTTTAATTTTATCATTCTATATTTATTTAAAAAAAAACATCTCTTATTTTACATCGAAAATGGAAGGACGATAAAAAAAAACTCGACTTTAGTGAAATTAAACCATAATTATTGTAAAAAAAAATAGCAATTAAAAAAACAAGTTTTAAATCCCAAAAGATGAAAGTTCTCTTCTTTTTTTTTATGAGAAGAAATTTCATCTTCAAAAGGCATAATTTGTGAATTCAGATAAATAAATTAAATTTTGATTATCCTAGATTTTTATAAAAAATATATATTTTGACTCGAATTCAAGATACATTAATACAGATTACAAGTTTTTTTTATCATCATGACACGTCAAACTAGAAATTCCTTTGCTATTTTGGATAAAATAAACACGAAAATTAAGGCAAGGAAAAGAAAAAAGAAAATGAGCTGTAGCAATTCGGAGATCACACATCGATTAAACCACTTTTTCCCCAGAGTAGCTTCAGTGAAGCTCCATAAACTCTCCAGAGTTATTTAGTATAATAGGTGATTATCATGCCAAGCAATCAGATTCATATAAATTTTGATGTTTGCTTACCCTTTTCTCACGAGACAGATAGCAGCCCTAACGCGCGATTCTATAAGAAATCCAAATCTGAAGCACGTCGCTGCTGATCAAATTAATCCTCCTGACAGCATCATATAATTACTTGTTTAGTGGGAGCTTCAGCTGATTAATTATGCATCTCCAGTTCATTACTGGTCAATAACTGAGCAACAAAATGTAAGTAGACGTCCAAGAACAGGTTTCAACAGTTGAAAGCAACGCCACAACGCATCAAAAGGATGTCCAAGCTCATCCCACTGATTATATACATGCATCTCGTTTTTGTTTCGAGTTCATCCAAAACCCTCCTCCACAGTGATCATTACTCTCTAGCTGAAGCCATCCCTTTCGATCTTCGGTGACAAAAAATGCTACCTTTCACTATTTAAAATCTCTTCTGAGTACTGTAATCCAGATTAGGAGGTGGTCGAAGAATTTCTCGTCCATTATTTCTTAAAACTAAGAGGGGGGAAACTTAATATTTAGCTAGAATCTGTGTCCTGTTGAAAATTAAAGCATATAATTTGGAGGTTTCATTTGTTCTGTCCTGCATGCCCCCGCTAACTGAGATGCACAAGCAACTCGATCATAAGAGAATCTCGACAAGGAAAAGGCTGCAGATCTCTTTCACAGCCCGACATCACACAACTATATATGTCCATTGCAACATATATGTGGGAAAAGGCTGTATCATCATAGATTCTATAGGCGATGAAAGTGACGAGGGATTTGCAAGCTTTGTTTTCTCCTGACAATGGGAAGTTGCAGGTTAATTTATGATCACTTGGATAAAGCCAGTGATAGACTAAGAAGAAACATGAGGATGTGATTGTAGATTGAAGGAGCAGATTGTTCTTGATTATACATCCCTGCTGAGATTTAATTAGTTCCCACACACCATTCACTCACTGATCAGTGGTTGAGGAGAATCTCTTTGATTACTATCAAGCTTACATTAATTTCTTTTCACTTACTAAAATGCCAATTTATATATAAACCCTTAACGCATTTGGCTCACAAAATCATGGCTCAAATACAAGCAATCAATCTCTTCTCTCCTGTTCTCCTTCTCCTTCCTCTGCTGCTTCTGATCGTCCTCAAGCACTTTAAACACAATTCATCACCACCACTTCCTCCAGGTCCATATCCATGGCCAATCTTAGGCAACATTCTCCAGCTTGGAAATAAGCCCCATATCAGCCTAACCCATTTTTCGAAAATCTATGGACCCATCTTCTCATTACGACTCGGGACCCAACTTGTAGTTGTGGGATCCTCTCAAGCTGCTGCCATTGCAATCCTCAAGACTCATGATAGAGTTCTATCAGGGCGACATGTTCCTCACATGGCACCAAGCAAGAGTTCAGAACTCAACAAATTATCTCTGGGCTGGGTTGTTGAGTGCAATGAGAAGTGGAAGTATTTACGTACAGTATGCAAAAGTGAGCTTTTCTCACTCAAAGCACTAGAGTCCCAAGCAAGAACAAGAGAGAGAAAAGCCAAGGAAATGGTTGGATTTATCAATAAAATGGAAGGGAAAGTAGTTAAAATTAGAGAAATAGCAACTGCTACTGTTTTTAACATGTTGAGCAATATTTTGGTGTCGAGGGATCTTATCAGCCTGGAGCATGAAAGTGAGGATGGAGGGATGAGCTCCGTTTTGAAAGACATTGCAAGACTGGCTTCCACTCCAAATATTTCTGACTTTTATCCCATTTTGGGTCCATTAGACCTCCAAGGTTTAAGGAAGAAGACCATGGAATTGCACAGGAGGTCTTTTAATATGTGCGAAGCTATCATCCAAGAACGGAGAGAGGGAGAGGGAAAAGGAGATGGTCCCGACGCTTCGAGACGCAGAGACTTTCTTGACACTCTTCTCCTCAATGGTTCAAGCGATGAGCAGATTAACACGTTGCTAATGGTTTGATCTCTTTCTTTCCATCTCTCAACAAATCCACACACGTTCACAAACACATTAATTAATTAGATGGAACATATTAGCACCGTTAGAGCTCACCAAGAGGACGAAGAATGTTTACTAATTGGGCTTCCTGGTGGGTGAAGCCTAGCCTGAAGCCTTTCAAGTGGAATCGAGCTTAGATATTAGTCTGGCGAGCCTTAGCCCATCTATAAAACTACAGGCTTAGATTTAGTATTTAAAACCCAATATATATATATATATATATATATATATATATATATATATATATATATATATATATATATATATATATATATATTGGATTAAGAGCTGTTTGTTTTTCAATTTTAAAAATATTTTTTAATTAATTTTTTATTTGCTTAAAATTAAAAAAAATAGTATTTTTAGATCATTTTAATATATCAATGTCAAGATAAAAGCTTTTGTAAAAGAATTTAATTTTTTTATTTGCTTTAAAATAATTTTTTTTAATATTTTAGATTATTTTAATATGTTGATATCAAAAATAATTTTAAAAAATATATATTATTTAGATGTAATTTCAATTCAAAAAATATTTTAAAAAGCATGCTCAATAACCTTCTAATTTGGTATCTAACAACTTATAATCTCCTAGAGTAATTTTTAAGTACTTCCCAATTAAAATTCATCACTTTTGATTTTATTTTACTTGTCACTATCTCTACATATTTTTGTCACGTATTTTACACGAACGGAAAACTGAACATCAATCTTATTTCCAATTGTTGTTTCATCGTGACATTTCAGGAGCTCCTTTCTGCCGGCACAGACACGAGTAGCTCGACCATAGAATGGACAATGGCAGAGCTGATAAAGAATCCGAGATGCCTACAGAAAGTTCAAGAAGAAATTGCAGGTGTAATAAATATGAACCGGGATACAGGATTTAAGGAATCCCATCTTCCACAGCTACCATACCTTCAGGCTTGTATTAAAGAAACCCTCAGGCTGCATCCTCCTGGACCATTTCTTCTTCCTCACCGCGCCATCGATTCTTGCCAGGTGATGAATTACACCATTCCGAAGAACACTCAAGTGTTGGTAAATTATTGGGCTATCGGGCGAGACCCCAAGAGCTGGGAAGAACCAGTAGTTTTTAATCCAGGGAGGTTCTTGAGCTCAAATTTGGATTTTAAAGGGAATGATTTTGAGTTCATACCCTTCGGCTCGGGAAGGAGAATCTGCCCAGGCCTGCCGATGGCTGCAAAACATGTTGCGTTGATCATTGCTTATCTGATCATTTTCTTTGATTGGTCTCTTCCTTGTGGGAAGAACCCTGTGGATTTAGACATGAGTGAGAGCTATGGCTTAACTTTGCGGAAGGAACAGCCTTTACTTCTAGTTCCGACAAGTAAGAAATGAATGCGGAATAGATCTTTTGCCTTCTAATAATAAGCATGTCTTGTTTTGATGTTTGTCACAATTGCATTTTAGTTTTCAAACAATTATAATTGTCCGAGCCTGAAATCATGGCCTACTTCATTAACTTGTGCGGGTAAAAATTCAATTTATACAACCCCGGGTCAGTTTTTTTTTTTGGGTTTTTTCTCTAATAATCACGAGTTTGAGTTCATTCAAGTCGATGTGAGTTCTCACATGTTCATTAGTTTATTAAGACATTGCAGGTTTTGATGTAAATTTCTTTGGATATTGCCTGCTGATTGATGAATTCAATTTCATGACTTCTCAAAATCAACTTGAATAATAAATACCAAATACATAAGCTTATGAGGATGATTATTAAGACAAAACAGAGACAGGAAAGCTTTTCAGGAGAGATCACTTGTTTAGAGAGTAGACGATTATTATTAGCAAGGAAAATCCATACTCACAGAAATATTTCCTCTTATGGCAATTTAATTCCCAGATTTTTTGCATTTCTACTAATCCTTCTACAAATAAACGAACAAGATAATAACAGGACTACAAAGAATTCATCAATACATAAAGAATCAAAGAATAAACATAAAACAGACTCTGAATTCTATGGACCGAAACTAGAAACCTGCCCTGAAAAGAACTATTGAATTCATGCGAATAGATCTTGTGCTAATTAGACTGACGAATCTTATCTGCAACTAAAGAATGAAAGAATAATCACAGCAGCTTCTACCTACAAAGAATTGAGTGTCCTTTTCTGCATGCAAGAATGGAATGAATTGTGTTGGTTATGTATGAAAAAATCTTCAACTTGGCTGAGAAAAAGAGGATGAACTCCCTGCAATGTCTAAAGGTTTCCACGCTGAGACTGTGTAGAGAGGCTGATCTAACCAACTTAGAGTGAGCGCCGCTCCCTCCTGCCCGTGCTTCTTAACCTGGTAGCTATCACAAGAGTACATCTTCAGTAGCATCTGGCTCTGAAGCATCTCCCTCTCACCGACTGCCACGCACCGGAAACCTCCCTGCTCCATCAAATTCTTCCACTTGTCAAACATTTCATGCCTTTCATGCCGGTCGCTTCCTTCACACGCAACGATGTTCCTAATTTCTCGAGCATACATCTCCTCTATTTTAATCCTAACCGGGCTGTCAAACGGAAGGCTAGAATCAATCGAGTCAAATAGGGCAGAGTAGAACTTCAACGAGTTGCAAACTCTTGTTTCGAAACTAGGGGGGTTGTGTTCTGCTTCTTGCTCTGCCACAAGGACAATTGCGGGGTTTGTGCTTCGGATAAGTCCCAGGAAATCCCTCAGTGCTCCTCCACTCCCATCATATAGTGTCTTGTGCATCTGGAAAACACAATTAATTGCCACACACTCCCTCTCCTTTATATGAAGCATCCACAATCTCACATCTTCTAACCTGTCCACAACTGGATGAAACTCGAATGGCAGGTTCAGTGCCTCAGCAAATCCAGCAAGCCTATCTCCTGTCTCATTGAGCTCTTGCTTAGACTCGCCTATACCAGTGATTCTAACATGGCTAGGAGGATTAGTCCTGGAGGCCAAACTCTGAAACAAAGTAGGCCACTGAAGCCCTTGCTTAATGTCAAAGTCTATAATATGAACCCTATCTTTCCCTTCAAAAGCCCTCAACAACATCTCATTCGCAGTGAAATGAATGAATTTTGGAATTGGGCTCACCTGATTCAGAAGCCTCAATGCAGTCCCTGAATCATCATCAACACGATCAAGTTCCCGAGGAGCAGTTATATGAAAAATGTGAGGCCAAAGCCTTGTGACTCTAAGAGCTAAGGCCTCAGTATAATAAGCAGCAAGGCGGCTAATAGGAATTCCTTTCGGCGAAGCAAGCTCCCCCAATTCAGCTAGAATATGGTCGATCCCGGCGATGTTCTTCAACGTAATTGCTTCAACACAAGCTGTAAGTAAGCTAACTAGATCAAACCCCTGAAACTCTCTCTGGTCCGTTTCTGCTGCCTCCATCACAGCACCTCCTTGAGGATAAGGATTCCTAGAGCCATTACCCACTTCATGCTCCACTACATTCTCACTTAGCCTAAGGCCTAAGTTTTGACTCTCTGATGAATTACTTGAACCCGATGCTTCTTTTACTGGCCTTTGGCTGCTTTCTCCATCCTTTTCACCCAGGCCGGTGATCTCAGTTATAACAGAGCCCACCCATGGATTGTTAGACAACGGCATAGGCGGGGAAATCACTTCACTAGGCACAAAGCAAACCCTCTCCTCATCTCCTGAACGTGTGAAGGAGATTGGAAATTGTTGAGGGTGAAGGCCTCTAGGCACCTCCAAACTTGGTTGAAACCAAAAGTTGCCGCTCCCCAACTGACCTAAACTCAGACTATCACCACCTTCATAAAAATCATCAGGTCTAACATTATCATTGTTACCCCTTTTTCTCTTAACCCTATTAACGCAAGACTCATCAACTGTTTGCTCCGCAAACCTCTTCAAGCTCTTCCCCTTCTCCCAAAACTCATCTTTCACTGACTGATTGCTCGTTGCCAATGGTGGGAGCCTAATATTCTGCTTGAGAGAGCAACTGCTGGTCTTGGACTCAAGTGGTTTATCCACTGACAGGCCAACACCAACAGGCCTAATGGACTGCGACCGCGATGATTCTTTGCGAGAGAAAGTACATGGCAAGTCCAATCTCTGTGTGCTCATTGAAGGTAACTGAAAATGGCAAGCTTGAAACTGCGCAGGTGATTCACTCCTCAATCTATGTCTTGGTGACAGCAATGTTGAACTAGAACAACCGGCCAACATTCTCTATGCCCTTCCAATTTTCTTTTCTTTGGTTTTTGTGTGATTCACCCGCCCTATTTTCTTCTATTTTTTCTCTCCCAATCTCTCTTTGTTTCTATTACAAATCTTCAACTATGAAATGTGTGGTTTGCTTTACTGTGTATAAGTTCTACGACTTTGCACGTATATTTGAAAAGAGAAATCAAGAGAGACAATCTAACGTGAGTGTGTGAGTTTTTCTTTTGCTTTTTTTTTTGATGAAGAAACCAATAAATAGGAATCCGATGAGTAACAACAAACGAACAAAAATCAAACAAAAGATTTTGTAAATTGTGTAAGTGTTGCTATATGAACAATATGAGTATGCAACAATTTAACAAAAAGAATAAGCAAACAAAATCCCCCAACCCCAATAAAAGAATGAAAGAATTTGTAAAACTAATCAATCATACAATCCAAGTGTAAGAAAACAATCATCGGATTCCAGCACATTTAAAACAAACTCATTGAAACAAACTATCAACTCTGTTCACTTCATGAAAGGAAATGCAGAAACATACTTGCACAAACTGCTGGCTGAAATCAAAACAACTCTTTAAACCCAGATCAGCATTTGAAGTTTCCATCACAGTAGCTAAATTGAAACCAAAATCAAGAAACCCCACTTCTTTAACCATGCAGCATGATGTGATCTTACTCTTTTAGCATTCACTCACTAACCGAAGAAACCATAAACCATAAAAAGGTCGTGTTTTTATATACTAAAACTTTTGCTTCTGGTCTCTCCCTCTCTCCCTCCTTCTCTCTCTACTACTAGTCCTAGTACTATACTACTACCTTGCTACTAGTGGTACAACTTCCATAGCTGTCTCAGTCATTGCTTTTTCTAAGACTGGCTTGGTTTTTACCAGCACTAGGGGGGGAGGAATTATGATTACTGTCAAAAAGGGTGTTCGAGAAGACGTGGGAAACTGATTTCTGGTCGTTGGATTCTGATCGGACGGTGAATATTGCAAGTTCAGGTGACCGTTGGAGTTTGTCGGTAAAATGTGACCGTTGGTGTGTACGGAGGGGTATGTGAGTACGTGTGAATATGTTTATTTTTCTTTACTTTTTGGTATTTTACTCTGTGACTGTCACGTAGGATGCACGTGCCTGTCCCCTTGATAGTTGATACCAGTGCCACTTCACTCGACCGTTGGGTTAAACTTGTATCACCGGCTCTTCTTTGTTCACCTTTGGTTGGACTTTTTGGTGTGATTATCATTAACTTCCCATAACCTCCGATGTCATTAACAAATATTAACACACGTGGTGCACTGTCAGCCATAATTAGAGACTAATTATGTAGTCAAGGATAGCGTTCGGTCATCGTCACATAACAGAAAGGATAGAGACAATACAGGCAATAATATATTTGGTTAAAGAAATAAAAAGTAATTTGTTTATAAATAAATTTTTATACTTTTAAAAATGGTGTGACATCCGGATCATGTTTTAAGAAATAATATTTATTATTTTTATTATTAAAATAACCTTATAAAAAAAACTCAATTTTAAAATTGTCCAATCAAGATTAAAAATAATTATTATCATAATTTTCATTGATCTAAGATCGACTCACGAGTTTGATTTACTTGTGTTAATTTAAGTGTCTGTATGAGAGTGAGAGTGAGAGTGTGGTTTAGGTTTTTTTGAAAATGTTTTCGTTCAAAAATGCATCAGAATGATTTTTTTTATCTTTAAAAAATTATTTTTGACATCAGCACATGAAAATGATCTAAAAATACCCAAAAAATAATAATTTAGAGTAAATTTTTTTTTTAAATATATTTTGAAACACGGTGTTAAACACTCATTAGGTTAATGTAAGAAAAAACATGATTAATATCATAGTTTTAAAACCCTATTTGAGGATCAATTTGAGGCAGGCCCCCTGACATGAGTGAAGTTGATAATTGACCCAAATTAGCATAAGAACATATAATTATTATCATAGTCTTAAGACCTGACTCGGGAATCCACCCAGGGTAAGAGCCAAGCCATATGTTAGGAGTATCAACTCAAGTTGACTCATATCTATATAAAATAAAAATGATTATTATCATAATTTTTAAACTTGATTTAATGGTCAACCCTAGGCAAAACTCTTAGTATAGGTTAAGAAGGTCAACTCAGGTTAACCTAAATCAATGTAAGAATAAATATTATTGTTATCATAGGGCAAAACTCTTATTTTAAAACTCAACTCGGTGGTCAATTGAGATAAGGCTCAAGTCACAGGTTGGGATAATCAGCACGAATTGACATGAGTCAACATGTAGATAAAAATAATTATTATCATAGTTTAAAACTCAATTCAAGAGTCAACCCGAGACAAGGTTTAAGTTGAAGGTCGGAGAGCTAACTCGGTTAGCCCAAGATTGTATTTTACCTGTATTTTATTTTGAATTGAACTAGGTTCCAATAAGACCAAATCTATTCAATCATTCCTCTATTTAAAAAAAAACAAACATGATCAATTCATGTCTCAAATCAATCAATTCAATCATGATTTTAAAATTAAATTTATTATAATATTATTATTTTTAATACTTGATATAAATTAAAGTAAAAAAATAATTTAAAATATATAAGTTCGATTACAATATATAAATATTTTTTATGTTTTATTTTACCTTAATCACCGTGAAAAACATGGAATAAAAAAATTATAATTTTTATCCTACACATTACTACGAATTAGAGTTTTGTCCAACCTCATTGCATGTATTATGTATTTTCTATCTTTACCATCTTTATTAAAAACAAAACTATAATGTGTGGAATAATTATTGTAGCGATGAATATAGATTATTATGGATTGTAATAATATAATTATTATTTTTTCATTCAATTCACAAAATTTAACTCTTATAGCATTGGGGTATTTTAAATTTTTTTATGGGACTAGTTGACATTACCTGAATGTTTGGGGGTGTTTTTATTTTTTCTGTATTTCTATAACAGCTAAACTACAACTTCACCCCTGAAAGCAAATAAAAAACGAATAAAGGTCAATGGTATTTGTGATTTTTTAAACTGACCGTGTACAATAAATTAACATATGAACCCTCTTATAAGACAAAAATATTTGATTTAATTGATTAAATAATTTTTCTGTGAAGTTTTTTTTTTCTTTTTTCAAGAAATATTATTTTTCAATTAATTCAATATTTTTTTTAATAATTCATATATATATATATATATATATATATATATATATATATATATATATATATATATATATATTTTAACTCATTTTATTAAGCATAAACATGATATATATATATATATATATATATTTTAACTCATTTTATTAAGCATAAACATGATATATATTATTACTATATATATAAAACGTGTTGGGGTTTTGCTGCAGATGATTTTACTGTGAATTATAGCAGTGTGCTCCAATTTTACCCATAATGACTTCAAAACTGCATGTTATCTGTTGGGGGTTTTCATAGTTTTTCATTGCTTTTTTTTCCTGCACGTGTTTGGGTTTTTATGGTTTCAGGAGAGCTATTTCAATTGCACGGGCTAGGACAATTGCTGGAAGAGAATGTGGGTAAGTTAATGTATATGTGGATTTAAATTGAGTTGCAGCTATTATTTTTGTTGTTTCGCACTCTTTATTATTATTGGTTAATATTCATCAATTGCATTTGTATAATCCCTATATAGTAATATTCAATAATTGTGTCTTTCAATTGCAACTGATTATACAAGTTGATTTTCAATTCAGTTTTTATTTTTTTGATTTTTGATTTACTTTTGGTTTCTTTAATTATTTTGATATGCAAGTTTTAATTTATTTTAATTGTGACCTCTAATTGAAATTTTTCATATATATTACTTTTCATTTCAGTCTTTATTTCTATAGTTTTTTTAACAAAATTACACTGTATTGTTTTATATTAGAGGAACAAAAGAACAGCGCTCACGACATCACGTCAACTAGTCTTCTTCCTGCCTGCGTCGTTTTTCATTGATTTTTTTTTTATTATTATTATAATGACACGAAGTCGTTGAATACTTGATATTGTTGACAGGCCCTCGCCTTAATTTGTCTTTACCAGAAAAGACGAATCCACGACCGGCGTGCATGGTCTTACCCGGCAGCCATCACCACTAATGCAAGACACGTGGCAGTCCTAGCAACTAACAAGAGCAAACGCCTAGGAACAGAGCCCATACACTCCTTCCACGAGTCCTATCGGCAACGTCCACCGTTGGAAATGAACAATGGAGGAGATGTTGTTTTCGAATACTATTCATTTAGCGAAATTAATAAAATAAAATTATTAACTAGTTTTTATTATTTTATTTAGCATATTAAGAATTATTTAGAGATATTTTATTCGATCTTCACTAGTTTTAAATAACTATTTAAATGCTAAATTATTATAATAGACCATAAATCGTCTTATTATTTGATCTCGAACAATAATTTATACAAATCACCAGGAATAAACTCCCTAAATCCTTAATCAAGAGAGAGTAATTATTATATCTAGAGTGTTAGTTTTTATTATGTGACTTGCATAGTTTTTTTGTCTGATAAATAATTTTTAAAATAAAATGTATAACTTTATAATTATAGACAATCCTAAGAACCCTATACATGACAAAAAAATCTTTTTGACTTTAAGAATAATTTTAGAAATTTAATTAATCAAATCACTACTTGATTTCTTCGGTGTACATATCTTATAACAAATAATTACATGATAGTTTTACATATTCTTTATATTTTAACTTAAGAGAATAATTATTTTTTTATATAAAAAAAAGAACATAATATATATCAATCCCTACAACTCTATAAATTTTTGGTATTTAAGAGAGCATCAACCAAAAATATTTAAAGAACAACTTTGATACGATATAAATCCTATAATTATAATAATTTTATAATTTTATTTGTCAAAGTATTTTTATTTCATCTTATAACTTTCAAGTACGTTCTCTTTTATTTTAAAACTCATCGTTTTTGGACAAAACTTATCGTGATGCTACGATCGAGCCTGAACATGAAAAAAATAATATCTCTTGAAGGGTCAACTACGTAGCGGATTTGGATCAACATCACTATTAGCATTGTTTGTGGCACCATGGGCTATGTGTTCTCGGCTCTTAGATCTCTCCACCATGAAGCTTTGACGATACCAATATTCCATATAAACTAGGTGTGAGTGCATAAACACTTTATAACTTCAAGAGGTGTCTTCTAAAAAAAAAGAAACACAACATTAGGGTTTGAGCTCGAATGCAGGGAGCTTTGATGGAGAGAATCGACGGGGAGAGAGATTATATGATTTGAGAGAAAGAATCTATGAAAACTTTTTGTTTTTATATTTCCCAAAAAGAATCTATGAAAACTTTTTGTTTTTATATTTCCAAAATTTGGTGGCTATTAAACAACAAAATACATTCTATATTCGATTGAAAAAGAGAGAGGTCATGGTTAAAAAAGAAGAAGGAAATGAACATTCGGTTCGTTAAACCTAAAAAATAAAATAGTGGGTTTTGACTAATTTTATTATTATTGGTATTATAATCCAGTTTCACATCGCGTTTCAAAAGCATTTTAAAAAAATAAAATTTTTTATTTTAAATTTTTTATTTTGATATTTTAAAATTATATTCATGTAATAATATCAAAAACAATTTTTTAAAAAATAAAAAAATAATTTTAATAAATTTTGAAATATAAAATACTCTACAAAACAATAAAAAACTGTAACTATATGTGAAAACGTGTGTTATGTGCTATTGACTTCCAAACCTCTCAAACATCGCATATCTCTCTGAATTTCAAGGATATAAAAAACCATCATGAAGCTAGATGCTCGAACCTACGACAATGCCTTTAAAAAGGTAGTCAAACAATGAATTTGAGGCAACATTCTGAGGAGAATAAAAATCATGCTAGGTTTGCTAATTAAATAGATTCATAGGTTATGGATGCCATCATTACAGCCTCCCCTTTTCCTTATTGCTTTCTTCTTCTAGCTATCGGCCATGCGAACCAAGAAGCTTCACTTTTTACATGTAGATGCAAATGACACCATGAATGATGTAGTTTCCACTCATGAGAAGAAAGCAATACGACTCACCTTCGTCGCTTGTTTTATAATTTTGGTGATTAATTGTTGATCATCATTTGGTGTGGGGTATGGTGTTAGACACGATTGATTTTTTTATTATTAATTTTCTAGTTAAATTGCTATAATTATCAATAATTATTGATAAAAGGGGCTCAAACTAAAAAGGTATAGTTAATTATTCGTGTTAGCTGAAAGAGATCGAGGTTAATTTCATGAGGATAATAGTTAAACTGGTCCTCACATGGTGAAACTCGATGCACTTAAATCAATTGATGAAAAAATATAAAATAAAATTCAAAGAACTATATTCAAAGAGAGAGTTAAAAGTAAAAAATAAAATTTATAGTTCTCATTTTTTATTTTCATTTTCAAAGGAATAACTATAATGAAGAGTCGAAATAATATTTTTAAGTTGATGAACTATTTTTATATATTTATCAAAAGAGCTAATAAATTATTTAGTATATTTCCATGAAAGAAATAGTTTTGATTTGAATTGTATTAATCAATTATTATTAATAAATAATTATGTTAATATTATATACATATATTAGATAAAATTGATTTTTCTAATCGAACAGAAAAATCAAGAAAGGCATCTAGCTGGTTCAATAATTGAGGGGACCAAGCAAAGAGGTGTTTTGAGGGTCGAGAGGCAGAGCTATACGGAACCCCGCACCCATGCTGGTGTCCATAAATGAGCAAAGGTGGTCTAACAGTGCGATGCCAAATGCCAGCTTTTAACGGTGATGTTTGGGTGGGGTAAGAATGTTGTTTTTTAGAGTGATTTTTATTTAAAAATATATTAAAATAATATATATATATATATATATATATATATATATATATTTTAAAATTTTAACATATTAAAATAATTTAAAAACAGTGAAAAACAATTAACTTTTACATCCCCTTCCTCTGGGAAGTGGTAAAAGCAAATAGATTTTGTGGTCCTACGCAGACAAAATTTCCCCTCTCCTTTGTCTGTCACAGCAACAACGCACAGATCTGAAAAAAATATGCTAATTGCTAGGGTTGGTCAACAGACAAGAGCATATGGATCGAAAAGTTCTGTTAAATGATAATAAAAATTATATTCAGAATATGATTACAATGTTGAATTGTTTAACCACTGTAGGATTTCAGATTCAATTGAGAAATCACTGTATATTAATTTCGATAATTTACAGTAGATACAATGACACCTATTTATAGGTGTTAGATACAATATACGTTTGTAATTGAAAATCAATTCCATAATCTCATCCCAGATTTCTCTCCAATGCATTCCTTATCTTTCCAGTGCTTTCCTCATTTGGATAAGCGTGATTAGCTGGATTGACTGTTGTGCTAATCTCCTTCCAGATTCTGCTCATGCTCATCACTGCAGGTGCGTGATCTTCTATCTTCCACAGATTCCTCAACACGTCCCCACAATCTGAAGGGGAGGAAATGGACATTCAGATTGGCCAGGATTCTGGGAAATTGTCGTGGGCAGATGGGTTTTGTCAAAGGGTCAGCTAGCTGGTCTTTGGTAGAGATGAATTGAACTGTGAGGTGCTTGCGTTGAACTTGATCACGTACGTAGTGAAAGTCGAGTTCAATGTGTTTTGTGTGCGCATGGAACATGGGATTTACCGAGAGGTAGGTGGCACCAATGTTGTCGCACCATAGCACAGGTGGTTTAGAGAATTTCACCCCAATTTCTGAAAATAGAGACTGTAACCACTGTATTTCAGATGCAGTGTCTGCAAGTGACTTATACTCAGCTTCAGTACTGCTTCTTGCAACCGTAGCTTGTTGTTTGCAATGCCATGAAACAAGATTTTGGCCAAGGTAAACACAATATGCACTGATGGACCTTTGATCATCTCGGTCTCCTGCCCAATCGGAATCTGAGTATGCTTGTATTGCCGTGGGAGATGATCGACCAAGAAATAATCCAGTGGAGATTGTGTGTTTGAGGTACCGAAGTATTCTTTTAACCGCTTGCCAGTGAGGTTCCAGAGGTTGATGCATGAACTTGCTTACACGATGAATGGAGAATGCAAGGTTAGGACGAGTGAAGGCCAAATATTGAAGGCTTCCCACAACTTGTCTGTATAGTGAGGGGTCTGAGAATTTTGTGCCGTCTGTGGCAGATAGAACACAGGTAGGGGACATTGGGCTGTTGCACGGTTTTGCCTCTGCCATGTTGGTGCGTTGAAGTAGCTGAGCAATGTATTTTCTTTGAGTGAGATATAGTCCCTCTGTGGAACGCAAGACTTCCACCCCCAGAAAATAGTTCAAATTTCCAAGTTCCTTGACTGCAAAATCTGTGTGTAAATGTTGAAGGACTTGTTGAATGGCAGTGTCAGATTTGCTGGTGATGATAATATCGTCGACGTAGATAAGTATCAAGACCAATGTGCCATGTTTGCGCCAAATGAACAAAGAGGGGTCTGCTTTACTGGCTATGAACCCAATGTGATGCAAACCAAGGAGCTGGACATATTGATCATACACTCGGGAATGCATCTGAATTCGCACAAGACCCTTTGTCACTTCCAAGTGGCCCAATTACAAGACTTAGAGCCAAACGCTTCAAGGAAGCACTAAATGGGCTAATCCAAGAGATTTGGGCTGATTCTAAAAAGACCTTGATGGGATCAAATGATAATCAAGGCTTAGTCCATATCATCAAAGCAATTGAAGAGGGTAATAATTATGCAAAAACGTTTCAGCATGATCTGACCATCAAAGGGCATGAATTTGATGACTTTCAAGGTTATTAATTAGAGGAATGAAGTTGGTCTTAAATGGTGATGTTAAATACATTGAATTTAGTCATTTAGCTATTTATGATAGCCTCTAGAAGTCCAAGAGGCCTAAAAACGTGGGGACTTGTTTATGTTACTGTTTGAGCTCTTTTAAAGCTTTAGTTATGACTTTTCCTATTCTTGGAGGGTTGTTCCAAGTATAAAAAGGGGTATTTCGAAATGATTCAGTAGATTATGTTTTCAGAAAAATTATCATATTTGTGAGGTCTTGTGTTCCTCTTCGTTCTTAAAAGAACTACTAGAACTTATCAAGTTAATCTTGTGGCGTTCAAACAACCAAACTTATCACCTTGATTGTTGAGAGATTCTCAGGTTTTCTAGGTGTGGCGTTTCAATCTTTCATAGTCTTGGTTTTCATCTTGTTAGGTGACGGGTCAAGGCTCAACCAATCTTGTCTACACGATCTTGGGGTTCTAAACCATCATTCTTATTGGGTTTCATCACAATTGTTGATGAAGTTCATATCATTTGGTATCAGAGCTTTGGTTCTAAGATAAGTTTGACTATCTTTCATTTTCATTTTTTTCTTTTATATACTGTTACCTCTTGTAGAAGAAAAAAAATCGTAAAAAAAAAGCAAAAAAAGAAAAAAAAGGGTACACGATTCAAGTCTAGAAAAAAAAATTCAAAAAAAAAAGTATATTGTTACCTCTTGTTAGAATACTTTTGTTTTCAATCTTGTTTCTCACCTTATTCAAGTCCAGAAAAAAAAAATCGTCAAAAAAGTACACAATTCCAAAAAAAAAAAAAAATAACAATTTCTCTTTTCAATCTTGTATCTCACCTTATTGAAGTTCTTGGCCTTTTGGTTAGTTTTGGTTGATTTCTCATTTTTTTGAATTGCTGTGGGATTATTTTGATTTAGTTTTTGAAAGTTCGATTAAGAACTAAAGAAGACACAAAAGAGTGGAAAAAGGCAAGAGTGTGTGAGACCATAAGAGGGTAAAAGCCATTTAGTGTGAAAACACGAGCGCAAGTGTATCAATTCTTGAGTGAAACACGTGAGGGAGTGCTTGTGAGGATTCTAACCTTGTTTTGCAGATTTTAAATATGTCCAATAATCAAGAAGATACAACCGAAAAAGTTCAACAAACTGGAGTTCCTAACCTCCAAATGCAAGCCTTGTTAGGGGAGATGAGGCGTATGTTGAGGGCTAAATTAGAACCTATTCATGATAGGTTGGATAGGGTAGAAGCAGAAGCTCCTAGGGGACATCAACAACACATCCCTAATAGGCAGCAAGGTGGGCGTGCTCCGTGGCGTAATGTTGAGGAAGAGGCCGAGTCCGAGGAGTTTGATGAGCCATATTTGAACCGAGGCAGGTTTCAGCGTGGGAATGAGAATCGAGAAGCTAGGATGGGTAGGCCTAGGAGGGATAATGATTTGGGAAACATAAAGATTAAAATCCCGTCTTTTCAAGGTAAAAGTGATCCTGAAGTTTATTTGGAGTGGAAAACTAAAATGGAGATGGTGTTTGATTGTCACAACTACTCGGAGATAAAGAAGGTAAAGTTGGCTGCAATTGAATTCACTGATTATGCCATTGTTTGGTGGGATCAATTACTAGTTAATAGGAGAAGGAATAGAGAGCCACCTGTGGACACTTGGGAGGAGATGAAAATGCTTATGAGAAAGCGTTTTGTACCCAGCCACTATTACAGGGGATTGTATCAAAAGTTGCAGAGGCTAAATCAAGGTTCCAAGAGTGTAGAAGAATATTACAAGGAGATGGAGGTAGCTATGATCCGGGTTAATGTGGAAGAAGACCGGGAAGCGACCATCGCTAGGTTCTTGCATGGTTTAAATCGTGAGATTACAGATATTGTTGAGATGCAAAACTATGTTGAGTTGACAGATATGGTGCATCAAGCCATAAAGGTGGAGGAACAACTCAAATGAAAAGGATTGGTTAGGAGGGGACAACCTATGGCTAACACCAGCCCATGGAAGACAACTCCGAAAAGGGATGAGCAGCTACAACATAAGCCAAAATTTGAATCGTTTAAGAATTCCAAACCAACGACCGCTGCTGCTTTAGGTAACACCGAAACTTCAAGTTCTAAAACACGTGATATTAAGTGTTTTAAATGCCAGGGGCGGGGACACATAGCCAGCCAGTGTGTAAACAAAAGGGTGATGGTGATAAACGCCCAAGGAGAGCTTGAGTCGGAGAATGAGGAAGATGATAATGACATGCCACCTCTGGAGGATGCTGATGATGAGCAAAGTGCTGTGGTTGGAGATTTATTGGTAGCAAGGTGAGTTCTCAATATGCATGTTAAGGAGGAAGAGAGTAACCAAAGGGAGAACTTGTTTCATACTCGGTGCTTTGTGAAAAACAAAGTTTGCAGTGTCATTATCGATGGAGGGAGTTGCATAAATGTCGCCAGCACTTATTTGGTGGAGAAATTTGCCTTAACTACCTTGAAACATCCTCACCCTTATCGGCTTCAGTGGCTGAATGAATGTGGTGAAATCAAGGTGACAAGGCAAGTATTGGTGGAACTATCCATTGGTAAATATGAGGATGAGGTGCTTTGTGATGTGGTTACTATGCATGCATGCCATTTACTATTGGGAAGACCATGGCAGTATGATCGGAGGGTTACGCATGATGGATTCACAAATAGGTATTCTTTCACTCATAGAAAGCAACCTATTATTCTTTTGCCATTGAATCCAGAACAGGTCAGGGAGGACCAATTAAAGTTACAAAGATCAAGTGAACAAAAGAAAGAAAAAGAAATGAAAGCCGAAATCGAAAAAAAAGATTTTCAAAAAAAAGAAAGAGAGAAAAAGATTGATCAGAGAGAAAAAGAAAGAGAAGGGATTTCGGCCATAGTGAGAGCAAGAGAGGAAAAAATCAATTACATTGCAAAAAAAGTGAGATCAAGAGAGCATTATTTTCACACCAGCCTCTTATTGTACTCATGTACAAGGAGGCTCTTTTATGTACTAACGATCTTGTCGGTGCTTTGCCGAGCGATATTGTTTCTCTTTTGCAGGAGTTTGAAGATGTCCTTCCCGAAGAGGTACCTTATGGATTACCTCCAATCCGAGGGATTGAACATCAAATTGATTTCATACCAGGTGCGTCAGTTCCAAACTGACCTGCTTATAGGAGTAATCCCGAGGATACGAAGGAACTTCAGAGGCAAGTACGTGAATTATTAGAGAAGGGGTATGTGCGTGAAAGCACGAGTCCTTGTGCAGTTCCGGTGCTATTAGTTCCTAAGAAGGATGGAACATGGAGGATGTGTGTTGACTGTCGAGCCATCAACAACAATGGTAAAGTATCGTCATCCCATTCCTAGATTAGATGATATGCTGGATAAATTGCATGGTTCTTGTGTCTTTACAAAAGTGTATCTTAAGAGTGGATATCATTAGATTAGGATGAAGGAAGGTGATGAATGGAAAACTGCTTTTAAGAATAAATACGGTTTGTATGAGTGGTTAGTGATGCCTTTCGGTTTAACTAATGCTCCAAGTACATTTATGCGTTTGATGAACCATGTTTTGCGTGCATTTATTGGCAGATTTGTTGTTGTGTATTTTGATGATATCCTAATTTATAGCAAAAACCTGAAAGAACATGTAATGCATTTGAAATCTGTCTTGGAAATTCCAAGGAAAGAAAAGTTGTTTGCTAATCTCAAGAAGTGCACCTTTTGCATGGATAAACTTGTGTTTCTTGGTTTTGTTGTTAGTAACAAAGGAATTGAGGTGGACGAGGAAAAGGTTAAGGCAATCAAAGAGTGGCCAACACCTACAACAATCAGCCAAGTGAGGAGTTTCCACGGCTTAGCTAGCTTTTATAGACGGTTTGTGCGTGATTTTAGTAGCTTAGCCACACCTCTTACTGAAGTCATCAAGAAAAATGTGCCGTTTAAGTGGGGGGAAGAACAAGAAAAGGCATTTAAGCTGATCAAAGAAAAGTTAACTGATGCACCTTTGCTTGTTTTACCTAACTTTGCTAAAACTTTTGAAATTGAGTGTGATGCTTCAGGAATAGGTATTGGAGCTGTTTTGATGCAAGAAGGTCGTCCAATTGCTTATTTTAGTGAAAAGTTGAGTGGGGCAGCCCTAAATTACCCTACTTATGATAAGGAAATGTATGCCTTGGTAAGGGCTTTGGAAAACTGGCAGCATTATCTATGGCCAAAGGAATTTGTGATTCACACGGATCATGAGTCTTTGAAGCATTTGAAAGGACAACAAAAGTTGAACAGACGCCATGCCAAATGGGTGGAATTAATTGAAACATTTCCTTATGTGATCAGATACAAGCAAGGTAAGGAAAATGTGGTAGTGATGCATTGTCCCGAAGGTATGCTTTACTTTCCATTTTAGATACAAAATTGCTTGGCTTTGAATACATTAAGGATTTGTATGCACAAGATTCTGATTTTGGTGATGTGTTCAATGCATGTGAGAAAATGGCATTTGGAAAGTTTTATAGGCATGAAGGATTTTTGTTTCGAGAAAATAAACTATGTGTGCCTATATGTTCTTTGCGTGAATTGTTTGTGGGAGAAGCTCATGGTGGTGGTTTGATGGGTCATTTTGGTGTAGCTAAGACATTAGGAATTTTGCATGATCATTTTTTTTGGCCTCATATGAAACGTGATGTGGAAAGATTTTGTGAGAAGTGCATCACTTGTAAACAAGCCAAGTCTAAGTTGAAACCCCATGGTTTGTACACCCTTTGCCAATACCTAGTGAACCTTGGACTGATATTTCAATGGATTTTGTTTTGGGATTACCTAGGACTAAGAGGGGGAGAGATTCAGTTTTTGTGGTGGTAGATAGATTTTCGAAGATGACACACTTTATTGCTTGTCATAAAACTGATGATGCATCACATATAGCTGATTTGTTCTTCAAAGAAGTTGTTAGGTTACATGGCATGCCTAGGACCAATGTTTCTGATAGGGATGCAAAGTTTTTGAGTTACTTTTGGAAGACTTTGTGGGGAAAGTTAGGAACCAAATTATTGTTTTCTACTACTTGTCATCCACAAACGGATAGTCAAACTGAAGTAGTGAATAGAACTTTGTCTTCTTTGTTACGTGCTATAATTAAAAAGAACTTGAAAACATGGGAAGATTGTTTGCCACATGTTGAGTTTGCTTATAATAGAAGTATACATTCTGCAACTAAGTTTTCACCATTTTTTGAAATGGTTTATGGCTTTAACCCTTTGTCACCTTTGGATTTAACTTCTTTACCTGTGAGTGAACATGTGAACTTAGATGGCAAAATGAAGGCATAATTTGTAAAGATGATTCATGAAAAGGCACGACTGAACATTGAAAGGAGGACTAAACAATATGTCCAACAAGCCAACAAGGGCCGCAAGAAGGTAGTATTTGAACCAGGCGATTGGGTTTGGTTGCACTTAAGGAAGGAACGTTTTCCTGAAAAACGACGTTCAAAACTCTTGCCTAGGGGTGACGGACCATTTCAAGTAGTGGAACGCATTAATGATAATGCCTACAAGCTTGACTTACCAGGTGAGTATGGTGTTAGCGCAAGCTTTAACGTTTCTGATTTATCTCCATTTGATGTAGGTGATGATTTGAGGACAAATCCTTCTCAAGAGGGGGAGAATGATGCAAACCAAGGAGCTGGACATATTGATCATACACTCGGGAATGCGTCTGAATTCGCACAAGACCCTTTGTCACTTCCAAGTGGCCCAATTACAAGACTTAGAGCCAAACGCTTCAAGGAAGCACTAAATGGGCTAATCCAAGAGATTTGGGCTGATTCTAAAAAGACCTTGATGGGATCAAATGATAATCAAGGCTTAGTCCACATCATCAAAGCAATTGAAGAGGGTAATAATTATGCAAAAACGTTTCAGCATGATCTGACCATCAAAGGGCATGAATTTGATGACTTTCAAGGTTATTAATTAGAGGAATGAAGTTGGTCTTAAATGGTGATGTTAAATACATTGAATTTAGTCATTTAGCTATTTATGATAGCCTCTAGAAGTCCAAGAGGCCTAAAAACATGGAGACTTGTTTATGTTACTGTTTGAGCTCTTTTAAAGCTTTAGTTATGACTTTTCCTATTCTTAGAGGGTTGTTCCAAGTATAAAAAGGGGTATTTCGAAATAATTCAGTAGATTATGTTTTCAGAAAAATTATCATATTTGTGAGGTCTTGTGTTCCTCTTCGTTCTTAAAAGAACTACTAGAACTTATCAAGTTAATCTTGTGGCGTTCAAACAACCAAACTTATCACCGTGATTGTTGAGAGATTCTCAGGTTTTCTAGGTGTGGCGTTTCAATCTTTCATAGTCTTGGTTTTCATCTTGTTAGGTGACGGGTCAAGGCTCAACCAATCTTGTCTACACGATCTTGGGGTTCTAAACCATCATTCTTATTGGGTTTCATCACAATTGTTGATGAAGTTCATATCACAATGACCCGAAGTGCATCTGTCAATCTAGAAAACCAAGCTCTTGGGGCTTGCTTCAAGCCATAGATTGATTTGTGGAGTTTGCAAATATGATGTGGAAATTGCGGGTGAATGTAACCTTGGGGCTGTGACATGTAAACTTCTTCTTCCAAAGCCCCATGAAGGAAGGCATTTTGAATGTCAATTTGCTTGAGGTGCCAGCCTGAAGAAACAACCAAAGATAGAATGGTTCGAATTGTAGCATGCTTGACCACAGGGCTGAATGTTTCATTGAAGTCAAGGCCTTCTTGTTGATGAAAGCCTTTAGCCACTAGTCTGGCTTTAAATCTCTCTACTGAACCATCGGCTTTGTGCTTTAGTTTGTATATCCAACGGCAGCCAACCACATTAAGGTTTGGTTGAGGAGCAACTAGGGACCAAGTTTTGTTACGAAGCAGTGCATCAAATTCTTCATTCATGGCTTGACGCCACTGTGGTGATTTGATAGCAGTACTGTAACATGTAGGTTCAATTGCAGATGAAGACACAGAGCTCAGCAAGGCTTTGGGAAGAGGATACCTTACAAATGCATCTGATGGTGCTTTCGGCTTGAAGATATTGTTGAATGATCTAGTGGTCATGGCATGAGTCCTGTTGGTTTCTGGCATGATTGGAGAATCAATCACAGGTTGTGATTGTGATTCTGAGACTTCAGGACATGTAGGCTGGCTTGACTCGATGTCTCCTGTGATGGACAAAACAGGACTGTTCCGGATGGCATTTGTAGGAGCTTCTTCTTCTCTGCCCGAGAGAGTGTTGGAGATACCTGCAGAGTGAGAATCTAGAGGAATAGAATTATTAGCAATTAATGGGTGAGAAGTATGCATATCCCTAATACTGGCAGAAGAGGGGACGGACAATGGCAACGGTAGAGCAATATAGGATGGCTGACTTGACTCTGTAGACAGTGAAGAAGAGATTTGGTGGTGAAATGGAAATAAGTTTTCATCAAAGATTACATGACGAGACACATAAATTCGGTCAGTTGATAAGTCAAGACATTTGTATCCATGATGATCATTGCTATAGCCAATAAAAAGACACGATTTACTTCTAAAATCCAACTTGTGTTTGTTATATGGTCGGAGATTAGGCCAACAAGCACATCCAAATGTGCGTAAGAAAATGTAGTCTGGGGCGCGATGGTATAGTTTTTCATAGGGTGAAATATTATTGAGTGTTGGGGTTTGAAGTCTATTAATTAGGAAGGTTGCTGTAGTGAAGGCGTCTTCCCAATAAATCTGTGGTAGCTTTGAGTGCGCTAATAGACTAAGGCCAACTTCAACAGTGTGTCTGTGTTTTCGTTCAACTGAACCAATTTTCTGGCGAGTATGAGGGCAGGCTATGCGGTGCGCAATGCCTGTGTTTTTAAAATAAGTGTGAAGACGACGGTACTCACCACCCCAATCAGATTGAACGGCTTTAATTTTATGGTTAAATTGTCTTTCAACGTACAATTGAAATTTGAGAAAAATATTTTCAACCTCAGATTTGAATTTCATTGGAAATAACCATAAGAATTTGGAATAATTATCCAGAAAGCTCACATAATATCGCGCACCAGTAGTGGATGCTACAGATACGGGACCCCAAACATCGGTGAAAATAAGATCTAATAGTGAAGATGAAACAAAGGTTGAATTTTTAAAGGGTAATGCATGGCTCTTAGCTAATTGACAATCAGAACACACATAATGTCTTTTAATTTTATCAACCGGCAATTTATTAGAATTTAAGACACGATGAATCACTGCAGGTGCAGCGTGACCAAGGCGACGATGCCATTGATCGAACGAGAGATGAATGCTGGAAAATGCTTGAGGTCGTGATTTTGAAGACGTGAAACAGTACAATCCATCACTGACGTGGCCGCGATGAAGGATGATCCCCGAGTATCCCTTCCTAAGAAAGTAGTGACCATGAAATTCAAAATAGACATTATTATCAATGCAGAATTTTTGAACCGAGAGCAAATTTTTATGGATTTGAGGGACTAAAAGAACATTATTGAGAACAAACGAATGAGCAGGAGTGTGAATAAAAGAGTTGCCAGTTTTAGAGATAAGCAAACCTTCACCATTGCCAATTTGGACTTGATCTGAACCTGCATAATTGTCACTTTGTAGATTTAAATTCGCCATATCATTGGTTATATGGTGAGTAGCTCCCGTGTCTGCATTCCAATTATTTTCCCAGCTTTGTGTTGCAATATATGCCTGTTTGTGTGGAGGAGCAGTCTGCTGAAAATTTGGATCAAATCGGTGATAGCACCTGCGGGCAGAGTGCCCATGTTTGTCACAGACTTGGCACACGATGGGTGATGAGCTATTGTTGTCATTTTTGGGGTAAAAAGTTGACCCCTATAGCCATTAAATCACCCTCGACCCCGAGTCCCATATTTAGTTCTATTGTTGAACTGTGATCTATGCTGCTGGGCAATATTTGCCTCTGGAATTGTAGAAAAAGCAGAGAAGTGGTGTCGATTGAGGCGTGATTCAGTGACAATAAGAAGGGAGTATACCTCTTCGAGGCTGACTGGATCATTGCGTGCATAGATTGAGGAGACCAAGCTATCGTATTCATGTCCTAGTCCAGCAAGAACATATGATATGATGTCATCAACCTTGAGGGGTTGTCCAGCCATGGCAAGTTCATCAGCCAACCTTTTGATGAGCAAGAAATAATCATTGGCAGATTGATTATTCTTCTTTGCATTGGCTAGTTGTGCACGTACTTGAATTGTGCGTGCTCCTGATTTGGAAGAGAAGTTTGTATCCAGTGCTTTCCAGACTTGATGAGATGTGGTATAAGAAACAATTTGGGCTAGCACATTCTCAGTCATAGAATACATGAGTGTGCTGAGAATTAGACTGTCCTGTCGCAGCCATTGAGAGTGTGCTGAATTTGCGATTTATGTTATTGTACCTGTATCTGGGTGTGTTGAATCAACTAGTTGTGGTGGAGGGGGGAAGGTGCCATCAAGATATCCATATAAATCTTGTCCCTGGAAGTAGTGCATTAGTTGAGTTTTCCATAGGGGATAATTGTCATGAGTCAGTTTCAAAGAGACGATATTGGAGACTGGAGAAATTGTGGGAATGGCAGAAGAAGGATGGGTTGTGGCTGATTGAAGGTTCGCTAAAGATGAAGAAGACATATTGAGACGTTAGTCTTTGTAAGGCTCTGATACCATGTAGGATTTCAGATTCAATTGAGAAATCACTGTATATTAATTTCGATAATTTACAGTAGATACAATGACACCTATTTATAGGTGTTAGATACAATATACGTTTGTAATTGAAAATCAATTCCATAATCTCATCCCAGATTTCTCTCCAATGCATTCCTTATCTTTCCAGTGCTTTCCTCATTTGGATAAGCGTGATTAGCTGGATTGACTGTTGTGCTAATCTCCTTCCAGATTCTGCTCATGCTCATCACTGCAGGTGCGTGATCTTCTATCTTCCACAGATTCCTCACAACCACCTACCTCCATTACATCCTGCGTCTTAGTTCTTCGGTTTCTTTACACCTTTGATAAAAAAATAAAAATAGATATTTTAATTTAATTTTTCTTATATTTTTTTTTATCTTTCAGATATGTTAATAAAATTAAAAAATATTATTTTAATAAATTTCTCAACAAAAAATATTTCTAAAAATAGAAATTTTTTTCATGAATAAATGTTTCCAAATGGCCATGTACTTGCTACTTGTTCCATGTGATGCCATTATTTCTTTGAAAGGTGTTGTTTTTATTTTTCTTCCTCGCAGCTGTGCTACCCTCAAGTTAATAATTTTATATAGTAAAACTATTTTTTATAGTTATATCTGAAGTAATTTATTCAACTTAAAACTAATTTATTTATAATAAATGTTTTCTTCTATCTTTTATTTATTTTAAACCTTTTTTCCATTCCCATTCATTATAGGATTTAAATAAATATAATATTGTGCATCTCAAAAAGGCATGACCTGTTTGAAACAAAGTTATTGATCCCGTTCCGTTCCAATGTAAAATCCGGGACAAAACAGCGACGTTTTTGTCCCGGTCAAAATCCCGGCCAGATCCGGCAATTCCGGCCGGATTCCGGCCGGAACGCTCCGGTTCCGTACCGGGTGTTCCGTTCCGGGTTCAAAATAAAAAAAAATTCAAAAAAAAAAGAAAAACTCAACCCATAAATTATATATTAGTAAAAATAAAAAATTAAAATCAAGAGATAAAGTCTGGCATCAGTGTAGGAAGAGGTAGTGAGAATATGTTCATAGTCTCTTCGAAGCAGAGAGGTAGGAATTGGGCTCAAGTCTGGTTTCCTTTGCTTTCTTGTTTCTGTTCTCTTTCAGTCTAACTTCATCTCTGAAATTCCAGGTGAAGGGACTTCTAAAAGATAAGAAGTTGGAGATGCTGGTCGATGCCGATCTGAATGGAACGTACAAATGAAGAAGGGATAAATGGGGCGGCGGCTAGAGAAGAAGAAGGGATGGGTAGGGTTTTGTTTATTCAAATGAAGGGGACAAACGGGTGGGGTAGTTTTTATAGTAATTATTGGTTTTTATACTAATTATTATATAATAATAATAATTAATTATTATATTAATTAATTATTAATTACTATAATAATAGTTAACATAAAAAATAGGGGTATTAATTTGTAATTAATTTGATTGAATTATTTGTTATGGAATGTATTTTAATTAATTATGTTTGAACTTATTGATTATTTCTTAATGTGTTCATTTTGTTTTTTTAAGTTTTTCTAACATTAAAAAACAATAAGTAACATTAATTAATTTCAAATACAACAACCATAAAAAAACATAGAATTACTTGAAAAACATACAATAAGTAGCTTAAATTTCAAATATTTTGGATCTTTTAATTATAATTAAATTCATTTTTTATTTTTAAAAAAATAATTTTATTGTTGGAATTTTAGAGATGTTTCTAATTTTGAGATTATGTTTGTTTGATTTTGTGTTTGTATTGTATAATTTAAAGTTAATTTATCTTGAATTTAATTATATTTGTTAATTTTTTTTTCATATATATATATATATATATATATATATATATATATATATGAACAGTACAAAACCGGAACGGAACGCCGGAATGCACCGAAACCGGAACGTTCCGTTCCAAACAAAAAACCGGAACGGTACCGGAACGGATTTTACAACATTGGTTTGAAAGTAAAAAAGCTAGGCGGACAAAGGTCCTGGGGTTTGATCTTTTAATAACAATAAATAAATAAAAACTACTATGGTAAAAAGAATTAAAAAAATCAAGGAGTTGGAGTTCACTGTGCTCTCTGGCCCTCATGAGATCACTCATCTCAACCCCGGTTCTCACACCACGAAATGAGTGAGAGGAAGTCAGTTTGAGATAATCAAATGATTTTTATAAAGACATCCTATCTGTTGTCTCCTACATGAAAAGAGGAAAACCAAAAATCTCAAAGCAAAATCTTTACGTTGAAACTGCAAAAGCAAAGCCAAAAAGGGTGTGTTAATGCCACAATTTGTCTCTCAATATAGTGGGGGGAGAAAGAGAATAGAAGAAGAATCTTTCTGGTTGCCTAAGTTTATATGAACTTGAAAGGTAAGTTCTTTTTATCATCTACTTCCCTGTCACTAAAGTTACTACTTTCTTTTCTAGTGTTTTTTGCTTTTTCATGTTGCATACCAGCTACTTTTTATGTTACATTTAGTCAGATACACACTCGCATGTTTTGAGTTGATGCATGTTTTGAGTTGATGCATGTTTTCTTTATGGGCTCAGAGAGGTTTTCTCCATCTCCCTTAGAAGTCGTGTTCTTCAATTGATGAACTGGTTTGTGCATCTGGAGTGTTCAGTTACTTTGATCAGTTTTGTTGTCTTGATTTTGCTGGATTTTTTTTTGTATTGGAGATTAGAAGGCAATTATGTCATTAATGGGTGTTAGTTTTTATCAGATTATAGAATCCGGGCAATTAAGTTTATAGTAAAATTAATTTTCCTATATATATATTTTCTGAGTTGGCTCAATCAGTGTTGAGTTTTTCTTTCGCTTTTTAAATTTGATATATTTATTTGTGCATATCAGTATGTCTGTCTTCATTTTGTTGGAATTGTTTTAAGTTTTTGCAAAGCATGGAATCTGGATTTAAGAGGACAACGAAAACAGTGCCAAGAGTGATTCTTAATGTCGTATTAATTGCAAAATGTAGAAAATTTCTTTGAATTACATTCCAAAGTTTGTTTTTTTATCGTGCATTTTGAGTGTTGATTCTATTTGTTAATAGAGGTTTCTTTTTTGTAGAGTTTGATTCTGCATAACTTTGAGTAGAACAATACTTCTTTATCTGCCCTCATCATGGTTTCAAGGTCATATTCCAACCTCTTAGATCTTGCTTCTGGTGATGCTCCAAGTTTTGGTCGTGAGAGGAAGAGGCTTCTTCGAGTGGCAACTGTTGCTGGAATACTGACTGATCTGGATGATGACAACAGTGTTGGCTCTGATGCCCCCTCTTCTTTCTCTCAAGATCGGATGATTATTGTGGGAAACCAGCTTCCCCTTCGGGCACATCGAAATCCAGATGGCAGTGGAGGGTGGTGCTTTAGTTGGGACGAGGACTCACTTCTCTTACAGCTCAAAGATGGCCTTGGAGAAGATGTTGAAGTTATCTATGTTGGTTCTCTTCAGGAAGAGATTGCACCTAGTGAGCAAGATGATGTAGCCCAAACATTGCTTGAAACTTTTAAATGTGTCCCGGCATTTATCCCTCCTGACCTTTTTACTAAATTCTACCATGGATTCTGTAAACAACATCTTTGGCCTTTATTTCACTACATGCTCCCTTTATCACCAGATCTTGGTGGCCGGTTTGACAGGTCCCTTTGGCAAGCCTATGTTTCTGTTAACAAAATATTTGCAGACAAAGTAATGGAGGTGATTAGCCCTGACGATGATTATGTGTGGGTGCATGACTACCATTTGATGGTTTTGCCAACATTTTTGAGGAAGAGATTTAATAGGGTGAAACTTGGTTTCTTCCTCCATAGTCCATTCCCATCTTCTGAAATATACAGGACACTTCTTGTAAGGGATGAACTTTTGAGAGCACTTCTCAATTCTGACCTCATTGGTTTTCATACCTTTGATTATGCAAGGCACTTCCTCTCTTGTTGCAGTAGAATGCTCGGTCTTTCTTATCAATCTAAGCGAGGTTACATAGGGCTTGGGTATTATGGTCGGACAGTCAACATCAAGATTCTCCCTGTTGGGATTCACATTGGTCGCTTCAATCTGTGCTGAATCTTCCTGAGACAGAATCTAAGGTTGCCGAGCTACATGATCGGTTTAGGGGTCAAACTGTTATGCTAGGGTTGATGACATGGACATCTTCAAAGGAATCAGCCTGAAACTTTTGGCCATGGAACAGTTGCTCACACAACATCCTAATAAGAGGGGTGAAGTTGTTTTGGTTCAAATTGCAAACCCAGCAAGAGGCCGAGGAAGAAATGTACAGGAGGTCCAATCTGAAACCAAGGCTGCAATGAGGAGGATTAATGAGACATTTGGAAGTCCAGGATATACTCCAGTGGTTTTGATTGACAGCCCACTTCAGTTTTATGAGCGCATTGCTTATTACACAATTGCAGAGTGCTGTCTTGTTACAGCAGTGAGGGATGGGATGAATCTGATACCCTATGAATATATCATATGTCGACAAGGAAACGAGAAGCTGGATGAGACATTAGGACTAAACCCATCAGCCCCAAGAAAGAGCATGCTGGTTGTTTCAGAGTTTATTGGATGCTCCCCATCACTAAGCGGGGCAATTCGAGTAAATCCATGGAATATTGATGCTGTAGCTGAAGCCATGAATTCTGCCTTGATAGTCCCTGAGCCTGAAAAACAGATGCGACACGAGAAGCACCACAGGTATGTGAGTACGCATGATGTTGCATATTGGGCTCATAGTTTTTTGCAGGATCTTGAAAGGGCATGTAGGGATCATGTGAGGAGGAGGTGCTGGAGAATTGGTTTTGGTTTAGGTTTTCGAGTCATTGCCTTGGATCCAAATTTCAGAAAACTTTCAGTTGAACATATTGTTTCTGCCTATAAGAGGACCAAGCACCGGGCAATTCTACTGGATTACGATGGTACTATGATACTGCCAAGTTCAATTAGTAGGACTCCAAACATGGAGGCTGTGGGAGTCTTGAACAGCCTGTGTACAGATCCTAAGAATGTTGTTTTCCTTGTTAGCGGGAAAGACAGGGAGACTCTTGCTGAATGGTTTTCTTCTTGTGAAAAGCTTGGAATTGCTGTAGAGCATGGTTATTTTGTGAGGTATGAATTGCATTTGCTAACTTAATTTCAATTTGACCTTGATCTTCCCACTTAAAAATATGATATTTGACTCAGACCTTTGTTTTTCCTATTGATGTTTGGTCATGTAGAAGAGAAAATAATGGATAATATGGCTTAGAATTTCCACATGTTCACCCAGTGCTAGCCCTTGTTTTGGTGAAAAGGGTGATATCTTAATATTGTGCTGTTAATGTTTGGACTCAAATGCTGCATCTGGCATCATGGAGCAAAACCTTGATGGTTCCTTTGACACTGCTGAATGTCACTTTAGAGTTGTTGTGCTGTGACTTTCAGCATGGCTTAAATGTAATGCAAATTTATACTTATCTGACTTCTAGAAACTTGCAGCAGATGATGTGGATGTGTAATGTTTTTGAGCGGTGACTAGGACACATTCCCTTTGTTACAGTCTGAATTTATTATGAACCTAAAAGAACACTAAGTGTTTAGACATGGACTGGTAATCTGAATTGGGTAACTTATAAAGCAAGGCCAGCTAATGCTAGCATATATAAAAATCTTGCCACTATTTGAAAGCACCCTGCTCTCTGTTTTGATTATTTCCTCGAGGTCAACAACGTAATTTTGAGGTATCTACTGTGATTATTCTAATTTAGACGAATCCATACAAAACAAGCCTAGTTCATGCTGCACTCTCTAATTTGAGTTCAATGTTTGCTTACAGGACCGATCATGATGTGGAATGGGAAACATGTGTGTCCGTAGCAGATTTTGATTGGAAATGTATTGCTGATCCAGTGATGAAACTATACACTGAAACAACTGATGGTTCTTACATTAAAAGAAAAGAGAGTGCACTTGTTTGGAATTACCAGTATGCTGATCCAGATTTTGGTTCGTGCCAGGCTAAGGAGCTTCTAGATCATCTGGAAAGTGTTCTTGCCAATGAACTAGTTACTGTCAAGAGCAGTCAACACATTGTAGAAGTTAAACCTCAGGTTAGTGCCATTTCGTTCCTGTATCTATCCTTATGATGGTTAGATTCCGTCAGTAATCGTTTTTTAATGAGAAGTAGTGCTCCTTTGTGCCTGGAAAACCCACTGCAGATTTGGGTGCTATGCCCTCTTTACTCATAAACATACAGAAGGGGCTAAATGAGGCACATCTTCTTTTGCACATGCTTACAAGTACTGTTAACCGTTACAACATCATTTGACAAATGTGGTGAAATCACATGCATTTTGATGAAACTTGTCCCCAGGGGCTTGGCCTAGCGGCAACAGCACCCTGCCACCTTTGGTTATTACCCGAGGTGGTCAGGTGTTCGAGCTTCGACAGCCAATCTTTCGAGATCCCCTGTAAGAGCCCGGGACAGCCGGGGGTTTACACATGCTCTGGGCCCACGAAGTGCGCTTTCCGGGTCATGTGGTTCCCACATTATCCAAAAAAAAAAAAAAAAAATTTTGATGAAACTTGTGCTAAACAGAGAAGATGGCTTGCCCTCAAACCATTCTAGCCTAATTACAAGAAATCAAAAGTTCTTTCACATTTCTATTCTTTCCCTTCGTGCAGACAGTTGATCTATTGAGCTCATTAGCAAGCTCATGCTAAATGATAAGATTTTGACTGTAAAACATATCTTACCCACAATCACTTGAGCTTTGAATGATGAACTTCTAAATGCACTGGTGAAAGAATAATATGTTGAAGAGAGTCTTCCATTTCAGTCTGTCAAATGACCATATTATTGTTTTATTTCTTTTTTCCAGGTTGTTAGAACTTTGAATATAAGAGTTTCTAGCATTTAGGCAACTTGTTCAACCATGCCTTCATAAAACCGCATGCTCATATCCTGAGAATGGTTGGTTACCTCTTGTAATGGAAATATACTGTATTGTCTCCATTTCTTGGACAATTAATTCTCTCAAATAGGCTTGTTATGAAAACTAGTGCTGCAGTTCCTCAATCAAATTTACCTATTTGATCCTGAAACATTTTCACCATTTACTCTTTATGAGTGCCTATTAGCTATGGAGATTTTGTATATTCATTCTTCTATTTTCTTTCCGGGGAAGGATCTTCTAAAATTCCGTGCCAACAAAATATGTACATGTTTCAACTTTGCAGTTGTATCTCATGTTTGTTACCACTGGGCAGGGGGTCAACAAAGGTCTCGTGGCCGAGCGCCTCCTAGAAATAATGAAACAGAAGGGAATGCTTCCTGATTTTGTTCTCTGCATCGGGGATGACTTGTCTGGCGACGACATGTTTGAAGTGATAATGAGTGCAAGATCTGGCCCCTCTCTTTCCCCAGTTGCCGAAGTGTTTGCATGCACTGTTGGCCGAAAACCCAGCAAGGCCAAGTACTATTTGGAAGACACATCTGAGATTTTGAGAATGCTGCAGGGTCTTGCCGGTGCTTCGGAGCAGGTTGCGAGAAACGCCCCCGCAACCTCTCAGCAAGTGATTATTGACAGAGAGTAATCACCCCTTTATCTCTTTGTAGTGGATCTTGTCCAAGTGTATATTGAAAATGTTCCATGCTTCCCGGCTTCTTCAATCGCTCCGGGGAGCTTTCATGTGGTGTATATTGAAAATGGAGGTTTAGGTCTTGCGTGCCTGTCCATTACATGGATAGCTTCAGCTTTCGCTGCACAGTAATTGTAGTTTCTATGGTGAGCGGATAGATTATGCTAAATGTTGAGAGCTCTTTTCTCTTACTTTCTTAGTCTTAGATGTTGGGTTATGCATAAATAAGTTTGAAATGAATGAGATAAATGCTTACTTTCTTAGTTTTGTAGTCTTGCGACAATGCTCCTCCTACGACTATAAAATTGACGAGTCCTGTAAGGTGGATGGTTTACTCATCGCCCCATCTCCTGGTATGAAACTATTTCTAAATCCTGTCTCCATTAATGGGAATATTCCCATCTGTAATTTCATAATTTCATAATTTTACAAATTTAATTCAATACTCTTATCAATTATTAAGTAGACTATGATGGGATGGTCTAATGATGGATCTTGTTCTTCAAATGTTACATGATGGATAATATGAATTTCTCAAACTATAATAAGTATTATATATAGGTGTGCCCATCATTTCTAAATAACCCATGATGAGATGGTCTAAAATCAGACCATATTCTTTGAATGTTATTTAGTTAGTTGATCATGATCATAAATATCCTAACTTTATATTAAATGATTTCATCATTTATTAAAAAACTTAGGATGAAATAGTCTCTAAATAGTTGTGTTTATTTTAATCATGGGTAATTTCAAGATTTCACAAGTGTCTTAAAGATTTTAGTCTTCAAAAGTTCTTATAGAAACATCTAAATTTATTACTTATATAAGTGATTTTTTTACTAAGAATATTTGTAATATTTCACAGGATAAACCAAAATATGAGAATCATTAAGCAAATCAACCTTATTATATTGTAGCTAGTATTCGTTTTCAACATAAAATTAAAAATAAATTATAATTTTCCAGTACTACCAATAATATTACATTACTTAATTTTTTCTTAAACCTATATCTTATTATCTTTAATTTAATCAATTCGGTATAATTGAAATCATGACAAAGGTCTTCGAACTATACACAGTAGATCTTAAAAAAGGTATAAGAAAAATCAACTTTTGGAGTGAGGTCTTCTAAACTTTCCTTCCCCGGCTGGGCCAGCAACATGACAATGTGACGGGGAGGATGGCTCCTGTCGATTGAGAATCCTAAAATTGTTCTCAATGGGATAAAAAGGCCTACGATGATCCATGTGGGCAGCAGGTCTATGAGCAGGGACTGCCAAGCCCATGGGCTCTAGAACATTCTTGCTCCGGTTGTTCACATGCTTGCTAGGCCCAACCCTTTTATTAGTGGGCTGACATGTTTTTTTCAACTTTACACTATGTTTTCAAAAACGGTTTTGAAAAAAACATTAATTTTTAATTTTAATATTTTAGAAATTTTAGATTATTTTAATATATTCATATCAAAAATATTTTTAAAAAATTATTATTTTAATATATTTCTAAAAAAACATTTTCAAAAATAATTTCATCCAAATACAACAGCAGTGAAGGCGCGATGGTCGACAGAAAATCTACCCGGTTACAGGGATTGTCCAAAGGGACAACTTTGGAAGGTGCTGACTCGTGTTTGGCATTCCTAGTTTTCCAAGAACCCGCCATCGACGGCGTAGCACAAGTGGTTTTTCCAACTCCCTCCGTTCTGCTAACAGTATCTTGATTAGAAGACAACATCTTTGACATGCCAAGCAATAAGATTTTTGGATCAATTCAGGAGAACCTTGGTTGAAATCTACAGAGAGTTTTGGAAGATCACGAATCATGTTTGCCGAGGTTGTGTGTTTGGAAAATATATAAATATTGTACTTTTTATGGTCTAGTTTTTATATATTAATTTTAAGAATGACGAATCATGTTCTTTCCGAACTGAAAGATATTGGAAGATCCTACCATTCATTTCATTCTATATAAGCATGTAAGATACATCAACTTTCTAGCAATACAATTTATGCCATTACCATTATAAGGGCATCTCCCGTGGGGAGTGCCATTTTGGAGAGGCAAATCTCCAAAATGGCACTTTGAATAGTGTAAAAATGGTATTTTTGTTGATGTGTGCTCCAGTGGTAAAAACTATTTTGGAGAGCCATTTATTTTTATATTATTTTAAATATAGTGTAATTATTTTATATGTAGTTTAATTATGCAATTAATTATACAATTAATAAGAGTAAGTTATATAATTAAATAATTACTTTTAAAAAACTCTCCAATCACTTCTAGTATGCATAGCAAAACAGAGAAATATCATTTAAATGTAAAAACAAAACCTTGACTCACATTCATCCACAAACTCATCAACCATCAACACAAAAGTTAAAAAGTCATCCCCAACTAAGAGGCAAATGAAATTGAACTTGGTATACTAAAGCAATTTTATCCAAAAAGTGAGCAACCATCAATATTAAAGTTAAATATGATCCCAAACTAATAGCAATGGATGAAAAACCAACCCAATTGTAAAAGCCACAAATGTTGCATTACTAAGCAACCTTGGATGCACAACAAAATAGAGAACCATCCTTTAAATGCATAAAAAATCAAAAAAAAGAAAGCAACATATAGCAATTCCATCAAAAAACTCAACAACTATCAACAAAAAAGTTAAAAGTGATCCCCAACAAAGAGGCAAACAAAATTGAACATGGTCTAACAAAGTAATCTCATCCACAATATCAACAACCATCAACATAAAAGTTAAAAGTGATCACTAAGTAACAACAATGGATGAAGAAAAACAGCACAATGGAAAACAGCAGCAAATGTGGACTCACTTTGCACCCTATGATGAATAACAAAATGGAGAACAATATTTTAATAGCAAAAAAACCCCAAAAAAAGAAAGTAACAACACATGGCGATTTGATTCACAAACTCGGCAACCACCAACACAAAACTCAAAATTGATCCTCAACTAACAGCAATGGATGAAAAAACCACCCTATTGGAAAAAACAATCAAATATGGCATCAATTCTAGTATGCATAGCAAAACAGAGAAATATCATTTAAATGCAAAAACAAAACCTTGACTCAAATTCATCCACAAACTCATCAACCATCAACACAAAAGTTAAAAAGTCATCCCCAACTAAGAGGCAAATGAAATTGAACTTGGTATACTAAAGCAATTTCATCCAAAAAGTCAAAAACCATCAATACTAAAGTTAAATATGATCCCAAACTAATAGCAATGGATGAAAAACAAACCCAATTATAAAAGCCACAAAAGTGGCATGACTAAGCAGCCTTGGATGCAGAACAAAATACAGAACCATCCTTTAAATGCATAAACAAACAAAAAAAGAAAGCAACATATAGCAATTCCATCAAAAAACTCAGCAACTATCAACAAAAAAGTTAAAAGTGATCCCCAACCAAGAGGCAAACAAAATTGAACATGGTCTAACGAAGCAATCTCATCCACAATATGAACAACCATCAACATAAAAGTTAAAAGTGATCCCTAAGTAACAACAATGGATGAAGAAAAACAACCCAATGGAAAAAAATAGCAAATGTGGACTCACTTTGCACCCTATGATGAATAACAAAATAGAGAACAGTATTTTAATAGCAAAAAAACCCAAAAAAAGAAAGTAACAACACATGGCAATTTGATTCACAAACTCGGCAACCACCAACACAAAACTCAAAATTGATCCCCACCTAACAGCAATGGATGAAAAAACCACCTTATTGGAAAAAAGAATCAAATATGGCATCACTTCTAGTATGCATAGCAAAACAAAGAAATATCATTTAAATGTTAAAACAAAACCTTGACTCAAATTCATCCACAAACTCATCAACCATCAACACAAAAGTTAAAAAGTCATCCCCAACGAAGAGGCAAATGAAATTGAATTTGGTATACTAAAGCAATTTTATCCAAAATATAAGCAACCATCAATAGTAAAGTTAAATATGATCCCAAACTAATAGCAATGGATGAAAAACCAACCCAATTGTAAATGCACAAATGTTGCATTACTAAGCAGCCTTGGATGCACAACAAAATAGAGAACCATCCTTTAAATGCATAAAAAACCAAAAAAAGAAAGCAACATATAGCAATTCCATCAAAAAACTCAGCAACTATCAACAAAAAAGTTAAAAGTGATCCCCAACAAAGAGGCAAACAAAATTGAACATTGTTTAACGAAGCAATCTCATCCACAATATCAACAACCATCAACATAAAAGTTAAAAGTGATCCCTAAGTAACAGCAATGGATGAAGAAAAACAGCCCAATGGAAAAAAGCAGCAAATGTGGACTCACTTTGCACCCTATGATGAATAACAAAATGGAGAACAAAATTTTAATAGCAAAAAAAACCCAAAAAAAGAAAGTAACAACACATGGCAAGTTGATTCACAAACTCGGCAACCACCAACACAAAACTCAAAATTGATCCTCAACTAACAGCAATGGATGAAAAAACCACCATATTGGAAAAAACAATCAGATATGGCATCACTTCTAGTATGCATAGCAAAACAGAGAAATATCATTTAAATGTAAAAACAAAACCTTGACTCGAATTCATCCACAAACTCATCAACCATCAACATAAAAGGTAAAAAGTTATCCCCAACTAAGAGGCAAATGAAATTGAACTTGGTATACTAAAACAATTTTATCCAAAAACTCAGCAACCATCAATATCAAAGTTAAATATGATCCCAAACTAATAGCAATGGATGAAAAACCAAACCAATTGTAAAATCCACAAATGTGGCATTACTAAGCAGCCTTGGATGCACAACAAAATAGAGAACCATCCTTTAAATGCATAAAAAACCAAAAAAAGAAAGCAACATATAGCAATTCCATCAAAAATCTCAGCAACTATCAACAAAAAAGTTAAAAGTGATCCCCAACAAAGAGGCAAACAAAATTGAACATGGTCTAACGAAGCAATCTCATCCACAATTTCAACAACCATCAACATAAAAGTTAAAAGTGATCCCTAATTAACAGCAATGAATGAAGAAAAACAGCCTAATGGAAAAAGCAGCAAATGTGGACTAACTTTGCACCCTATGATGCATAACCAAATAGAGAACACTATTTTAATAGCAAAAAAACACAGAAAAAGAAAGTAACAACACATGGCAAGTTGATTCACAAACTCGGCAACCACCAACACAAAACTCAAAATTGATCCTCAACTAACAGCAATGGATGAAAAAACCACCCTATTGGAAAAAAGAATCAAATATGGCATCACTTCTAGTTGCATAGCAAAACAGAGAAATATCATTTAAATGCAAAAACAAAACCTTGACTCAAATTCATCCCCAAACTCATCAACCATCAACACAAAAGTTAAAAAGTCATCCCCAACTAAGAGGCAAATGAAATTGAACTTGGTATACTAAAGCAATTTTATCCAAAAAGTCAGCAACCATCAATATTAAAGTTAAATATGATCCCAAACTAATAGCAATGGATGAAAAACCAACCCAATTGTAAAAGCCACAATTGTTGCATTACTAAGCAGCCTTGGATGCAGAACAAAATAGAGAACCATCCTTTAAATGCATAAAAAACCAAAAAAACAAAGCAACATATAGCAATTCCATCAAAAACAGCAACTATCAACAAAAAAGTTAAAAGTGATCCCAACAAAGAGGCAAACAAAATTGAACATGGTCTAAGGAAGCAATCTCATCCACAATCTCAACAACCATCAACATAAAAGTTAAAAGTGATCCCTAAGTAACAACAATGGATGAAGAAAAACAGCCCAATGGAAAAAGCAGCAAATGTGGAAATAACAAAATAGAGAACACTATTTTAATAGCAAAAAAATCCAAAAAAAAAGTAACAACACATGGCAAGTTGATTCACAAACTCGGCAACCACCAACACAAAACTCAAATTTGATCCTCAACTAACAGCAATGGATAAAAAAACCACCCTATTGGAAAAAACAATCAAATATGGCGTCACTTGTAGTATGCATAGCAAAACAGAGAAATATCATTTAAATGCAAAAACAAAACCTTGACTCAAATTCATCCACAAACTCATCAACCATCAACACAAAAGTTAAAAAGTCATCCCCAACTAAGAGGCAAATGAAATTGAACTTGGTATACCAAAGCAATTTCATCCATAAAGTCAGAAACCATCAATACTAAAGTTAAATATGATCCCAAACTAATAGCAATGGATGAAAAACCAACCCAATTGTAAAAGCCACAAATGTGGCATTACTAAGCAGCCTTGGATGCAGAACAAAATAGAGAACCATCCTTTAAGTGCATAAAAAACCAAAAAAACAAAGCAACATATAGCAATTCCATCAAAAAACTCAGCAACTATCAACAAAAAAGTTAAAAGTGATCCCCAACCAAGAGGCAAACAAAATTGAACATGGTCTAACGAAGCAATCTCATCCACAATATGAACAACCATCAACATAAAAGTTAAAAGTGATCCCTAAGTAACAGCAATGGATGAAGAAAAATAGCCCAATGGAAAAAAACAGCAAATGTGGACTCACTTTGCACCCTATGATGAATAACAAAATAGAGAACAATATTTTAATAGCAAAAAAACCCAAAAAAAGAAAGTAACAACACATGGCAATTTGATTCACAAACTCGGCAACCACCAACACAAAACTCAATATTGATCCTCAACTAACACCAATGGATGAAAAAACCACCCTATTGGAAAAAAGAATCAAATATGGCATCACTTCTAGTTGCATAGCAAAACAGAGAAATATCATTTAAATGCAAAAACAAAACCTTGACTCAAACTCATCCCCAAACTCATCAACCATCAACACAAAAGTTAAAAAGTCATCCCCAACTAAGAGGCAAATGAAATTGAACTTGGTATACTAAAGCAAATTCATCCAAAAACTCAGAAACCATCAATACTAAAGTTAAATATGATCCCAAACTAATAGCAATGGATGAAAAACAAACCCAATTGTAAAAGCCACAAATGTGGCATTACTAAGCAGCCTTGGATGTAGAACAAAATAGAGAACCATCCTTTATATGCATAAAAAACCAAAAAAAGAAAGCAACATATAGCAATTCCATCAAAAATCTCAGCAACTATCGACAAAAAAGTTAAAAGTGATCCCCAACAAAGAGGCAAACAAAATTGAACATGGTCTAACGAAGCAATCTCATCCACAATCTCAACAACCATCAACATAAAAGTTAAAAGTGATCCCTAAGTAGCAGCAATGGATGAAGAAAAGCAGCCCAATAGAAAAAAGCAGCAAATATGGATTCACTTTGCACCCTATGATGCATAACCAAATAGAGAACACTATTTTAATAGCAAAAAAACCCAGAAAAAGAAAGTAACAACACATGGCAAGTTGATTCACAAACTCGGCTACCACCAACACAAAAAACTCAAAATTGATCCTCAACTAACAACAATGGATGAAAAAACCACCCTATTGGAAAAAAGAATCAAATATGGCATCACTTCTAGTATGCATAGCAAAACAGAGAAATATCGTTTAAATGCAAAAACAAAACCTTAACTCAAATTAATCCACAAACTCATCAACCATCAACACAAAAGTTAAAAAGTCATCCCCAACTAAGAGGCAAATGAAATTGAACTTGGTATACTAAAGCAATTTCATCCAAAAAGTCAGAAACCATCAATACTAAAGTCAAATATGATCCCAAACTAATAGCAATGGATGAAAAACAAACCCAATTGTAAAAGCCACAAATGTGGCATTACTAAGCAGCCTTGGATGCAGAACAAAATAGAGAACCATCCTTTAAATGCATAAAAAAACAAGAAAAGAAAGCAACATATAGCAATTCCATCAAAAAACTCAGCAACTATCAACAAAAAAGTTAAAAGTGATCCCCAACAAAGACATAAACAAAATTGAACATGGTCTAACGAAGCAATCTCATCCACAATCTCAACAACCATCAACATAAAAGTTAAAAGTGATCCCTAAGTAACAGCAATGGATGAAGAAAAACAGCCCAATGGAAAAAAGCAGAAATGTAGACTCACTTTGCACCCTATGATGCATAACAAAATAGAGAACACTATTTTAATAACAAAAAAACCCAAAAAAAGAACGTAGCAACACATGGCAAGTTGATTCACAAACTCGGCAACCACCAACACAAAACTCAAAATTGATCCTCAACTAACAGCAATGGATGAAAAAACCACCCTATTGGAAAAAAGAATCAAATATGGCATCACTTCTAGTATGCATAGCAAAACAGAGAAATATCATTTAAATGCAAAAACAAAACCTTGACTCAAATTCATCCACAAACTCATCAACCATCAACACAAAAGTTAAAAAGTCATCCCCAACTAAGAGGCAAATGAAATTGAACTTGGTATACTAAAGCAATTTCATCCAAAAAGTCAGAAACCGTCAATACTAAAGTTAAATATGATCCCAAACTAATAGCAATGGATGAAAAACAAACCCAATTGTAAAAGCCACAAATGTGGCATTACTAAGCAGCCTTGGATGCACAACAAAATAGAGAACCATCCTTTAAATGCATAAAAAACCAAAAAAAGAAAGCAACATATAGCAATTCCATCAAAAATTTCAGCAACTATCAACAAAAAAGTTAAAAGTGATCCCCAACAAAGAGGCAAACAAAATTGAACATGGTCTAACGAAGCAATCTCATCCATAATCTCAACAACCATCAACATAAAAGTTAAAAGTGATCCCTAAGTAACAGCAATGGATGAAGAAAAACAGCCCAATGGAAAAAAGCAGCAAATGTGGAAATAACAAAATAGAGAACAATATTTTAATAGCAAAAAAACCCAAAAAAAGAAAGTAACAACACATGGCAATTTGATTCACAAACTCGGCAACCACCAACACAAAACTCAAAATTGATCCTCAACTAACAGCAATGGATGAAAAAACCACCGTATTGGAAAAAACAATCAAATATGGCATCACTTCTAGTATGCATAGCAAAACAGAGAAATAACATTTAAATGTAAAAACAAAACCTTGACTCAAATTCATCCACAAACTCATCAACCATCAACACAAAAGGTAAAAAGTCATCCCCAACTATGAGGCAAATGAAATTGAACTTGGTATACTAAAGCAATTTTATCCAAAAAGTCAGCAACCATCAATATTAAAGTTAAATATGATCCCAAACTAATAACAATGGATGAAAAACCAACCCAATTGTAAAAGCCACAAATGTGGCATTACTAAGCAGCCTTGGATGCAGAACAAAATAGAAAAACCACCCTTTAAATGCATAAAAAACCAAAAAAAGAAAGCAACATATAGCAATTCCATCAAAAAACTCAACAACTATCAACAAAAAAGTTAAAAGTGATCCCCAACAAAGAGGCAAACAAAATTGAACATGGTCTAACGAAGCAATCTCATCCACAATCTCAACAACCATCAACATAAAAGTTAAAAGTGATCCCTAAGTAACAACAATGGATGAAAAAACCAACGAAATAGAAAATAACTTGCTACTGTTAGCCCTCTTCTAATCCTAAAAAGCGCAAAGCAAAACAACCCAAAAGAATGAACTGATTATGAAAGAATAAAACGAGGAAAAAAAGATCCAATGGCTACTTGGACAACATCATAAAAGAGGGCAAAGATATCTGAAAAACACACACTAGAAACAACAATCAAACGACAATTATAAGTTATTAGCTCTAGGCCTACGCCCATCTACAAAGGAACTCACTTTATATTGGCAATGACTTATGTGGCAAGGAAACTAGAAATCATGTTACTTCCAAACTTGATATAGCTCCTAAACAAGTCAGAGGAAACTAGAACATTAACTTTTAGGTAAAATGGAAGATAAGGATTCAAGACTGTCACGTACCATAGTAATTTTCATTATATGACCCATAAGGTCAGAGCGGAACCCATCAAACTAATAAAATAGAAAAAAACTAACTATAAACTCCTAATAAAAAGCATCAAATTCATATGCACTACTTTAAGCCAACAACAAGTAAAACTTAATTTAAATAAACAGTTGTGGATACGGGGCCAACTACATGCAAAAGAGCAGGGTTTTGAATCTAGAGCAGATAAACCTACCCTGACTTGTAGTCGTGGTGCCTTCGACAAAGAACTCTTGATCAGAGTAGAAAGCCTACCAGAGCACCTGGGAGAAGCAGGTCCTATAAGCATGCCATCAACAGGTTTTCTGTGGTGTAAACACAATGTGCAGGATTCACATCTCACATCTAAGAACGTGATAATTAAAAGGCATTATGAAAAATCAATGTGAAATGAACTTTCCTTTTTGTGAAGATATTTTCTTGAAGATTTGAATGTCGTGGACAACCCTAAACCAAAAGTCGGAGCTGGTAAAGAGACAATAATGTCAGATGAACATTCCAATGTGGTTGCGTTTAGCAATCGATAAGAGGTTATCACATGCAAAGCTAAACGTTTCAAAACTAGGAAACAACAAATATTCCCCAAACATGGGGAAACAACAATAATGATTGAATGTACTCAAGATTGGTATCGAAACAAAATAAAACTTACATTGATATGTGGACTAGCGCATATTCTATAAGTCAGTTTAGAAGAGAGGAACGAAACTGGGTGAAGTTAAAGCAGATATTGGGCTCGCGTCCTTTCCTCCCAAACACTGGAGTTAAAAGAGAGAGCTATGGTAATTTGTCAAAATACACAAGTACTCGCTACTATCACCATACTAATTGAAGAGTCATACAGAACTCGCTACACAGGTACTGATCACAGAGCTTGGTTTTAGACTCATTGAGGACCAACAATGCTATGGGAGAGAAAAACAATTCAGTAGCCTAGCTAATTTGACTCACAAACTCCAAAAGCAGGTAGGGGTAAACAAAAGTGTTATCCTATAGTCATATAGAAAATAACTTGCTACTGTCAGCCCTCTTCTGCTCCTAAGAAACCCAAAGCAGAACAACCACAGAATAACAGATAATGAAAAAATTTAGCAAGGAAAAAAAAATCCAAGTGTCAGCTAGCCTATATGCATATAGAAAATAACTTGTTACTGTCAGTCCTCTTCTTCTCCTATAAACCAAAGCAAAAAAATCCCAGAATCAACATATAATGAAAACCTTGTGTGTCAATCCTTCATATCTTTACAACATGGGGGGGGGGGGTCTATCTGTAAATATACAAAGGACATTAAAATAATGATAGTTAGTGCGAGCAGTCAGAGAAGAAGCGCCAAATAAAACAAATGGAGAACATAAAGAAATGAATGTAAATGAGATATATTTGCAAAACATATAACAAGACTCATATTTGAGAGTTTTAGCTCTCTACGGTAGCAAAGAAACATGTGAGGTCAATATTCTTTGGAGTTCCTCTTCAATTTAATTTTTTTTCAGTTCACTAATATTTTAAAAAATCCCTACAAATGTTCTCAATAAAAATATAATATTTGCATATTTGAAGATATGAAAACAAAACAAAAACTTGCCATAATATAAAAACCAATGAAATAATACTACATGCATGTAATCTTGTCATCTTGGGAAATATGGATCAAGGAACAACTTCCACATCGTATCATCATTAAGATTAGATCATAAAGTGAGCAGCCACCATAAAATAAAGGAAACAACAAAATTCTTCTAAAGACATCATATACAATACACAAGCTCTATTACTCACGCTCAAATGTCGACAATACTTTTCAGTGTACATGAACATAAATTTGAGTGGTGTTTTAGTGATGAAAAATGAAAGCAAGTGTAAAATGAAACTTCATTTTATATTATTCGACAAATAAAACCCAACAATGGCATTTGTGATGAAAAAAGAAATCCTAATCTCTTGAAACATGATATTGCAGCAAGAGATCACAACTAAAGTGTGTGTGTTGTTGTTTGGCGATTTGATTGGACAATCAACGATCCAACAATGAAAAATGAAAACTGTATCTATCAAGTGATGATAGCAATTTGAGCACAAAAAATTTCAAGCTAGTAAATTGTAGCTAAAGAATGGTAAATGGCTAAGACGATAAGCGCCCACAAGAAGTTTTAATTTAATCTCAATCCAATTGTAGCATAAACAAAGTGAAGATAAAGCAAAGCAACAATAGAGAGGCACTGTATAAAACATAAAATGCAACGGCAAACACAAGGACTCAAAATCTAAATAGCACAATAACAACCTTCTTGTAATAATAGAGGGGAAAAGGGCCATCCATATCAAAGTTTTTAACTGGGTTGTTTTGCAAGCATACCTTCTTGAAACGTGCAGTGGCTGGGTCAAGCGACGTAAAACACTGAAAAATGTCATTGTTGTTTTTATGGGTGAACAAAATAGTCACATTCATCAAATCTTTTTTCATTTATTAATTTAACAAACCAATAAAAAAATGAAAAGGGAAAAAAACAACGTTGAAATGTGGATGATGTTTGACTACCCAACATTATGTCACAAAGCAAACACAACCAGATAACAAATTATTCTAGTAAACAAAACACATAAGAAATTTAGAAGACAGGAGGAACTTTCTGATGTAGCGGAAGCTTGATCGAGAAAGACCAATGAACAATGATAGAAAACAACCTACTAAAGTTCCGTTGATTTGCTCACAAATACCGGAAGGTTTAGGCTTCAATTTGTGGAATCATGAATAATTCCGAAAATTGGATTGAATTAGAGTAAACTCTGAATTTTATAAATCAAAAACTGCCTTGCCAATTCGGCTTACATCAAGATTTAAAGGAAACAATTCAACCCTAATCGTATTCCTTGGAAAGCAAGAAAGACGCCCTAAAAATGGAAATTGACCAAAAGGGTAAACTGAATTTAAAACAAATACTACAACTAAGGAGAATCCTAATCCTTCCAAAATTGGATTGATTTGAATCCCGCTCCTAATCTTGATCCTCCAAAATTTAAATTGTTGCCGATCTCATCCCCCTAAATGACTAACGCCACTTGGATGGTTTTGAATCCCACTTCTCCAAATAATCCAACGCCAGCTGATCCACTGCTGCATCATTCTCCCCTTGTTGGAAAAAATTCGACCTCGAATTTATAGGGGTATCCTCATCAGATGAATCACCATGGAAAGGCATCAGATGCTTAATATTAAAAACATCATGAGTTCGAATATGGCTGGGAAGTTTCAGGCGATAGGCATTCGGATTAATTTTCTCTACTATTTCTAGTGGACCGACCTTCTTAGCAGCAAGTTTGTGATACTCCCCCACAGCAAACCTGTCCTTTGTGAGGACTGCCCACACAAAATCGCCCACCTCAAACTCCAAGTGACGCCTCTTTTTATCCGCGGCCAGTTTGTATTTCTCCACTGATTGTAATAAATTGTCTTGCACCTGCTTATGAGTCTCCTGTAGGCCTTGAACGAAATCTTCAGCTTTTCCATGAACTCTGGTCTTGCTAGGTAGAGGAATCAGGTCAATGGGACTTCGCGGCACCAGTGAATATACCACCTGAAAAGGACTGAAACCGGTGCTCCTGTTGACGGCATGGTTATGGGCAAATTCGGCTTGGCTCAGCTTCAAATCCCATGATCGCACATTGTCTCCTACCAGACATCTCAGTAAATCTCCAAGTGATCGGTTCACCACTTCCGTCTGCCCATCTGTTTGTGGGTGGTATGCGCTGCTAAAATCCAACCGCGTGTTGACCATCTTCCAAAGGCACCTCCAGAAGTGACTGAGGAATCGAGTGTCCCGGTCTGAAACAATTGACGCCGGCAATCCATGAAGACGGTAAATCTCGCGGAAGAACAACTGGGCTACCTTGACAGCATCAGTAGTTTTTTTACACGGAATGAAATGAACCATCTTGGAAAACCTGTCGACCACCACATAGATGGAATCACATCCTCGTTGGGTTCTGGGCAGTCCCAAAACAAAGTCCATGCTCAAGTCTGTCCAAGGTTGATTAGGGATCGGTAATGGCCTATACAAGCCAGCATTCGTGGCCTTCCCTTTGGAAACTTGGCAGATTTGACAGCGCTCCACATACCTCTCTACTTCCTTGCGAATTGTTGGCCAATAGTATGAAGCTTTGACTAATTGAAGAGTCCGATCCCTTCCTACGTGTCCCTCTCCATGTAGTTCCCTGATAATGTGTAGTCTCAAACTGCAATCGGGGATACATAATTGATTTCCCCGGAATAAGAAGCCATCTACCAATATAAATTCTGAATTTCGACCTCCTCGAACAGTAGCCATGATCTCTGAAAAGTGAGGGTCAGAATCAAATAATTCTTGAAAGGAATTAAAACCTGGAACTTGGATAGTCATTGTGGACAACAGGTTGGTTCTTCGACTCAAAGCATCCGCCACTCGGTTTGTAACGCCTGCCTTGTGCTTCAGGACGAACGTGAATTGTTGAAGGTATGCTGACCATGAAGCATGACGTGAAGAAATTTTCTCTTGACTGTGTAGATGTCTCAATGAGTCATGATCGGTGAAGAGGATGAATTCTCGGTGAAATAAGTAATGCCGCCAATGTTTCACTGCTTGTACCACGGCATAGAATTCCATGTCATAGGTGCTATAACGTGCGCGTGATCCTGATAATTTCTCACTGAAATATGCCACCGGTTTTCCACCTTGGCTCAAGACAGCCCCTATTCCCACCTTGGAAGCATCACTATGCAGCTCAAATGGTTGGGAAAAATCTGGCAGAATGAGTATAGGCGCTGTTGTCAATTTCTCTTTGATTTGCCGAAAACCTGCTTCAGCTTCGGTTGTCCACTGAAATTTAGCTCCCTTCATGCATTCAGTGATAGGTGCCATTATGCTACTAAAGTGTGGTATGAACCGACGGTAGAATGAAGCCAAGCCATGGAAACTTCGCACCTCCGTAACTGTTTTGGGTCGTGGCCACTGCCTCACTGCCTCAATTTTGGACTCGTCTACTTGTAGACCCTCTCCAGAAATAATATATCCCAAAAATAACACCCTTAGTGTCATAAAAACACACTTCTTGGCTGCAGCAATAAATTGCTCTCTACGCAACACACTTAATACTTCTCGAATGTGTTCAACATGTAATTCGGGATTTGCACTGTAAATTAAGATATCATCGAAGTAAACCACCACAAACTTACCGATAAACGGTCGGAGGGCTTGGTTCATCACTCTCATAAAGGTGCTAGGTGCGTTTGACAAACCAAATGGCATGACTAGCCATTCATATAATCCCTCTCGCGTTTTGAACGCTGTTTTCCACTCATCCCCAGGTCGAATACGAATCTGATGATACCCACTCTTCAGGTCCAATTTGGTGAACACCTGCGCACCACTCAATTGATCTAACAAATCATCAAGTCTCGGAATGGGAAAGCGATACCTTACTGTGATCTTATTAATTGCGCGACTGTCAACGCACATCCTCCAGGTTCCGTCTTTCTTAGGAATTAGTAACGCGGGAACAGCACATGGACTCAAACTTTCCCGGATATGCCCCTTTGCTTGTAGCTCCTCCACCTGCCTCCGTAATTCTTCATGTTCCGTGGGGCTCATTCTGTAATGTGGTTTGTGCGGCAACATTGCACCGGGTTCCAAGTCGATATGGTGCTGAATATCTCGTAGAGGTGGAAGTCCTTGAGGTAAATCCTCCGGAAACACATCCGCGAATTCTGAAATCAAAGGAGCTGCCTCACTAGGTACCTCCATATCAGCTTGCGTTTCTTTCCCCAATAACACAAATACTGTATCGGCTTCTTTTACTTCCAACTCGAATTTCGCATATGATAACAGGTTAGTATTATCGCCATGCGTTTGAATCTTCTCCGTTGGTTTGCCTGGTAGTAGCACAATTTTCTTGCCATTGAAAACGAATGAATAAGTATTTTTGAACCCATCATGATATACTCTCCTGTCATATTGCCACGGCCTCCCTAGTAATAAATGACATGCATCCATTTCAACCACATCACACCACATTTGATCCTTGTAGTTGGTTCCTATGGAGAACGCCATTAGCGCCCGCTGTGATACCGTAACCTCTCCCCCTTTTTGCAGCCATGAGAGCCTATATGGTTTTGGGTGTTTTTCCGTCTTCACCCCCAGTTTTTTTACCGCTTCAACCGACACAATGTTTTCACAACTTCCCCCATCTATGACAAATCGGCACACCTTACCAAGGATGGTACAAGTAGATTGGAAGATGTTGTTTCGCAGCCACTCCTTCTCTTCCGTTCTTGGTGCCAAGCAGGTGCGTCGCACCATCAACATTGTTCCGGTGTCACCATCTACAAAGTCTTCAGTTGCCTCCTCCCCTCCTGACAGCGTCTCATCCACTATCTCCGCATCTTCCTCATTAAATTCTTCCGGGTCAATAAATAAGACCCTTTTTGCCGGCTTTGGGCACTCGGCCAGCCTGTGGCCTGTCTCCCCACACCCAAAACAACGAAATCCACCTGTTGTGCGGGGCGCATGAGTGTTAATTGTGGGGGTGCGTTGCATGGTGCTGTTATTAGCGTTGGTTCTTCCCCCAAAATTCTCACCTGAACTACTGCCCACAGTGGTCCTATTTCGGTTGTTCAATCCACTTCCAAAGCCTGACAGTGGTCCATTCCCAGATTTTCTTGCTAACGTCTTCTCCAATTGTAAAGCTCTTTGATGTGCTTCGGTTACTGTCACCGGATCAAATAAATTCACCATGTCTAGAATTTGTGTCCGCAGCCCTCCACAATAGCGAGACACCAATTGGTCTTGTGACTCTTCTATATCGTTCCGCACCAACAATTCATAGAATTCGGTTGTGTAGTCATCAACAGACCTTATGCCTTGCCGCAGGTTCTGCAACCTCTGGTACATCAACCTTGCGAAATTATGAGGTAGGAATTCCGCTCGCAATTTTCGCTTCATCTTCTCCCAGTCAACAAGCTTGGGTTTTCCAGCGCGATTCCTAGCCAGTTTACTTTGCTGCCACCAAGCTGCGGCTCTTCCCCGAAACCGTGTGGCCACTAATGCCACTCTCTCATTCGCAGGAACTCTTTTGAATTCTAGAATGTCCTCAGCGACTCCAAGCCACTCCAAAAACTCCTCTGGTTGCATGCTTCCACGGAATTCTGGAACCTCAGTCCGCATCCCTGACTCCCATCGTCTGAAGTCCTCAACCCTGTCTTCAGCCCGATCATCAGGTAAAGGTGCTCTTTGTCCACGACGTGGTCGCGGATCCTCTTCTACTTCATCACTGCTTGTATCAGGATTTAAGGCCTGATACTGGTTTTGGTTGGCCCTTGCCGCCGCTAGTTGCGCCGTCAATTGCTCCACCTGTTGCTCCAATTGTGTCATACGGTCACGTTCGATGGCTACGTCTACTGGAACCTGGGCTTGTCGTCATCTCGGTGGCATGATGAAATCGTCCCGAACGAACCTGGCTCTGATACCAACTGATGTAGCGGAAGCTTGATCGAGAAAGACCAATGAACAATGATAGAAAACAACCTACTAAAGTTCCGTTGATTTGCTCACAAATACCGGAAGGTTTAGGCTTCAATTTGTGGAATCATGAATAATTCCGAAAATTGGATTGAATTAGAGTAAACTCTGAATTTTATAAATCAAAAACTGCCTTGCCAATTCGGCTTACATCAAGATTTAAAGGAAACAATTCAACCCTAATCGTATTCCTTGGAAAGCAAGAAAGACGCCCTAAAAATGGAAATTGACCAAAAGGGTAAACTGAATTTAAAACAAATACTACAACTAAGGAGAATCCTAATCCTTCCAAAATTGGATTGATTTGAATCCCGCTCCTAATCTTGATCCTCCAAAATTTAAATTGTTGCCGATCTCATCCCCCTAAATGACTAACGCCACTTGGATGGTTTTGAATCCCACTTCTCCAAATAATCCAACGCCAGCTGATCCACTGCTGCATCACTTTCCAAACAACAAAACAGGAGTTAGTGTTAAACAGTGCATGAAGTCCTTATTGTAGCACCAGGCTCTTGTAATCTTGTACAAATCCAATAGGCACATCTGTAAACCATAAGACACACAACGAACAACCAAAATGCAACAAAAAACCTCAGGAGGATTTTGGGTAAAAGAAATACCTCTAGAGAGCAAACCTACAAAGATCGCTAAAAACCAAGTCTGCAACAAACCCTTATGCCCCCTCAAAACCCAAAGCAGAACAACTCTAGACTAAATAGATTGTAAAAGGAAAACATATTCAAAAAACAAACACAAACAAACGCAAAACAGGAAAGGAAAATAAAAACATGGCAAGTACACATTCCAAGCGCAAAATGTAGAGGAAAATACCAACTAAAGGGGAAAAAATTGAAGACAAGGATTCAATTGAAGACAAGTTTACTAGAAATCATGTAACTTACAAACTTGACATGGTTCCAAAACATGTCAAAGGAAACTAGAACATTACCTTGTACGGAAAAATGGAAGACAAGGATTCAAGACAGTCCCGTACCATTGTAACTTTCATTATCTGACCCATAAGGTCAGAGCGGAACCCATCAAGCTGACAAAATGGCATAAAACTAACTATAAACTCCTAATAAAAAGCATCAATTGAAATTTTATCAAAAAAAGGCCTTAAATTCATATGCACTACTTTAAGCCAACAACAACTAAAACTTACAGTAAATAAACAGCGGTGGACATGGGGCCAACTACATGCAAAAGAGCAGGGTTTTGAATCTAGAGCAGATAAACCTACCCTGACTTGTAGTCGTGCTGCCTTCGACAAAGAACTCTTGATCAGAGTAGAAAGCCTACCAGAGCACCTGGGAGAAGCAGGTCCTATAAGCATGCCATCAACAGGTTTTCTGTGGTGTAAACACAATGTGCAGGATTCACATCTCACATCAAAGAACGTGATAGTTAAAAGGCATTATGAAAAATCAATGTGAAATGAACTTTCCTTTTTGTGAAGACATTTTCTTGAAGATTTGAATGTCGTGGACAACCCTAAACCAAAAGTCGGAGCTGGTAAAGAGACAATAATGTCAGATGAACATTCCAATGTGGTTGCGTTTAGCAATCGATAAGAGGTTGTCACATGCAAAGCTAAACGTTTCAAAACTAGGAAACAACAGATATTCCCCAAACATGGAGAAACAACAATAATGATTGAATGTACTCAAGATTGGTATCGAAACAAAATAAAACTTACATTGATATGTGGACTGGTGCATATTCTATAAGTCAGTTTAGAAGAGAGGAACGAAACTGCGTCCTTTCCTCCCAAATGCTGGAGTTAAAAGAGAGATCTATAGTAATTTGTCAAAATACACAAGTACTCGCTACTGTCACCATACTAATTGAAGAGTCATACAGTACTCGCTACACAGGTACTGATCACAGAGCTTGGTTTTAGACTGATTGAGGACCAACAATGTTATGGGAGAGAAAAACAATTCAGCAGCCTAACTAATTTGACTCACAAACTCCAAAAGCAGGCAGGTGTAAACAAAACTGCTATCCTATAGGCATATAGAAAATAACTTGCTACTGTCAGCCCTCTTCTGCTCCTAAGAAACCCAAAGCAGAACAACCACAGAATAACAGATAATGAAAAAATTTAGCAAGGAAAAAAAAATTCAAGTGTCGGCTAGCCTATATGCATATAGAAAATAACTTGCTACTGTCAGTCCTCTTCATCTCCTATAAACCCAAAACACAACAATCCTAGAATTAACATATAATGAAAACCTTGTCTGTCAATCTATCTGTATATAACAAAGGACATATTAAAATTATGATCGTTAGAGCGAGCAGTTAGAGAAATGCCAAATAAAACAAATGGAACATAAAGAAACTATATATTAGCGATATATTGGAAACATATCAATGAAACAAGACCCATATTTGAGAGTTTTAGCTCTCTACGGTAGCAAAGAAACATGTGAGGTCAATATTCATTGGAGTTCTCAAATATTTATTTATTTTTTCAGTTCACTAATATTTTAAAAAATCCCTACAAATGATCTCAATAAAAATATAATATTTGCATATTTGAAGATATGAAAACAAAACAAGACCTTGCCATAATATAAAAACCAATGAAATAATACTACATGCATGTAATCTTGTCACCATGGGAAACATGGATCAAGGAACGACTTCCACATCAATCTCAATACACCGTACCATCATTACGATTAGATCATAAAGTGACCAGCTACCATAAAATAAAGGAAACAATAAAATTCTTCCAAAGACATCATATACAATACACAAGCTCTATTGCTCACGCTCAAATGTCGACAATACTTTTCAGTGTACATGAACATAAATTTGAGTGGTGTTTTAGTGTTGAAATGAAAGCAAGTATTAAAATGAAACTTCATTTTATATTATTCGACAAATAAAACCCAACAATGGCATTTGTGATGAAAAAAGAAATCCTACAAAGACCGCTAAAAACCAGGTCTGCGAAAAACCCTTATGGCCCCTCAAAACCCAAAGCAGAACAACTCCAGAATAAACAGATTATAAGAGGGAAAAAAAATTCAAAGAGGAAAAAATATTCGAAAAACAAACCCTTATGCCCCCTCAAAACCACCGTTACATTGATAGAGTTTATCTAGAATGTAATGAATTATCATTTTGTCACCGTACAACAAACTTGTGAACATTCAAGTAACCTAGTTCATATGGCACGATTGTGTAGAGTTCAATGCATTTTCTATTCTTAAAAGGTTGGAAGGCCTACTTAAAGAGGATTCAACTTTATTTAACCCTTTTGACGAGGAAACAAAGAGCTAGAAGGAGTTAATTCTCATGGTTTAGATTTATTTGGGCTAGCTCTTTCTTCAAACTAAGAATTTTCCAACAATGGACAACATAATTGTTGTTCTATTGTTTTTGCAAGCTATGTTACAAATTCGGTTCAAGTCTTAAACAACTTCATCATTTTCTTTCTTTAGGATAAAAAAAGCCTGACTAATTAAAATATTAATGTAATAATTATAAATTAATTAAAGCAAAAGTTCAGCAACATGCAATATAAATCTGTAATTACCTCATGACATGAGGTCTTTTATTCTCATGAGTTGTTGAAGCAGTGTATTTGGGTACACTAGTGGAGAACTTCTAAAAACAAAAAACCAAATGTGAGCATATTCGTATAGAGCCAGAGAGCAAATTGTTAAAAGGATTACCTGAAATACATTGGTTTCAGGCATAACCTGAAATTGAGACCACATTTGGTTCAGGCATTTGATCGAACAGTTGGTTTGCCCACTAGTGTATTTGGGTACACTAGTGGAGAACTTCTAAAAACTAAAAACAAAAAACAAAAAACCAAATGTGAGCATATTCGTATAGAGCCAGAGAGCAAATTGTTAAAAGGCTAACCTGAACAGTTGGTGCCCACTCAATCCTTCAAGATCTCATGTAAGAGTTAAGCAGATGATTAGTGGTGATAGTATCATTTAAAAGGCTAAATTTGAACAGATTTGTGTGTCTTGATATTGCAAAAATGAAATGCTTACAGTTTTTAAGTTGTTGAATGATTTGAACTGCTCTTGCTTGATGATAACATCACATTTATTTATTGGTGCCTCCTGCAATGTTGTCCCTCTTCCATACCTTTCTCCTACAAATACATGCTGGAGTTGTAACTCGTGGCTTTTATATATATATTTTTTATTGGTATGGGATGAAGGAATTTGAATGGACACCCTCCAACTCTTAGAAAATCAGTCATGAGTAATAAATCATCAAAAAAATATTGAATATACTCTCCGAAAAATAAAACATTATGTATTATGCATGCTCACATATATATTTTATTTGAAACAAACTCCATCTCACCCATGTTGATAATAATTTCAACATATTGGGCTCCCATCTTTCTGCCTCCCAATCGCAGGAATTGAAAGAGATATCTATGGTAATTTGTCCAATAAAACAAGCGTGCGAGAACAAATTAATGTTGAGATATCAAGATTTCACTGATTATCTTAAAACCTTGTCTAAAATCTATCTCAGCACATTGAAAAACTCTCATCAGATGAAAAAATCAGAACCTTACAAACGATAATAATCAAGATCGATATAAAGATTGCCCGTGAACTAACCTTGTCTTTATCATCAATGCCATCTCCAGAATTATCCTAAACCACGACCACCATCTCCGCCACCTCCACGAGAAAACCAGGAAGTCGCGATCACAAATATCACAACCATCACATAGATCTCCCGGCACATAAAAATACAGAATTGCGGTTTAAACTAAGACCGCCAAAAACCAAGTCTGCAGCAAACCCTTATGCCCCCTAAAAAACCCAAAGCAGAACAGCTTCAGAATAAATAGATTGTAAAAGAGGGAAACATATTCGAAAAACAAAACACAAAAAATAGCAAGAGTGGAAAGGAAAATAAAATATGGCAGCAAATCATTTCAGGAGCCACATGAAGCAGAAAATACCAACCGAGAGGCAAACAAAACTGAACTTGGTATACCTTATTAATTCCAATGGAAATGATCAACATTAGAGGGGCAATGATCACCATCAACATTAGAGGGGCAATGATCCCCAACTATTAGAAATAACAAAAGTGTTCCAATAAAAATAAAGGTAATGACCAATGAAAGGATCACAGACTCCAAGAACAAGTATACCGAAGAGTTGAGACAAAAGCAGCATGAAAAGTACAAATTTAGAAAAGATTTTACGAGTTTTGATTGCTGATTTTTTTATAAACAAATAGGACACATAACTCGCCATCAATTTTGGCTATTCTAGGAGCTTCATATGTTTTATCACAGGATATTAGTCAAATTCTGTTTATTAGATAAGATATTAGATTATTGTGAATAGTCAAACCTTTAGTTAGCAATAGGAATTTCAAGAATTAAATAATAATAACTGAAGAACAGCAAGATAACTAAAGAAATTGGAATTCTAATTCATGAATTCCAAGCCAAACAAGTTATTAGATAAAATATAGGTGCTTAATATGTGTGCCAAAGTTAGCATTATCATTTTTTTATCAAACACCTGTGCATTATTACTAATGGGAAGCAAATAAAGTCACTTATACCACATATAATTTTTGTTAACCACTTCTTTGATATCTAATTTAAACTTGTGGAATTTGTGACTATATAATATCTACATCTCATTAGTTCTAAAAACTTATCATTTTTTATCAAACACTTATGCATGATTACTAATGGGAAGCCAATAAAGTCACTTATACAACTACTTGTAATTAGATTTGAAACGAATGCACGGTTCATTCACACTCAATAGTAGTATCGCACACACTAATAAATCCCCACCAGTTGATAGCTGACTTATCAAACAAAACATCTAGAAATCTAATCTAGATGACAACTATGACAGCCTAAAATGTAGCAAACTAAAAGCATCAAAACCTTAACTAGATCAAAGAGGGAGAGAAAAATATTGGCTATAATGACATGATATATAAAACATTACTATATGTTTTATTCTTCTTATTATTGCTCTGAAACACACATTGATTGAAATTTTGACATTTACTATAAAGCAACACAGGCAAAATGTAGTAAGAAAGAAAGATTAATGTTGAGATATCAAGATTTCACTGATTATCTTAAAACCTTGTCTAAATCTAGCAGAAAGAAAGGAGGAACTTTCCAAACAACAAAACAGAAGTTAGTGTTAAACAATGCATGAAGTCCTTATTGTAGCACCAGACACTTGTAATCTTGTGCAAATCCAATAGGCAAATCTGTTACCCATAAGACACAAACAACAACCAAAATGCAACAAAAAACCTCAGGAGGATTTGGGGTAAAAGAAATACCTCTAAAGCAAACCTACAAAGACCGCTAAAAACCCTTATGATCCCTCAAAACACAAAGCAGAACAACTCTAGACTAAACAGATTGTAAAAGGAAAACATATTCAAAAAACAAACACAAACAATAGCAAAACAGGAAAGAAAAATAAAAACATGGCAAGTACACATTTCAAGCGCAAAATGTAGAGGAAAATACCAACTAAAGGGCAAAAAATTGAAGACAAGGATTCAATTGAAGACAAGTTTACTAGAAATCATGTAACTTACAAACTTGACATGGTTCCAAAACATGTCATAGGAAACTAGAACATTACCTTGTACGGAAAAATGGAAGACAAGGATTCAAGACAGTCCCGTACCATTGTAACTTTCATTATCTGACCCATAAGGTCAGAGCGGAACCCATCAAGCTGACAAAATGGCATAAAACTAACTATAAACTACTAATAAAAAGCATCAATTGAAATTTTATCAAAAAAAGGCCTTAAATTCATATGCACTACTTTAAGCCAACAACAACTAAAACTTACAGTAAATAAACAGCGGTGGACATGGGGCCAACTACATGCAAAAGAGCAGGGTTTTGAATCTAGAGCAGATAAACCTACCCTGACTTGTAGTCGTGCTGCCTTCGACAAAGAACTCTTGATCAGAGTAGAAAGCCTACCAGAGCACCTGGGAGAAGCAGGTCCTATAAGCATGCCATCAACAGGTTTTCTGTGGTGTAAACACAATGTGCAGGATTCACATCTCACATCTAAGAACGTGATAATTAAAAGGCATTATGAAAAATCAATGTGAAATGAACTTTCCTTTTTGTGAAGATATTTTCTTGAAGATTTGAATGTCATGGACAACCCTAAACCAAAAGTCGGAGCTGGGAAAGAGACAATAATGTCAGATGAACATTCCAATGTGGTTGCGTTTAGCAATCGATAAGAGGTTATCACATGCAAAGCTAAACGTTTCAAAACTAGGAAACAACAAATATTCCCCAAACATGGGGAAACAACAATAATGATTGAATGTACTCAAGATTGGTATCGAAACAAAATAAAACTTACATTGATATGTGGACTGGCGCATATTCTATAAGTCAGTTTAGAAGAGAGGAACGAAACTGGGTGAAGTTAAAGCAGATATTGGGCTCGCGTCCTTTCCTCCCAAACACTGGAGCTAAAAGAGAGATCTATGGTAATTTGTCAAAATACACAAGTACTCGCTACTGTCACCATACTAATTGAAGAGTCATACAGTACTCGCTACACAGGTACTGATCACAAAGCTTGGTTTTAGACTCATTGAGGACCAACAATGCTGTGGGAGAGAAAAACAATTCAGCAGCCTAGCTAATTTGACTCACAAAATCCAAAAGCAGGCAGGGGTAAACAAAAGTGTTATCCTATTAGTCATACAGAAAATAACTTGCTACTGTCAGCCCTCTTCTGCTCCTAAGAAACCCAAAGCAGAACAACCACAGAATAACAGATAATGAAAAATTTTAGCAAGGAAAAAAAAATCCAAGTGTCGGCTAGCCTATATGCATATAGAAAATCACTTGCTACTGTCAGTCCTCTTCATCTCCTATAAACCCAAAACAGAACAATCCTAGAATTAACATATAATAAAAACCTTGTGTGTCAATCTTTCATATCTTTACAACATGGGGGGGAATCTATCTGTAAATAACAAAGGACAAATTAAAATTATGATAGTTAGTGCGAGCAGTTAGAGAAGTGCCAAATAAAACAAATGGAACATAAAGAAACTAATGTAAATGAGATATATTTGCGAAACATATCAATGAAACAAGACTCATATTTCAGAGTTTTAGCTCTCCACGGTAGCAAAGAAACATGTGAGGTCAATATTCATTGGAGTACTATATATTTATTTATTTTTTCAGTTCACTAATATTTTAAAAAATCCCTCCAACTGATCTCAATAAAAATATAATAATTGCATATTTGAGGATATGAAAACAAAACAAGAACTTGCCATAATATAAAAACCAATGAAATAATACTACATGTATGTAATCTTGTCATCTTGGGAAACATGGATCAAGGAACGACTTCCACATCAATCTCAATACACCGTACCATCATTACGATTAGATCATAAAGTGAGCAGCCACCATAAAATAAAGGAAACAACAAAATTCTTCCAAAGACATCATATACAATACACAAGCTCTATTGCTCACGCTCAAATGTCGACAATACTTTTCAGTGTACATGAACATAAATTTGAGTGGTGTTTTTTAGTGATGAAAAATGAAAGCAAGTGTAAAATGAAACTTCATTTTATATTATTCGACAAATAAAACCCAACAATGGCATTTGTGATGAAAAAAAAAATCCTAATCTCTTGAAACATGATATTGCAGCAAGAGATCACAACTAAAGTGTGTGTGTTGTTGTTTGGCGATTTGATTGGACAATCAACGATCCAACAATGAAAAATAAAAACTGTATCTATCAAGTGATGATAGCAATTTGAGCACAAAAAATTTCAAGCTAGTAAATTGTAGCTAAAGAATGGTAAATGGCTAAGACGATAAGCGCCCACAAGAAGTTTTAATTTAATCTCAATCCAATTGTAGCATAAACAAAGTGAAGATAAAGCAAAGCAACAATAGAGCGGCACTGTATAAAACATAAACTGCAACGGCAAACACAAGGACTCAAAATCTAAATAGCACAATAACAACCTTCTTGTAATAATAGAGGGGAAAAGGGCCATCCATATCAAAGTTTTTAACTGGGTTGTTTTGCAAGCATACCTTCTTGAAACGTGTAGTGGCTGGGTCAAGCGAAGTAAAACGCTGAAAAATGTCATTGTTATTTTTATGGGTGAACAAAATAGTCACATTCATCAAATCTTTTTTCATTTATTAATTTAACAACCCAATAAAAAAATCAAAAGGGAAAAAAACAGCGCTGAAATGTGGATGATGTTTGACTACCCAACATTATGTCACAAAGCAAACACAACCAGATAACAATTATTCTATTAAACAAAACACATAAGAAATTTAGAAGAGAGGAGGAACTTTCCAAACAACAAAACAGGAGTTAGTGTTAAACAGTGCATGAAGTACTTATTGTAGCACCAGGCTCTTGTAATCTTGTGCAAATCCAATAGGCAAATCTGTAAACCATAAGACACACAACGAACAATCAAAATGCAACAAAAAACCTCACGAGGATTTTAGGTAAAACAAATACCTCTAGAGAGCAAACCTACAAAGACCGCTAAAAACCCTTATGCCCCCTCAAAACCCAAGCAGAACAACTCTAGACTAAACAGATTGTAAAAGGAAAACGTATTCAAAAAAACAAACACAAACAATAGCAAAACAGGAAAGGAAAATAAAAACATGGCAAGTACACATTTCAAGCGCAAAATGTAGAGGAAAATACCAACTAAAGGGCAAAAAATTGAAGACAAGGATTCAATTGAAGACAAGTTTACTAGAAATCATGTAACTTACAAACTTGACATGGTTCCAAAACATGTCAAAGGAAACTAGAACATTACCTTGTACGGAAAAATGGAAGACAAGGATTCAAGACAGTCCCGTACCATTGTAACTTTCATTATTTGACCCATAAGGTCAGAGCGGAACCCATCAAGCTGACAAAATGGCATAAAACTAATTATAAACTGCTAATAAAAAGCATCAATTGAAATTTTATCAAAAAAAGGCCTTAAATTCATATGCACTACTTTAAGCCAACAACAACTAAAACTTATAGTAAATAAACAGCGGTGGACATGGGGCCAACTACATGCAAAAGAGCAGGGTTTTGAATCTAGAGCAGATAAACCTACCCTGACTTGTAGTCGTGATGCCTTCGACAAAGAACTCTTGATCAGAGTAGAAAGCCTACCAGAGCACATGGGAGAAGCAGGTCCTATAAGCATGCCATCAACAGGTTTTCTGTGGTGTAAACACAATGTGCAGGATTCACATCTCACATCAAAGAACGTGATAGTTAAAAGGCATTATGAAAAATCAATGTGAAATGAACTTTCCTTTTTGTGAAGACATTTTCTTGAAGATTTGAATGTCGTGGACAACCCTAAACCAAAAGTCGGAGCTGGTAAAGAGACAATAATGTCAGATGAACATTCCAATGTGGTTGCGTTTAGCAATCGATAAGAGGTTGTCACATGCAAAGCTAAACGTTTCAAAACTAGGAAACAACAGATATTCCCCAAACATGGGGAAACAACAATAATGATTGAATGTACTCAAGATTGGTATCGAAACAAAATAAAACTTACATTGATATGTGGACTGGCGCATATTCTATAAGTCAGTTTAGAAGAGAGGAACGAAACTGGGTGAAGTTAAAGCAGATATTAGGCTCACATCCTTTCCTCCCAAACGCTGGAGTTAAAAGAGAGATCTATGGTAATTTGTCAAAATACACAAGTACTCGCTACTGTCACCATACTAATTGAAGAGTCATATAGTACTCGCTACACAGGTACTGATCATAGAGCTTGGTTTTAGACTGATTGAGGATCAACAATGCTATGGGAGAAAAACAATTCAGCAGCCTTGCTAATTTGACTCAAACTTCAAAAACATGGAGGGGTAAACATAACTGCTATCCTATAGGCATATAGAAAATAACTTGCTACTGTCAACCCTCTTCAGCTCCTAAAAAATCCAAAGCAGAACAACCATAGAATAACACATAATGAAAAAATTAACCAAGGAAAAAAAATCCAAGTAGTAGCTAGCCTATATGCATATAGAAAATAACTTGTTACTGTCAGTCCTCTTCTTCTTCTATAAACCAAAGCAAAAATCCCAGAATCAACATATAATGAAAACCTTGTGTGTCAATCCTTCATATCTTTACAACATGGGGGGGGGGGTCTATCTGTAAATATACAAAGGACATTAAAATAATGATAGTTAGTGCGAGCAGTCAGAGAAGAAGCGCTAAATAAACGAAATGGAGAACATAAAGAAACGAATGTAAATGAGATATATTTGCAAAACATATAACAAGACTCATATTTGAGAGTTTTAGCTCTCTACGGTAGCAAAGAAACAAGTGAGGTCAATATTCTTTGGAGTTCCTCTTCAATTTAATTTTTTTTCAGTTCACTAATATTTTAAAAAATCCCTACAAATGTTCTCAATAAAAATATAATATTTGCATATTTGAAGATAAGAAAACAAAACAAGAACTTGCCATAATATAAAAACCAATGAAATAATACTACATGCATGTAATCTTGTCACCTTGGGAAACATGGATCAAGGAACGACTTCCACATCAATCTCAATACACCGTACCATCATTACGATTAGATCATAAAGTGATCAGCTACAATAAAATAAAGGAAACAACAAAATTCTTCCAAAGACATTACAATACACAAGCTCTATTGCTCACGCTCAAATGTCGACAATACTTTTCAGTGTACATGAACATAAATTTGAGTGGTGTTTTAGTGTTGAAATGAAAGCAAGTATTAAAATGAAACTTCATTTTATATTATTCGACAAATAAAACCCAACAATGGCATTTGTGATGAAAAAAGAAATCCTAAACTCTTGAAACATGAAATTGCAGCATAGAGATCACAACTAAAGTGTGTGTTGTTGTTTGGCGATTTTGAAAGATTGGACAATCAAAGATCCAATAATGAAAAATGAAAATTGTATCTATCAAGTGATGATAGCAATTTGAGCACAGAAAATTTCAAGCTAGTACATTGTAGCAAAAGAATGGTAAATGGCTGGGAGGATAAGCGCCCAAAAGAAGTTTTAATTTAATCTCAATCCAATTGCAGCATAAACAAAGTGAAGATAAAGCGTACCAACAATCAAGGGGCACTATATAAAACATAAAATGCAACGGCAAACACAAGGAGTCAAAATTTAAATAGTCACAAAACAACCTTCTTTTAATAATAGAGGGAAAAAGGCCATCCATATCAAAGTTTTTAACAGGGTTGTTTTGCAAACATACCTTCTTGAAACGTGTAGCAGCTGGGTCAGGCGAAGAAAACGCCAAAAAATGTCATTGTTGTTTCTTTGGGTAAACAAAATAGTCACATTAGATCATCAAATCTTTTTTTCATTTATTAATTTAACAACCCAATAAAAAAATCAAAAGGAAAAATAGTTGAGCTGAAATGTGGGTGATGTTTGACTACCCAACATTATGTCACAAAGCAAACACAACTAGATAGCAATTATTCAAGTAAACAAAACACATATAAGATATTTAGAAGAAAGAAAGGAGGAACTTTCCAAACAACAAAACAGGAGTTAGTGTTAAACAGTGCATGAAGTCCTTATTGTAGCACCAGGCACTTCTAATCTTGTGCAAATCCAATAGGCAAATCTCTAAACCATACGACACAAAACGACAACCAAAATGCAACAAAAAACCTCAGGAGGTTTAGGGATAAAAGAAATACCTCTAAAGCAAACCTACAAAGACCGCTAAAAACCAGGTCTGCGACAAACCCTTATGGCCCCTCAAAACCCAAAGCAGAACAACTCCAGAATGAACAGATTGTAAGAGGAAAAAAAATTGAAAGAGGAAAAAATATTCGAAAAACAAACCCTTATGCCCCCTCAAAACCACCGTTACATTGATAGAGTTTATCTAGAATGTAATGAATTATCATGTTGTCACCGTACAACAAACTTGTTAACATTCAAGTAACCTAGTTCATGTGGCACGATTGTGTAGAGTTCAATGCATTTTCTATTCTTAAAAGGTTGGAAGGCCTACTTAAAGAGGATTCAACTTTATTTAACCCTTTTGACGAGGAAACAAAGAGCTAGAAGGAGTTAATTCTCATGGTTTAGATTTATTTGGACTAGCTCTTTCTTCAAACTAAGAATTTTCCAACAATGGACAACATAATTGTGGTTCTATTGTTTTTGCAAGCTATGTTACAAATTCAGTTCAAGTCTTAAACAACTTCATCATTTTCTTTCTTTAGGATAAAAAAAGCCTAACTAATTAAAATATTAATGTAATAATTATAAATTAATTAAAGAAAAAGTTCAGCAACATGCAATATAAATCTGTAATTACCTCATGACATGAGGTCTTTTATTCTCATGAGTTGTTGAAGCAGTGTATTTGGGTACACTAGTGGAGAACTTATAAAAACAAAAAACCAAATGAGAGCATATTCGTATAGAGCCAGAGAGCAAATTGTTAAAAGGATTACCTGAAATACATTGGTTTCAGGCATAACCTGAAATTGAGACCACATTTGGTTCAGGCATTTGATCGAACAGTTGGTTTGCCCACTAGTGTATTTGGGTACACTAGTGGAGAACTTCTAAAAACTAAAAACAAAAAACAAAAAACCAAATGTGAGCATATTCGTATAGAGCCAGAGAGCAAATTGTTAAAAGGCTAACCTGAACAGTTGGTGCCCACTCAATCCTTCAAGATCTCATGTAAGAGTTAAGCAGATGATTAGTGGTGATAGTATCATTTAAAAGGCTAAATTTGAACTGATTTGTGTGTCTTGATATTGCAAAAATGAAATGCTTACAGTTTTTAAGTTGTTGAATGATTTGAACTGCTCTTGCTTGATGATAACATCACATTTATTTATTGGTGCCTCCTGCAATGTTGTCCCTCTTCCATACCTTTCTCCTACAAATACATGCTGGAGTTGTAACTCGTGGCTTTTATATATTTTTTTTTTATTGGTATGGGATGAAGGAATTTGAATGGACACCATCCAACTCTTAGAAAATCAGTCATGAGTAATAAATCATCAAAAAAATATTGAATATACTCTCCGAAAAATAAAACATTATGTAATATGCATGCTCACATATATATTTTATTTGAAACAAACTCCATCTCACCCATGTTGATAATAATTTCAACATATTGGGCTCCCATCTATGGTAATTTGTCCAATAAAACAAGCGTGCAAGAACAAATTAATGTTGAGATATCAAGATTTCACTGATTATCTTAAAACCTTGTCTAAAATCTATCTCAGCACATTGAAAAACTCTCATCAGATGAAAAAATCAGAACCTTAAAAACGATAATAATCAAGATCGATATAAAGATAGCCCGTGAACTAACCTTGTCTTTATCATCAATGCCATCTCCAGAATTATCCTAAACCACGACCACCATCTCCGCCACCTCCACGAGAAAACCAGGAAGCCGCGATCATAAATATCACAACCATCACATAGATCTCCTGGCACTTAAAAATACAGAATTGCGGTTTAAACTAAGACCGCCAAAAACCAAGTCTGCAATAAACCCTTATGCCCCCTAAAAAACCCAAAGCAGAACAGCTTCAGAATAAACAGATTGTAAAAGAGGGAAACATATTCGAAAAACAAAACACAAAAAATAACAAGAGTGGAAAGGAAAATAAAATATGGCAGCAAATCATTTCAGGAGCCACATGAAGCAGAAAATACTAACCGAGAGGCAAACAAAACTGAACTTGGTATACCTAAATAATTCCAATAGCAATGATCAACATTAGAGGGGCAATGATCACCATCAACATTAGAGGGGCAATGATCCCCAACTATTAGAAATAACAAAAGTGTTCCAATAAAAATAAAGGTAATGACCAATGAAAGGATCACAGACTCCAAGAACAAGTATACCGAAGAGTTGAGACAAAAGCAGCATGAAAAGTACAAATTTAGAAAAGATTTTACGAGTTTTGATTGCTGATTTTTTTATAAACAAATAGGACACAACTCGCCATCAATTTTGGCTATTCTAGGAGCTTCATATGTTTTATCACAGGATACTAGTCAAATTCTGTTTATTAGAGAAGATATTAGATTATTGTGAATAGTCAAACCTTTAGTTAGCAATAGGAATTTCAAGAATTAAATAATAATAACTGAAGAACAGCAAGATAACTAAAGAAATTGGAATTCAAATTCATGACTAATTAAAATATTAATATAAAAATTATAAATTAATTAAAGAAAAAGTTCAGCAACAATGTACAGCATAATTGTGGTTCTATTGTTTTTGCAAGCTATTTTACAAATTCAATTCAAGTCTTGAACAACTTCATCATTGTTGGAAACATGCAACATAAATTTGTAATTACCTGATGACATAAGGTCTTTAAATTCCCTTGAGTTGTTGAAGAAGTGTATTTGGGTAGACTAGTGGAGAACTTCTAAGAAAAGAAACAAATCAAATGCGAGCAAATTTGTATAGAGCCAGAGAGCAAATTGGGGTCAGCCCATGTTTACATAACCTGAAATGAGCGAGGTCCATGAGACCACATTTGGTTTGGGCATTTCATAGAACAGTTGGTGTGCATACTCAATCCTTCGGGATCTCACATAAGAGCTAAGCAGATGATTAGTGGTGACCAACTAGCTAAGAATTATTATTGAAGTAACAGTAGTATCTAGAGGACTGAAATAAACCTGAATGCAGTGTTATTGTCAGTAGAAGAATTCACACACTAACTTGCCATAAGTATCATAAATTTATCTGTACAATCTAGATATTTGAAAAAATCATGAGTTCACATAGTAGAAACAATCAAAATTCCACACATGTTTCAGCTTATCAATCAAAGTGGTCCAGGCAAACCAGAGTTAGACCTTCCCCATAGATACTTGCTGGAGTTCTAACTCGTGGCTTTTATATTATTATTATTTTTATTGGTATGGGATGAAGGAATTTGAATAGACAGGTCCAACTCTTAGAAAATTAGTCATGAGTAACTAATCATCAAAAAAAACATTGAATATACTCTCCAAAAAATAAAACATTATGTATCATGCGTGCTCACATATATATTTTACTTGAAACAAACTCCATCTCACCCATGTTGATTATAATTTCAACTACTAACTAGAAAATCATAATACTGAATAAATCTGAATAAAATTTATGAACAAAATAATATGGTGAATTAAATACCCCTATACTGCAATATTCAGTAAGCAATTAACAGATAGTAGATTTAAGGAAAAAAATCAAAGCTCCAAATTTTCAGAAGGTAGAAAGGCATTAATTTGCGAGTGCAACCACACAGCTCACCACAAGCTCCTCTATAAATGCCAATAAAGCATACAATAAACTTATTCAAAGCCAAAGACACAATCATCCAATAGAAAAATAAACAAAAAACTGGGAAAGAAAAACATACCCAGATAGAAATTAGCGTGTCCAGAATCCAACCAACAGTTCCAAAAACCCAACCAAGTTATCCAGTCACTGAAAGATAAGTCAACCCAACTGCCAAAGCAATATTTCCCAGAAGCCTGGCAGTACCACTATTATCTCTCCCACCACCACCACCAAACCCTTGATTATACCTCACCAAAACCACCCAGCTCAAAAATGAGATATGTATGGTAATTTCTCAAAAAAGAAAAAAACGCGCGCGCGCGAGAACAAATTAATGTTGAGATATCAAGATTTCACTGATTATCTTAAAACCTTGTCTACAATCTATCTCAGCACATTGAAAAACTCTCATCAGATGAAAAAATCAGAACCTTACAAACGATAATAATCAAGATCGATATAAAGATAGCCCGTGAACTAACCTTGTCTTTATCATCAATGCCATCTCCTGAATTATCCTAAACCACGACCACCATCTCCGCCACCTCCACGAGAAAACCAGCATTGCCGTTTAAACCAATCCGCCTCGCAGTATCACCTCTCTCTCTCTAATTTTCATCGATAACAATGATGAATTAGGGCGTTAAATAACAATGATGAATTAGGGCGTTAAATAACAATGAGAGAGCGGGAGAGAGAGTTTCGAAGAGGCCTTTCCGATCGGGAGGCATGTATCGAAGGGAAAGAGGTTGGAAAAGTTCTTCCGGAGAGAGGGTTTTTCTTCTCTCTTTCTAAAGTTTTCTTAGAGAGAGAGAGAGAGTATCCGTTGATGTTCTGGAGATTAATAGAACGGGAAGACGGCACGGGAAATTAAGAGACCGTTGGCTTTTTTATTATGACATATTGGCCCTTGGTTGTTTTTTATAATTACAGGATTCCAAAAACCTTGAAGGGTAGAGCGATCTCAGCAGGCTTTAAGTATTTTTAAAAATCATAACTATAAAAATTACTACAGTACAAATACACGGTTAGACTTCAACTTTAAAAATCAACGGATTACTTGATTCTTTTAAAATCAATTGTTATTTTTATTTTCATTCATCTCACAAGAAAATTGTCCAAACTTATCTTTTTTTCTTTCTTGTTTATATTTCACGAATTTTGGATATGTTTACTATATAGGTTTTGTTACCTTTATTGTTTCGGTCCCAAGATTTTTATTTGTTTCAATTGTGTCTTTTAATTGAAATTAATTATATATTTTATTTTTATTTATTTTAATTATATCCTCCAATAAAAATTAGTCATATGTGTTAGTAATGCTATTTTTCATTTCGATCGTTATTCTTATAAAACTTTTAACAAAATTACACTGTAGTTTTTTTTTATATATACATTTATTTATTTTGGTCTCAAAGTTTTTATTTGTTTCAATTTTTTCATTCGATTGGAATTAATTATATATTTTGTTTTGATTTTTTTTAATTGTGTCCTTCGATTGAAATTAATCATATATGCTACTTTTCATATCAATCCTTATTTTTTTAATTTTTTAACAAAATTACACTGTATTTTTTTTTAAAATATCTTTATTTGTTTCAGTCTCAAGGTTTTTATTTGTTTCAATTTTATCCTTCGATTGAAATTAATTATATATTTTATTTCTCATTTCGGTCCTTATTCTTTGAATTTTTTATTTCATATTAATTCCTTTGGTTTTTTCAGTCATTTTTGGACAATGTTTATTTTTTATCCGTATTTATGCATCTATGTCTTTACCTTTTGTTTTTAATTTTTGTCGTTGTATTTTTTATTGGGGTTTTATTTTTATTCGGTTCGGTCCTGAAACTTTAATTTATGTTGATGATCATTTTAAGATTAATATTGCTCCATTTTTCCCTTTGTTCTTTTTTTTTTTGTATTTTCTGTTATTTTTTCTTGTTCTTCGGATAAGATGATTTTATGATTTTATTGTTTGCGCAATAATAATGATAATTTTAGTTTTTTTTTTTTTGTAAAAAAAATATTTATTTTTCAGGGCAATTTAATAATTGTAATTGTTTGGATAGTAAAGTTAATAATAATTTTAACTGTTATAGTAATTAAATGACGGTAATGTAGGGATGAATTTTCAATTTATATTTTCTTCTATTTGGAGATAGAAAATTAACTATTTATTTTTATTATTTGATTATTGCCGGTGTTTTCACAATTTATATTTTGTTTGTTGTGTTTAATTTAAATTGAATTATAAAATGACTAATCTTAATACAGTGAATTCAATAATTCCGATATCTGAATCTTATTGCTTTTTTAATTATGATGATAATTTTATACTGATTATTTTGTTGAAACCTACTAAACAAATAAATTTATATCAATTTAAAATTCATATATTTTATGGGAAACTTGCACTTCATAGAAATTCTGTATATATTTATTATTTTACTCAAATTTATATTATAATAAAAAAAATCTCACATAATTGCTATTTTTTCATTAAAAAAATATGGTTCCGATAAAATATCACAGTACCGAAACATGGAATACAGCCTGTGCGGGCATTCTGATTCTGATCAACTTCTTTCCTGAGCAGGAGGGAGAGGGACCTATTCATAAAATCTACCCCTCTGGTCCTTCGGTTTCAAACACCAACAGTTAACGACAGCTGGAACATCCATCCCCAAAGAAAGGTTAAAGAGTCCTCTTAAAGATCAACACCTGACCTCTATAAAAGTTGATTCGGTATCGGTATTTGATACGGCAGTTTGAAGTTTTGAACTTGTTGGCATGCCATAAAACGGTAAGATTGTTGAGATACATTGCAAGTTGACTAAAAGGCGCCGCTGCCAACGGACAGCTAGTGGAGTATTCTTGCCACTGTTTCTGAAAATAAATTTTATTTATAAATACATTAAAATAATATTTTTGACATCAAAACATAAAAATATTTAAAAACACTAAAATTTTTAATTTTAAATAAAATAATAAATTTTAAAAAATACTTTAGAAATACAATGAAACCATAGATAGCTCCGATGGAGTCGGAAATGAGGTGTAGGATCTTATCTTCTTTCTACGTCCAAGACCCAACCAACAGTACAAGCTTGCAAAAACACTTCCAAGTGCCAACATATGTAAATCAAATCAAGGAAAGCTCGTGAATACTCTAGAACGAAGTTCTATCCATCCAATATAAATAATAATATATACAAAAACATTGCCTCTGATGCCGAATCATTCAGGACCCACAATAATAAATTGCAACCATTAACCTGTTGAGCCAGATTGAACGTCTTCATCGACCCAAATTCCATGAAATATGTCCATACAGTTTGGATCCGAGTAAAACCCCAACCATACTCCACACGTATTCATTCATTTTCCTTGCGAGCAAATTTAAAACTTTCAAGTTGTATCTTTCTACAATTTGTATGGTTGGTGTTCATTCTTAGATCGACTCTAGAAACAAGGCTTCCTGTTTGCTGGTCAGGCCAAGTTCATTGAGAGTCAATGCACTCTCTCCATCACTGAAAGCACGCCTTGGGTATGGCCTCACCTGCTCAAGCAACAGAGATGTAAATTCAATTACATTTTTTTTTTAACCAGAAATTCTAACGTCAAAATAGAAATGGTGTAAAGTTTCAGCCACATAAGAAAATCAAGTGTGTATTTGGACATGTTCACCAAAACTATCGATAATTTAGATGAATTGTTACCAATCTGTAAGTGCCAGGCTTGACCACTCTGCCAATATCAATGAAATTGAAGAAAGCCTGCAAAGTGCAATAAACAACATTGTGAAATCTGGATAATGAGAGCAGATAAACGCTAAAGCACATTACTTTGCTGGAAAAAACTCACCTGTAACTTGTCAGACTTGAGAAATCGGCGGCCACGTCGGCTGCCATCAGGCATCCGCACCAAAAGCGTCACAGCATTTTCATCACTAGATGCAGGTTCATGAGGCAGAGAAGCTTCTTTTTCTGCCAACAGGCTCTCAAACTCCTAGGAACAATTACACAAGCTGCTATATTCAATTACCAAAAGGTTTGTTAAAGTCATTGGTCTTGTCCCTTCCTAAACAAGCAAGGACCTGATCAATGACTTTGAGAGACTTGCAACCATATTTACAACTGCGAAAGGATAAAACCAAAGACAATGAAGAAAAAGTAGCGAACAAGGTGACTGGCTACCTTAATGAGCATCAAAATCTCAACTCCAGTGTTGCCACATTTGCCCAAACAAGAACACATATATTAACATTACAAGTTTGTAAAAAGACTTTAATCTGTCACCAGTTCCATGTCCACCCTCAGCATAAAGAAAAAATGAAAAACAATACCTGCGCTTCCTCCAATTGTCTGCGAGATTCTTCCTCTTTTCTCCTTTCTTCTTCAAGAGCAGCTTTCCTGGCCTCTTCTTCTTGTAAATGACGAGCTTCAGCTTCCTCAATGGCCTTCATCTCTTTTTCTCTGTCAGCTGCCAATGACGCAAGATACTCATCATCCTGCATCCACCAGACAATGCATGCCTTCTGCATCATGTTTATGACCCAAGAAATGAAGTTTTTTCTCCAAGTCAAAGCCCAAATGTCAAACCTGTTGTTCACGGATCAAGCGCTGAGCTTGTAAAGAAGGTGATGGAGAACGAGGAATTGGTCGAGGAGGATAGTGATTCTCATTTTGCATAAAATGGTGAGGTGCATATGGAAAGCGATATCCAGTCCCTTCAGGAATTCCACCAAACATTGCAGCCTCAAGCATGACTGCTTCATTATGTTCCTCAGAAGAGATGCCTCCCCACTTCAATTTGTCAAGTTTCAAGTCACGCGGGTTAGTTTACCTAAAGAATGTCAGGTGTTCTAAATTTTGAAATTAGAGTTGATAAATTGTAGAATAGAATAGTGGAAGATACCTCCTCTGAAAAGGCATCTACGTTGTGCAGGGGATGGCTTCCTATATTACTCCGTCCAGGACTTGATGGTGGGCTAGCCTCACCAACTCCAACTTCTGTAGCAGATTCCATAGAGCCAGAAGATATTTGTCTAGATCTATGCCTAATGAGAGGCTGCTCTTCCACATCTTCTGCTTCATCATGGATGGATGAGCTTCCGGCCTCCTGCCTGTATTGAGTCAACAGACCATTGTAAGATTCCTCACTATAACCCCAGAAGTATAATCTAACACACACTATGTTGTCCTTGTTTTTTTATGATTGTGCAATGATGTTTTAGGATGCATTTCAAGTTTTTTTCTAAAATAATACATTCATGGTGTGCTAAATGAACATGGTTATCATAGACAGCACAGATACTTTGTTGTCCTTTGTTTGGCCATTGTGTCAGAAGAACATCACATCAGTCGCATATAGAGACCAACATCATGTGATTATATCTATTAATGAGCAATCAAGAATAATTACCTTCCATTTGATGCAGCTATCTCCCCTTTCTCTGCCTCAACAGCACTGCTTCCTACTTCTGAAGCTTTCCCCTGCTCACGCAAAGCTTTCCCCCTCTGCTCGCGCAAATCTTTCTCTTGCTCTGCTGCCTGGATTCAGTTTGTGTTAAACAAGACAAAGATATGCCTATAAGCAAAGCAATGTATAAAGGGAACACAAACCTTCAAGGATAATGAAACCACATGTTCAAGTTCAGCATCCTCCCACCAGAGGTTGCCTTTGCTGAGGTCCAGTTTCAGGTAGCTCCTACATCATAATGCATATGATCAATTAAAAATATATGCATTTTAAACTTAAAAGGCATAAAGAGACCACCTTAACAAAAAGCTAGTCCAACCTTTAAAAGATATGATTTTAGACCGCAACTGATCAAATTATAAAAAAAAAATTATTTGAAAAACCTTGTTTTTAGAAGTTCTTGTCATGTAACTCAAATTGAAATTACAAATGAAAAGAAAGCATCCAAACCAAACAATTGAATGCTACAAAGGGCTCCAAATCAAAGTTCTGAGGTTCATGAGGTCTGCTTCAAATTGGTTCCTAGTTTTAAAAGTACCCATATCATGAGTACAGAGCAGAAACTACCCAAGAGAACAAGTCAGATAATGCATGCACCAACCATTGCCTTGGTTAGCTTACCTGAACCTCTCGTTTTGAAGCCTCGATTGCAGCCCGAACCATTTCTTCTTCTATGTCATTGTTATAGTAAGGGGCAAGTTATCAAATTCAGGAGCACTAGGTCTAAAATGCCCCGCACTAGAACTATCCTGTTTGGTAGCCCGTGCATTTAAGTCAGTTGAAATATAATCATTTTCATCATCCTCAATTATGACAGGTCCCTGGATATCAGGACCTTGTGTATGTTCAGTTCCAGTTACATCTTCAATGATCGGAGCGTGACCAGAATAGCCAGGTGCTTCACTACCATCCTTGACTTCTATAGGTATCTCCCTTACTTCTCTTGGTTGAGAAACAAATGGTGCCTGGTTCATGAAATCAAAACCAGTACCAAGTAGACCTCTTTGAAAACGTGGATCAAGAAGTGAGAATGGATCCATGGCAACACTCTCAGATAGAAGTGATAGAGGATTTCTCCTAGGAGGTGGTGCAACTTCAATTGGATCATCATCTATATCCATGAGATCATTTAGAGGAGCAGGAATTGAAGGTCCTCTTATGCTGGGGAAAAAAAATGGCAACATGAGTGTTCAAAAACATGTCACCAGAACTGTACAGAATATATGTTTGCTACCAGAGGATAGGAAAGCAACAAACCCTTATGCCCCCTAAAAACCCAAAGCAGAACAGCTTCGGAATAAACAGATTGTAAAAGAGGGAAACATATTCGAAAAACAAAACACAAAAAATAGCAAGAGTGGAAAGGAAAATAAAATATGGCAGCAAATCATTTCAGGAGCCACATGAAGCAGAAAATACCAACCGAGAGGCAAACAAAACTGAACTTGGTATACCTAAATAATTCCAATAGCAATGATCAACATTAGAGGGGCAATGATCACCATCAACATTAGAGGGGCAATGATCCCCAACTATTAGAAATAACAAAAGTGTTCCAATAAAAATAAAGGTAATGACCAATGAAAGGATCACAGACTCCAAGAACAAGTATACCGAAGAGTTGAGACAAAAGCAGCATGAAAAGTACAAATTTAGAAAAGATTTTATGAGTTTTGATTGCTGATTTTTTTATAAACAAATAGGACACATAACTCGCCATCAATTTTGGCTATTCTAGGAGCTTCATATGTTATATCACAGGATACTAGTCAAATTCTGTTTATTAGATAAGATATTAGATTATTGTGAATAGTCAAACCTTTAGTTAGCAATAGGAATTTCAAGAATTAAATAATAATAACTGAAGAACAGCAAGATAACTAAAGAAATTGGAATTCAAATTCATGAATTCCAATCCAAACAAGTTATTAGATAAAATATAGGTGCTTTATATGTGTGCCAAAGTTAGCATTATCATTTTTTTATCAAACACTTGTGCATGATTACTAATGGGAAGCAAATAAAGTCACTTATACCACATATAAATTTTGTTAACCACTACTTTGATATTTAATTTATACTTGTGGAATTTGTGACTATATAATATCTACGTCTCATTAGTACTAAACACTTATCATTTTTTATCAAACACTTATGCATGATTACTAATGGGAAGCCAATAAAGTCACTTATACCACTACTTGTAATTAGATTTGTTTTTAGAACTAATGAGATGTTGATATTATATAGTCACAAATTCCACAAGTTTAAATTAGATATCAAAGAAGTGGTTTACAAAATTTAAAATCTTATAATTCTACCAAAAACTATAGAGATGCCATGACATAGTCATCTCATTAATAAAACTTGCATTGATAGGTTGGATATTTAACACTTTTATCGCTAAAACCATTGTTACATTGATAGAGTTCATCTATCTAGAATGTAATGAATTATCATGTTGTCACCGTACAACCAACTTGTGAACATGCAAGTAAACTAGTTCATGCGGCACGATTGTGTAGAGTTCAATGCATTAAAGGTTGGAAGGCCTAATTAAAGAGGAATCAACTTTATTTCCCCTTTTTGACAAGGAAACAAAGAGCTAGAAGGAGTTAATTTTTATGGCTTATATTTATTTGGACTAGCTCTTTCTTCAAACTAAGAATTTTCCAACAATGTACAACATAATTGTGGTTCTAATGTTTTTCCAAGCTATGTTACAAATTCAGTTCAACTCCTAAACAACTTCATCATTTTCTTTCTTTAGGATAAGAATAGCCTGACTAATTAAAATATTAATATAAAAATTATAAATTAATTAAAGAAAAAGTTCAGCAACAATGTACAGCATAATTGTGGTTCTATTGTTTTTGCAAGCTATTTTACAAATTCAATTCAAGTCTTGAACAACTTCATCATTGTTGGAAACATGCAACATAAATTTGTAATTACCTGATGATATAAGGTCTTTAAATTCCCTTGAGTTGTTGAAGAAGTGTATTTGGGTAGACTAGTGGAGAACTTCTAAGAAAAGAAACAAATCAAATGCGAGCAAATTTGTATAGAGCTAGAGAGCAAATTGGGGTCAGCCCATGTTTACATAACCTGAAATGAGCGAGGTCCATGAGACCACATTTGGTTTGGGCATTTCATAGAACAGTTGGTGTGCATACTCAATCCTTCGGGATCTCACATAAGAGCTAAGCAGATGATTAGTGGTGACCAACTAGCTAAGAATTATTATTGAAGTAACAGTAGTATCTAGAGGACTGAAATAAACATGAATGCAATGTTATTGTCAGCAGAAGAATTCACACACTAACTTGCCATAAGTATCATAAATTTATCTGTACAATCTAGATATTTGAAAAAATCATGAGTTCACATAGTAGAAACAATCAAAATTCCACACATGTTTCAGCTCATCAATCAAAGTGGTCCAGGCAAACCAGAGTTAGACCTTCCCCACAGATACTTGCTGGAGTTCTAACTCGTGGCTTTTATATTATTATTATTTTTATTGGTATGGGATGAAGGAATTTGAATAGACAGGTCCAACTCTTAGAAAAATAGTCATGAGTAACTAATCATCAAAAAAAACATTGAATATACTCTCCAAAAAATAAAACATTATGTATCATGCGTGCTCACATATATATTTTACTTGAAACAAACTCCATCTCACCCATGTTGATTATAATTTCAACTACTAACTAGAAAATCATAATACTGAATAAATCTGAATAAAATTTATGAACAAAATAATATGGTGAATTAAATACCCCTATACTGCAATATTCAGTAAGCAATTAACAGATAGTAGATTTAAGGAAAAAAATCAAAGCTCCAAATTTTCAGAAGGTAGAAAGGCATTAATTTGCGAGTGAAACCACACAGCTCACCACAAGCTCCTCTATAAATGCCAATAAAGCATACAATAAACTTATTCAAAGCCAAAGAGACAATCATCCAATAGAAAAATAAACAAAAAACTGGGAAAGAAAAACATACCCAGATAGAAATTAGCGTGTCCAGAATCCAACCAACAGTTCCAAAAACCCAACCAAGTTATCCAGTCACTGAAAGATAAGTCAACCCAACTGACTAAGCAATATTTCCCAGAAGCCTGGCAGTACCACTATTATCTCTCCCACCACCACCACCAAACCCTTGATTATACCTCACCAAAACCACCCAGCTCAAAAAAGAGATATCTATGGTAATTTCTCAAAAAATAAAAACACGCGCGCGCGAGAACAAATTAATGTTGAGATATCAAGATTTCACTGATTATCTTAAAACCTTGTCTACAATCTATCTCAGCACATTGAAAAACTCTCATCAGATGAAAAAATCAGAACCTTACAAACGATAATAATCAAGATCGATATAAAGATAGCCCGTGAACTAACCTTGTCTTTATCATCAATGCCATCTCCTGAATTATCCTAAACCACGACCACCATCTCCGCCACCTCCACGAGAAAACCAGCATTGCCGTTTAAACCAATCCGCCTCGCAGTATCACCTCTCTCTCTCTAATTTTCATCGATAACAATGATGAATTAGGGCGTTAAATAACAATGATGAATTAGGGCGTTAAATAACAATGAGAGAGCGGGAGAGAGAGTTTCGAAGAGGCCTTTCTGATCGGGAGGCATGTATCGAAGGGAAAGAGGTTGGAAAAGTTCTTCCGGAGAGAGGGTTTTTCTTCTCTCTTTCTAAAGTTTTCTTAGAGAGAGAGAGAGAGTATCCGTTGATGTTCTGGAGATTAATAGAACGGGAAGACGGCACGGGAAATTAAGAGACCGTTGGCTTTTTTATTATGACATATTGGCCCTTGGTTGTTTTTTATAATTACAGGATTCCGAAAACCTTGAAGGGTAGAGCGAGCTCAGCAGGCTTTAAGTATTTTTAAAAATCATAACTATAAAAATTACTACAGTACAAATACACGGTTAGACTTCAACTTTAAAAATCAACGGATTACTTGATTCTTTTAAAATCAATTGTTATTTTTATTTTCATTCATCTCACAAGAAAATTGTCCAAACTTATCTTTTTTTCTTTCTTGTTTATATTTCATGAATTTTGGATATGTTTACTATATAGGTTTTGTTACCTTTATTGTTTCGGTCCCAAGATTTTTATTTGTTTCAATTGTGTCTTTTAATTGAAATTAGTTATATATTTTATTTTTATTTATTTTAATTATATCCTCCAATAAAAATTAGTCATATGTGTTAGTAATGCTATTTTTCATTTCGATCGTTATTCTTATAAAACTTTTAACAAAATTACACTGTAGTTTTTTTTTATATATACATTTATTTATTTCGGTCTCAAAGTTTTTATTTGTTTCAATTTTTTCATTCGATTGGAATTAATTATATATTTTGTTTTGATTTTTTTTAATTGTGTCCTTCGATTGAAATTAATCATATATGCTACTTTTCATATCAATCCTTATTTTTTTAATTTTTTAACAAATTACACTGTATTTTTTTTAAAATATCTTTATTTGTTTCAGTCTCAAGGTTTTTATTTGTTTCAATTTTATCCTTCGATTGAAATTAATTATATATTTTATTTCTCATTTCGGTCCTTATTCTTTGAATTTTTTATTTCATATTAATTCCTTTGGTTTTTTCGGTCATTTTTGGACAATGTTTATTTTTTATCCGTATTTATGCATCTATGTCTTTACCTTTTGTTTTTAATTTTTGTCGTTGTATTTTTTATTGGGGTTTTATTTTTATTCGGTTCGGTCCTGAAACTTTAATTTATGTTGATGATCATTTTAAGATTAATATTGCTCCATTTTTCCCTTTGTTCTTTTTTTTTTTTGTATTTTCTGTTATTTTTTCTTGTTCTTCGGATAAGATGATTTTATGATTTTATTGTTTGCGCAATAATAATGATAATTTTAGTTTTTTTTTTTTGTAAAAAAAATATTTATTTTTCAGGGCAATTTAATAATTGTAATTGTTTGGATAGTAAAGTTAATAATAATTTTAACTGTTATAGTAATTAAATGACGGTAATGTAAGGATGAATTTTCAATTTATATTTTCTTCTATTTGGAGAGAGAAAATTAACTATTTATTTTTATTATTTGATTATTGCCGGTGTTTTCACAATTTATATTTTGTTTGTTGTGTTTAATTTAAATTGAATTATAAAATGACTAATCTTAATACAGTGAATTCAATAATTCCGATATCTGAATCTTATTGCTTTTTTAATTATGATGATAATTTTATACTGATTATTTTGTTGAAACCTACTAAACAAATAAATTTATATCAATTTAAAATTCATATATTTTATGGGAAACTTGCACTTCATAGAAATTCTGTATATATTTATTATTTTACTCAAATTTATATTATAATAAAAAAAATCTCACATAATTGCTATTTTTTCATTAAAAAAATATGGTTCCGATAAAATATCACAGTACCGAAACATGGAATACAGCCTGCGCGGGCATTCTGATTCTGATCAACTTCTTTCCTGAGCAGGAGGGAGAGGGACCTATTCATAAAATCTACCCCTCTGGTCCTTCGGTTTCAAACACCAACAGTTAACGACAGCTGGAACATCCATCCCCAAAGAAAGGTTAAAGAGTCCTCTTAAAGATCAACACCTGACCTCTATAAAAGTTGATTCGGTATCGGTATTTGATACGGCAATTTGAAGTTTTGAACTTGTTGGCATGCCATAAAACGGTAAGATTGTTGAGATACATTGCAAGTTGACTAAAAGGCGTCGCTGCCAACGGACAGCTAGTGGAGTATTCTTGCCACTGTTTCTGAAAATAAATTTTATTTATAAATACATTAAAATAATATTTTTGACATCAAAACATAAAAATATTTAAAAACACTAAAATTTTTAATTTTAAATAAAATAATAAATTTTAAAAAATACTTTAGAAATACAATGAAACCATAGATAGCTCCGATGGAGTCGGAAATGAGGTGTAGGATCTTATCTTCTTTCTACATCCAAGACCCAACCAACAGTACAAGCTTGCAAAAACACTTCCAAGTGCCAACATATGTAAATCAAATCAAGGAAAGCTCGTGAATACTCTAGAACGAAGTTCTATCCATCCAATATAAATAATAATATATACAAAAACATTGCCTCTGATGCCGAATCATTCAGGACCCACAATAATAAATTGCAACCATTAACCTGTTGAGCCAGATTGAACGTCTTCATCGACCCAAATTCCATGAAATATGTCCATACAGTTTGGATCCGAGTAAAACCCCAACCATACTCCACACGTATTCATTCATTTTCCTTGCGAGCAAATTTAAAACTTTCAAGTTGTATCTTTCTACAATTTGTATGGTGTTCATTCTTAGATCGACTCTAGAAACAAGGCTTCCTGTTTGCTGGTCAGGCCAAGTTCATTGAGAGTCAATGCACTCTCTCCATCACTGAAAGCACGCCTTGGGTATGGCCTCACCTGCTCAAGCAACAGAGATGTAAATTCAATTACATTTTTTTTTAACCAGAAATTCTAACGTCAAAATAGAAATGGTGTAAAGTTTCAGCCACATAAGAAAATCAAGTGTGTATTTGGACATGTTCACCAAAACTATCGATAATTTAGATGAATTGTTACCAATCTGTAAGTGCCAGGCTTGACCACTCTGCCAATATCAATGAAATTGAAGAAAGCCTGCAAAGTGCAATAAACAACATTGTGAAATCTGGATAATGAGAGCAGATAAACGCTAAAGCACATTACTTTGCTGGAAAAAACTCACCTGTAACTTGTCAGACTTGAGAAATCGGCGGCCACGTCGGCTGCCATCAGGCATCCGCACCAAAAGCGTCACAGCATTTTCATCACTAGATGCAGGTTCATGAGGCAGAGAAGCTTCTTTTTCTGCCAACAGGCTCTCAAACTCCTAGGAACAATTACACAAGCTGCTATATTCAATTACCAAAAGGTTTGTTAAAGTCATTGGTCTTGTCCCTTCCTAAACAAGCAAGGACCTGATCAATGACTTTGAGAGACTTGCAACCATATTTACAACTGCGAAAGGATAAAACCAAAGACAATGAAGAAAAAGTAGCGAACAAGGTGACTGGCTACCTTAATGAGCATCAAAATCTCAACTCCAGTGTTGCCACATTTGCCCAAACAAGAACACATATATTAACATTACAAGTTTGTAAAAAGACTTTAATCTGTCACCAGTTCCATGTCCACCCTCAGCATAAAGAAAAAATGAAAAACAATACCTGCGCTTCCTCCAATTGTCTGCGAGATTCTTCCTCTTTTCTCCTTTCTTCTTCAAGAGCAGCTTTCCTGGCCTCTTCTTCTTGTAAATGACGAGCTTCAGCTTCCTCAATGGCCTTCATCTCTTTTTCTCTGTCAGCTGCCAATGACGCAAGATACTCATCATCCTGCATCCACCAGACAATGCATGCCTTCTGCATCATGTTTATGACCCAAGAAATGAAGTTTTTTCTCCAAGTCAAAGCCCAAATGTCAAACCTGCTGTTCACGGATCAAGCGCTGAGCTTGTAAAGAAGGTGATGGAGAACGAGGAATTGGTCGAGGAGGATAGTGATTCTCATTTTGCATAAAATGGTGAGGTGCATATGGAAAGCGATATCCAGTCCCTTCAGGAATTCCACCAAACATTGCAGCCTCAAGCATGACTGCTTCATCATGTTCCTCAGAAGAGATGCCTCCCCACTTCAATTTGTCAAGTTTCAAGTCACGTGGGTTAGTTTACCTAAAGAATGTCAGGTGTTCTAAATTTTGAAATTAGAGTTGATAAATTGTAGAATAGAATAGTGGAAGATACCTCCTCTGAAAAGGCATCTACGTTGTGCAGGGGATGGCTTCCTATATTACTCCGTCCAGGACTTGATGGTGGGCTAGCCTCACCAACTCCAACTTCTGTAGCAGATTCCATAGAGCCAGAAGATATTTGTCTAGATCTATGCCTAATGAGAGGCTGCTCTTCCACATCTTCTGCTTCATCATGGATGGATGAGCTTCCGGCCTCCTGCCTGTATTGAGTCAACAGACCATTGTAAGATTCCTCACTATAACCCCAGAAGTATAATCTAACACACACTATGTTGTCCTTGTTTTTTTATGATTGTGCAATGATGTTTTAGGATGCATTTCAAGTTTTTTTCTAAAATAATACATTCATGGTGTGCTAAATGAACATGGTTATCATAGACAGCACAGATACTTTGTTGTCCTTTGTTTGGCCATTGTGTCAGAAGAACATCACATCAGTCGCATATAGAGACCAACATCATGTGATTATATCTATTAATGAGCAATCAAGAATAATTACCTTCCATTTGATGCAGCTATCTCCCCTTTCTCTGCCTCAACAGCACTGCTTCCTACTTCTGAAGCTTTCCCCTGCTCACGCAAAGCTTTCCCCCTCTGCTCGCGCAAAGCTTTCTCTTGCTCTGCTGCCTGGATTCAGTTTGTGTTAAACAAGACGAAGATATGCCTATAAGCAAAGCAATGTATAAAGGGAACACAAACCTTCAAGGATAATGAAACCACATGTTCAAGTTCAGCATCCTCCACCAGAGGTTGCCTTTGCTGAGGTCCAGTTTCAGGTAGCTCCTACATCATAATGCATATGATCAATTAAAAATATATGCATTTTAAACTTAAAAGGCATAAAGAGACCACCTTAACAAAAAGCTAGTCCAACCTTTAAAAGATATGATTTTAGACTGCAACTGATCAAATTATAAAAAAAAAATTATTTGAAAAACCTTGTTTTTAGAAGTTCTTGTCATGTAACTCAAATTGAAATTACAAATGAAAAGAAAGCATCCAAACCAAACAATTGAATGCTACAAGGGGCTCCAAATCAAAGTTCTGAGGTTCATGAGGTCTGCTTCAAATTGGTTCCCAGTTTTAAAAGTACCCATATCATGAGTACAGAGCAGAAACTACCCAAGAGAACAAGTTAGATAATGCATGCACCAACCATTGCCTTGGTTAGCTTACCTGAACCTCTCGTTTTGAAGCCTCGATTGCAGCCCGAACCATTTCTTCTTCTATGTCATTGTTATAGTAAGGCAAGTTATCAAATTCAGGAGCACTAGGTCTAAAATGCCCCGCACTAGAACTATCCTGTTTGGTAGCCCGCGCATTTAAGTCAGTTGAAATATAATCATTTTCATCATCCTCAATTATGACAGGTCCCTGGATATCAGGACCTTGTGTATGTTCAGTTCCAGTTACATCTTCAATGATCGGAGCGTGACCAGAATAGCCAGGTGCTTCACTACCATCCTTGACTTCTATAGGTATCTCCCTTACTTCTCTTGGTTGAGAAACAAATGGTGCCTGGTTCATGAAATCAGAACCAGTACCAAGTAGACCTCTTTGAAAACGTGGATCAAGAAGTGAGAATGGATCCATGGCAACACTCTCAGATAGAAGTGATAGAGGATTTCTCCTAGGAGGTGGTGCAACTTCAATTGGATCATCATCTATATCCATGAGATCATTTAGAGGAGCAGGAATTGAAGGTCCTCTTATGCTGGGGAAAAAAAATGGCAACATGAGTGTTCAAAAACATGTCACCAGAACTGTACAGAATATATGTTTGCTACCAGAGGATAGGAAAGCAACAACTAATAAACAACGGATGACAAAAGTGAGGAAGTGACTAACGCGCTTCTGTCTCCTTCAGTGAAATGCGCATTGACAGCTGCATTGAGGTCACCACCATGCTCCTAATTGCAGTCATGAATTTGAAAAGGGAAAAGTAAATTAGAGGCACAAAAACTCTCAACTGAGTCTAAAATCCGCATAATTAAACATATTATAGCAAAATATAAATATATCCCTTCGAAATTTTGAGCATCTGTTGCATCAAATATTCTGATTATTATCAGCTAAATTAGCCAAAAAGAAACCCCTAGATAGCTTGAATGAGGAATAAATAGCGATCAACGAACTCCAGTGAACTTTATTGATTACAATGCTACCCCTAATAACACACCGATTACAAAATCCAGCAATCAGGGCCTGAAATTAACTCGCAATTTCACTCAGTTATTTCAAGATTACAATCCGATTAGCTATTCAAGAGCGAGAAAAAAAGTAACCTCGAGTTTTAGCACCGCTGCATCTTCGGTGACGCCTGTGATGCTGATGAATGTATCGACTGCTTCTTGATTAGGTCTGGCCATCTCCTTTGATTTTGATTAGTTTTCACAGTCGTGTTTTTAATATAAGTTTCTAAATTGGAAAGAGGAGAAAGAGAAATAGCAGATATTTATGAGGTGTAAGGAATCTGAAGAGAAGGGATTGTTTGCTTGGGGAGGACAGATGGAGGGGTTTGGTATTTTTATTTTTTTTATTCTACGCTTCTTGTTGAGTCTTGCTCTAAGTCTAGTTTTCTTGTTCTCTATAAAATACTGCCCTTCCTTTTCTTGGATTTGGGAGCAAGAAATGTAGCGTGCGTTGTTGAGGGTTGGGGAGATACGGGCTGTGGATGTAGTTTTTATTTTTATTTTTGTGTAATTTTGTTTTAAATTAGTTTTTTTAATATTTTCATTTTATTTTTGATGTGTTGATGTCAAAAATATTTTTTTATAAATAAAAAATAATTTAAAAAATAGCTTAAATCATAATATCAATCATATCTTAAGTCAATTGACAATAGAATAGGTGAAACAAAACATTAATAATTTGTTGAACCATATATTTTCATTAAAAAAGTTGTTGAAAAAGGATGCATGATTGCTTAGAAGTATGATTTATATTGTATTTGAAAGTATTTTTTATCTAGAAATATATTAAAATAATATTTTTTTTATTTTTTAAAAGTTATTTTTTACATCAACACATAAAAATGATCTAAAAACACCGAACAAATTTAATTTAAAATTAAAAATTAAAAAAAAAAGAAAAAAAAAACAATTGTTAATCGTATTTCCAGACACCTTGTACTTCCTTGGAAATATATATCCCCATCCATGCATTGTTGTTGCTCATTGTCAACTCACCATGATTTTGGTCACATGGATAGAGAGCAAATAGCAAGTGCTCCTAGTGTTCATGCTCCGCTTAAAAGCATCTTCAAGCTACTTAAAACAGCAAAATTACTATATGGTTTTTTAATAATATAAATGTGACTTTTTTTTATATTCTCACCAGTAAGAGAAAACTATTTTAACAGCCATTTATATTATAATATATTCAATATTAATATTTTTAGTTTTCTCTAGAAAATCTATAGAGAAAATTTTAAAAAATAAAGGATAAATTCCATGATGGTTGTCGTTGAGGACCAAGGGCAATTTAGGTGTTGGTTGACCAAATTTTAAAAATAAAGGGTAAAACCATCATTTTCTACAGAGGTCAAAGCTTGTTTTTTTCCTGTTAATTATCGCTAGACCAGAAAGAGGGCACTTGAATGCATGCTTCCTCGTTTACAAATAAAAATATTAGCCACTTGTCGTCTTAATAGACTGACATGTTTCGTAACATAATTTCTTTTTCAGTTTCTTTTTTTTTCAATAATAAAAAATTAGAAAATGTGTTTATCTGCTGGGAACAGATAATGGATTTTTTTTAACTGAAATTAAAATTACGAGTATTTTTCAGAAAGAATCAAGATTACGATTTATAATAGTCATCTTAATAATTTTTATTCGCGATAATCTAGATGCTGATTGTATTTTATTTTAATTAAAAATGGTCAAGAAAATCGTATACTGTCAACTAAAAAATAAAATATTCATATTAGATTTATAATGATAATTAAATCTACAGAACTATCTAAATATAAAAATATACAGCTAGAAAACACTTTTATACAGAAGAAAAAAAAATATTTTCATATAAAAATATAGACATTGTAAATTAATCAACATGTTGTTTGTTGATTAAATAGTTATGTAACAGCATTTCCTGCTCTCTCTACAATAGCCTATATTTTATTACATAAAAATAATATCTAGGTGACGTTTTTTTTCTTAAAAAAAATCTACTTGGTTTATATCCCTGATGATCCTTAATAAATATGTTTTATTTTAACTAAATAAAAATATAGCAACAAACTAGCAATTATATAAAAAAAATGATGACTTGGAAAAAAAACTCATGAAACATGTAAATAGAAAAAATACAGAGAGGGAAAATTCAGCCCGAGTCAGCTCGGAAAAGCATGATAAACACATAACCTGTATAATAAAAAACAAGTCAATTTGGGTCAACAAATAACAATTGTACCTCAAGTTATGAGATTGAAATAATTTAATAAAAAAAATAAAGAAAACCACAAACTATTTTTAAAAAAAATAGTGCTAAACAATAAAATTGAAAAAGAAAATAAGCAAAAAAAAAAGAGGGTGTCAAACCCCATTAACTTTCTAAATTTATGATTTAGGTTGTTGAATCAAAAGTACTATACATGAAAAAATTATGAAGCTCCAATACCATCAAAATAAATACTGATAAATAAAAAAAAAAAACATCAATTGCACAAAGGGATATGACATAAAAAAATCAATGAAAATAATTACGGTGAAAACTAAAATAAATAAGAGAGCAGTAATTTTGCACATGTGTGAGCTTGTTTATTACACGCGTCACCTTGCACGTGTTAGCTCATATACAACACCTTCCAGCAACTTTTTAAAATTAAATAATATTTAATTAATGTTAAAGATAAAAATATCTTTGATTATCAAGGTAGCTATGGGGAAAAAAATATACCAAAAGGCCCTTGAATCTACAATTTTTGTTCCAGGGGTACTGTCAATCTACTTTAATAAATGGAAGGATAGTCATTTATGTTACAAACTTTTAATTTATGTTTTTTAAGTCATTTTACCATACTTGAAAATGAAAAATACAATCATATATCTTGACAATTGTTGAATAGCTAATATGTAGTGTGAAAATATAAAAATACCTCTTTTTTTTTGGAATTACAAAATTATCATTTTACTTTGGTGGTGAATAGTAAACTAGGTTTTAGTGCATAATATTTTTGCCTCATGCTATAGCTTCCTATCGGATGATTGACTCACTTTATTTTGTGTGTAAAATCAAATTATTTATAATATAAAACAAAAATAGCTATTGATAATATTTATTCTAACCAAAAAATATTAATCTATACGAGATTAACTAAATAAGACCTGGTTGACTTGAGAAGTTTAAAATGAAACTTATATAATTTTTTAAAAATAGTTTGACTATCCTAGCTATAAAAAGATAAAATTAAAAAAAAAAAAACATGGGGGAGAGAGAAGGGAAAAAAAGAAACAGTATTTTAATTAACAATGTTGTGTGATGAGAGATGCAATAAAATCCCTCCTTTTTGTTTCTTTATTTTCTGTTAACTTAGTAAACTTATAACACGAGATATGAAATAAGAATAATTTTATAAAAAAAATAAACTGAAATAAATCTTGAAGTTTAATTTTCAATATAAAAAACAAATCAATTAGAAAAAAAATAAAAAAAGAGTCAATTAAGCTAACTTGCATATATGCTGTGAAAATGAGATAGTTTTATAAAAAATTTATTTTTGTATAAAATTTATTTTTTAATAAATCTAATATTAAAAGATAAAATTAAAAAATAAAAACATAAATTAAAAAATTTCATTACAATAAGGAGGTCTTATATTTAAGTTTTTTAAAATGAATAAAAATTTAAAAAATGTTTTTTAAATACAGTAACACACTTGTTTTCAAATATTATCGGCTATCCGTGTACAAGTCGAAGAAAGGAGCTATTGTTTGCTTTCCCAGCCTCCCATGTCCAGCCTCATATCTTTTATTTCAAATCGTTTTTCTGTAAAATCTTTAAAAATGATTTTGAAAAAAAATGATTTATTTAAATGATTATTTTTATTATTTTTATTTGTTATTTTAAAAAAAATCATTTTAATATATTTCTCATTAAAAAATACTTTCAAAAATAATTTTAACCATACTTTTAAATATATATATATATATATATTTAATATATATATATATATATTTAATATATTTCTAATTAAAAAATACTTTCAAAAATAATTTTAACCATACTTTTATATATATATATATATATATATATATATGCCGATGTATTACTGTCTGATTGTAGCTGTTTTTTTTTTTTTTTGGTATTAGGTTTCATGAAAATATAGGATTTTTTTATTTGCTTTCTCTTCAAACTAAAATTGTTAAACATATATTAATAATTATTTAGTAATTATAATTTACTGAGTATTTTAAAACTTCTCTCAAACTCCCTCCCCCGAAGCATATATAATTTATTGATTAATTTTTTATTGCATAATTCATTTTAATGATATATATAAAAATATAATTTTAAAATCAAATTAACTTGAAAAGAAAAGAAAACATAAAAAATATAGTCAATGTGAAATTCAATCAATAAAATAATAATAAAAAATATTCGATAGATTATTATATTTTATCCATAAAAATGGATTTAATAAATAATGGGGACTGGTATGTCAATAATCATATAGACTGGGGACTGACGTGTAGTTATGTCAAACCAACTCCTTTTTAGTTCTCATTAACCTCATCCCTGACTGTCTCCTGTCTTGACAATAATCAAACGCTGCCTGGAAGCCAACGTCGAAACCACCGCTTTCACGGCAGATCTCTCTCAGCCGCAACCACTCCCCAGTCTCTTATGCCGCCGCAAATCTACACCTTCGATCATTTTCACGACCATTCCTTCTTCTCAAACATAACACCTCGGTTCAAAACGTATTTACAGTTCACAACCTTGCTATTCACCACCTCCCACAAATGCTAAAAAACGACCACTGATTTTGTTAGTGGTATACTCATCCGGTTTGTTTCTTTTTTAATTATGGATAATTACAAACCAAATGTTAGCAAAATCTGATTGTTAAGTATTTAATTATTGATATCCTTTCATCTAAATAGATTGAAATTTCAAATTTATCAGGATTCAGGGGGCATATCCAGTAAAAGGGAAAGAAAGAGATGTCAAAGCTGTTGGCACGGATTGCTGGGTACTTGAGCAACCGAACTTTGGTGGGTGTAGACAAACTAGGGAACCGTTACTACACCAAAACAGAACAGATCGATGGTATCAGTAAGTGGGTCTCTCTTTTTCCTGGAAAATCTTTTCCTCCTTGAACTTTTTATCAGTTTTGTATATTTGTTGATGTTTCAGTGAAAGAGAAAAGATGCGTAATATTCAAGGGGGAAGAGGACCCAACCTCAATATCAGGTACAATTTTGAAGCTCGGAAAACTTCCACTCACTGTTACAATGTTGCATTCCATTATGCCCTAACACAACATTGTGTACTAAGTTTCTGAGTATCATTAGTTTTCAATGAACCTTTTCTGATCAATTGGATTTCTATAATCAGCGGTCGAGTCCAAGCATGATTGTTAAAATAGATGTTATTTCAACTTATAGATATGTTGAAGGGACTTGCTGTGCAACTTGCTTCTCCTATAGGTTTATTCCTTACACTAATTGCTTGTCTATAATTTGGCTATTGTAGTTGAATGGATATGCTGGCTGAACGGACAGCGTAGAAGGGCTCCAACTCCTGAGGTATATTATAGACAGTCCTTTTCCTTCGCATATGCCATAAAGAAAAATGGGAGCTAGAAGAAAAACTCCTCCCCAGCTGAAATATATTTAACAGTATGTGTGTGTGATTTATGGTTTTTTTGTTAGACATTGAGTTTGGAATTTTGCATGTCACGAAAACTTTTGTTTAGGTTTGTTCACTTCCTCACCTCTTGACAATTTAATGATTGCTATTATAAGAAGTTTGAATGATGTATTATTCATCACGCTTCAACTCTTGGTGTCATCCTAAGTTACCGGGAATTGATCGTACTATATTTTTGTGCTGTACCAAAGGTGTTTTTGGATTTTAAAGATGTGTTCCATGTAGTGAATTTGGTCTTCATAGTTTTCAAATAAATTTAGGCATCTTCTTTCCATCCTTAAGTAACTTGATGAAAAACTAGGAGTACTATTTCAGAGACTGAATTGATTTCATCATGCCCTTCCTGGTCTCTCTGTACAAGTTAACAATGATGAGTTACATGCACCGTTGCTGTGTTGTGACTTTTTGAATATCTATTTTTGTGGCTGGAAAATTCAGTATGAAAAGACACGTGGGAGGATTAAGTGTGTTACTGTTTTTCATTTCAGTGAGCTACAATGTTAGAATTGTGTTATTCTACTGTAAATATACTCGATTTTCTTTAGGAACAGATGGAGTTGGAGGCAAGGCGTGAACTTGTGAAGCAAAATGTGGCACGTAAGTCACTTGTAAAATTATATAGATATTTATGTTTCTTCCTACTTCTATTTTCTGTTTAATATTATCATTGATGTATTTTATTGCTGGCTTGGTGACTAATATTGCTTATTGTCTCCAACCTCAGTAACTACATTACCACAACCCCCATACTGCTCACAACACCCCAAGCAAAACTAATCTAGCCCTTGAATCATTATGTTAACCCTTAATTTTTAACGCCATAGCAAATACGTGTTTGTTGAATGTAGTCTCTTCATGGCACTGTATATCAATATGTTATAGAAATGGTTTGTTGAAGACCTTGGTATCTTTCGCTGTTTCTTTTCTTTCTGTCCTCTACATAATTTGACAAAATGACTTTTGCTTCGTTCTTGAAGGCCTTTGCTCTAAAGAAGTTGACTATTGATATACTGTTTTCATTTTTGGCACCTCTTCACATGACTTTATTAGCTTTGTCAAGTATCTTAATTGTTTAATTTTTTTTACTGCCAAAGTTCTCAAGCAAGAAGAAGAGGAAAGGAGAGCCAAAGAAGGCAGTTCTCACAAAGCCAAGAGCACTGGTAAGTTGCTAAAGGCAAACTTTCCTTTTTTTTTAACAGCATCATCAATAATTATGTAATTGTTGATATAATTATCTATCATTTCTACAGGTAAAACTGGAGGTCCGGACTTGAAAAGTTTCATCCACCAATTTCCTGCTGAAGGTATTGCATTCTTTCACTGAAATATTACTAGAGAATTGTATTTCTTGACGGCAAAACATGCCATTGCATGTAAAGGATTCGCCAAAGGTTTTGTTTATGTCATGCCATCTGATTTTGAAAATAACAATCATGTTTACGTGCATACTTTTTTATTCCGCTGACCTCTGCTAATCATGATCTGACATTATGGTGCTTGTTCTCAAAGGTAACAAGCTGGAGGAAGAATCAGATGCAGTTGATAGAGGAAGGGGGTCAGTTATCTTTGGCTTTTGAGATAATTTCATTTTATTGCTTACCTTGATTGTGAGGTCAGAGATCACACATTATGTTGCTAGACAAAATACAACTTCTCTCATCTTAACGGTCCGTGTTGGCTATGATTTCTTTTTCTAAGCCAACATTGCTCAAGTCAATTTGTTCCTTTAGTTCCTTCAACCAATTATGTGCCCTTCTTGGGTCTGCTCGAAGATATGGTGCTCCCACTTTGCACCCATGCATGGATGAATGGATTTGTGATGGTTTGGAACTGACAACCTTATTTACTGTTTTACTTAACTGTGAGAACTTACTGTGCTTCTGATAATCATCCAACCTTGTACAGTATCATTATATATTGTATTTTGGAACTTCTGCTGTACTATTTCTTGAAATATTTATAGCAACTGATTATATTTACCTACAATTATGTACTTGCAAGTGGGACCTGGTTTTGTTTTCATGCCATGACACCAGTTATTAAATTTTGCAGAGAAGAGGAAGCAGGGGCACAGAAAGCAAAAGAACCTTTGTCAGAGTAAGCTCACATATATGTAATGCACATTAATATAATAGTCATATTTTGGGTTATCTTTATCGCGATGGACTATTTGTTGAAGGTTGCATCCATGAGGTATGGTAAAGTGCCAAAGTTTTGGGAACTGCTTATGAAATATATATAATATATACAAATGAATGTCAATACTATGCAATGTGTTAAAATTTCCACTGCTTTCATGATTCTTTCTTTCAAATACTGTCACCACAGTGATGCTCATGCATTTATTGCTAAAATAATTTTTTTGTAGGCGTTCAGAACCAACCGGATCTGGTTCAACCTTCAAGCCTGGGACATGGCAACCACCAACATGAGATGGATCATATTTTAATGGTCACCCATATTGGTAATCATTTTCTTCACCATTATGATCCCTGTTTCCCCATTGGTTTTCCAGTGACCAGGCTTGTAAATTTCACCGATGACAGTGTTGAGCAAATTACATACACTGCAAACTATTTTGTTGAAACTTTGAGATTTTTGGGAGATGGGGATAACTCGGATTGTTTTAGTTTAATAATTTGTACCAGCCAAAACAAAACCGAACTCAGGTTCATACCATGAAGCAGCCACATCAGCATTCAAGAAGTTTTGGGGAGATCATTCTGTTTAAAGGAGCTCTTAACTTTTTGGACCCTTGTACAGTTAACAAACGAGAATACGGGCATGATAAACCTGTCGCTAATAGCTCAGGCCATCATTGAGCTTCTCTCTCTCAGTTTTTTCAGTTGCAATAGTTTGACATTAGTAATCATTGAATAAATTTTTTATTTTGTATACGATTATTTTGCATTTATTTTTGCTCTGTATTTGAGTTGGTTAATGAAGCTGACAGGTTTATCACCACCTCAAAGAGACAGGGTCAATGCTACAGCAGGCATAGGAACCTGAGAGTAGATATAAAGCAGCTCCTCCCGCCTCCCGCCTCCCGCCTCCCGCCGCCTCCTCTTCCTCCTCGTTTTTTAGCTCAAGGTGTGGAATGGAACTTTCGAGTTTTGACCGTAAAAGGGCTAGCCCCTCTCAGCTGCTCAAATTTCTACCTGTCTATCACGTGATTTTAAACGCGTGACCTCCAAATTTGATGTCCAATTGGTGACCCCGAGATTCTCCTTGTGAGAGTAATTGCTATGAGCACCTCGTCAATGCGTAAACGACTTTGGTGATCTATATAATCGGTTCCATCTGCCAAAAACAGTGTAATTAATTTCTCACGTGACAGATCAAGAAGAGCACCGCCCTGGTCTATGCAGCCACTACTGCTCTCTCCCTGCAGTATCAAAAGAACAAAGAAAAATAAAATTGCTCTCAATAGAACTGAATACTAGGAATTTTGAGAAATTACGAACCATGAGAGGTGAAGTGAAGCGTCAAGGGTACCTGAATTAAGGTAATTAACAGGAAATTATTAAATTGCAGGCTTGATTTAGCTGTAAAGGAAAAAAATGAAAAAGGCTGTGTGCCGGTACAAAACTACAGATGCCGATGACCTTACCAACAGTTTTACACGAACTGCAGATCAAAAGATTGAAATTTAATGCGAAATTTAAAGCTCTGCATGTGGTTGGTTGTGATTCATGGCCCATACAACTATATTTGTCGGTGTATGAAGTCGCACCATCTAGAAAATGTAATTGCAAGCGAGCACTGGATATCGCAGGCATATCATATCAAATCAAACTCACTCTCGTTAGCAAAATGAGCTTTCCTCTGCTCCTCACGCTTCTACTACTTCTCATCTCAACAAGCCAAGGAAGTGCATCCGAGCATGGGAAAGAACCTGATCTGATAGAGAAATCCTGCGCAATAATCGTAGGTTATGAAGAATGCGTGGCAATTCTCAGATCAGACCCTCGTTCCATTAAAGCGACCAAAATCAAACAGCTGGCCTACATCATTCTTGATCTCTGCATAGCAAACGCGACAGAGACTCTCGGAGAAATCCCGAAGTTGCAAGAGAAGTACTCGAAACATGACCAGATCGAGGAAGCCCTGAGGTGGTGTGTCACGGCATATGAGAGCGCCATCAAAGATTATTTTAGCAAAGCTGTTGAGCAACTGGGTAAAAAGTCTTATCGTGAAGCGCAGTATTCAGCACACATTGGAGGCGCATTAGGTACGGGTTGTGAACAAGAATTTTATTTCCAAGCACCAGAATTTTCACCTTTATGGCCCAGGAATCATGAATTGGCAGTTCTTGGTCTTGTAGCAGAAGGCATTGTTTCCCTTCTTCGTTTGAATGAGTCTTCGTTGTAAGGGTTTAATATATATAAATTAGAATATTGGCATTGTCCTTGCAATTATTATTAATTAACATTGTAGATCAATGTTTTATTGTTGCGCCTGTTCCTTGCACCGCACAAAATTTCATCCTTGGCACCTCAGTTTTTCTTTTGTTACATTTTTGTCCTCTAGCTTAATCTTTTTTCAATTTGGTCATTTTTTCCATCTAGTTTTTCTCTTCTCTATCAATTGCATCTAAATCTTTCCCGAGGTGTTATGAATTATCTCGGCGTTGAATACCATGTCACTTTTTCTCTGGAAGTTTTGAAATCATTGGGGAAAATAAAATTAGAAGGGATCAAAATCGATATTGACAAAAATACAACCTTTTTCATTTTTCATGTTCTAATTGCATGTAAATATACACTTTAGTACCTCAATTTCTCTTTTTTTAAATGAATAGCAATCAATCATTTTGATATACATGTCTTTCTTTCTATATATATATAACTAATATCATCTTTCACATTTCACATAAAAATCATCACACAATTAAGAGTAATTAGATATTCGTAGTGAAGGATTTTTACGAGGTACCAAATACCTACTTCAATAATCAAATGTAACATTTCTCTCCCAGCAAAGGAGAGAAAGAGGGATATATATGAAATTAGCTTATCATTTATTCATTTTTTTTCATTGTGAACAATTATGTTATATGCTCTACATGTATATGATAGCCATAACATTCTAGATTATAAAACCAAGCTTTTTTTATATATTTCAAGTTGAATTTCTATCAATTGAAATAACTCAATAAAACACCGCATTGTAAATAGGTAAAATGATGTGTATCTTAAAGCTAAAACGATACGTGTTATTAACAAAAGAGTAAGCAACATTAATTCTCTTTTTAATTAGACAGACTTGGATCTTCAATAAAAGCCTTCCCTCCTCACCTAAACCCAAAATCTTGACATTTCTCCTTCTTCAATTTTACATTATCATTAAAAAAGAACCGAGAAAATTTGAAAATGAGGTCTTTCATAAATTTCTAAGTAACATCTAAGGTGACTAGTTCTTTCAATGGATCAAAACTTGAGTCACTATTTTGTTATCATTTTTTACCATTTTGCAATCCATAACAACCTGAGACTAATGAGTAGGTCTTAAGAAAAATAAGGTTATGTTAATTTAACTACCCTTTTGCTACCATGTTTTTTCATTTGTGATATATGGAATACATGGTGTGTGACTGTAGAGAAAATCATATCCAGTCAATACACCACAATACTAATCCTTTCAAAAACCAAGTATAACCCATAGTACTTTGATGCTAATTTCTAAAAAAAATTGTGTGCTATAGTTTTCTATCGATATAGTTATAATTTAAGATAGTTAAGGTCTTTTTTTTAAAAAAAAATTCTTTCACTTCTCTTTTTAATTTTTATATGGACTGTCATGTGCTAATAAGATTGTAGATTAGTTTTGGATTTTTAACATTTTCGATAGAGTAGTCATACATATCAACAACCTCCACCATAAAATCCTTTGAAAATAGGGAATATGAATAGATGGGGTTAACCTATACAACACCTTATAAGAGGTAACTTTAGTATATGTATAAAAATTAGTGTTATACCATTATTCTACTAAAGGCAACCATTTGACCTAGTGTGTACTGGTTCACTAGTCATATATCAGAAGTAATTCTCAAGATATTTATTGACTACCTAAACTTATCCATTAGATTAAGAGTGATAAACAATAAAATATTGTAAATCAACCCTCCACTAAGTGAAAATATGCTTTCAAAAATGATCGAGAAAGATTGGATCTTAACCACTTACGATAATGATTGACAAACCATGTATTTTGTAAATATATTCTATAAAAAACCGAGCTCTTAAAGAGGCAATATATGGATGACATAAGATTATAAATATGTATTCTTGTTGAATTGATCCACCGTTGTTAGAAATTATATTTTTCCATCATATTTAGGCAAGCCTTTTATGAAATTCATATTATTGTCTATAAATGGTATGTATGTGATAAAAGAGGCTGTTATTTTCAATAGAATAAACCCTTTATTTTTTTGGTATAATAGTGATACCTGAATTTTCTCATATAATAGAGTTATGGTATAATGATATTAGCTTTCAATATAAGGTCATCACCAACAAGTATATTTCCTTTCTCGTAGAGGTGATTATTGATCTACTTGCAGCGAAAATGAAAAAAGAAATTCTGGTGAAGAATTGAATAATAACAGGTATAACTATATCATTTACCTATAAAACTTTAACTTTCTCTATAAGATTGGTTGAAATGGTAGATAACCCCAAGGTAAATAACTTTACACTATCAATTCTAGAAAGAAGAAAACAATTACTATATTTTCTTTCCTTTTTATATTCAATTTCATTGTTGTATCATATTAATTTAGCTAGCCACAAATTTTAAGAGGATAAAGTTACCATCTAGTCAAGTAAATACTTGATGATGACATGAACTATCTTTATTTTAAAACATTTACCCATGTATAATGCATCCACTTAGTCATAGCATGTAATATTACTAGCATTCTTTTTTATACATAGATAATACTTGCTGCTTAGGACTCAAATACTTGTTAATAAAGGCTATTAATGCCCTTCTTGCATCAAATTACCTCTATACATGTACTTAGAACACCGGTCTCCACCATAAATAACTTATTTATATATGACAATACTAGAATGAGACACACAATATGTCATTTGCCTTGAAAAGAAATAGCATATGTACTTTTGCTATTAGTCTTATGCATGTTTAGGTTTTAAAATGGGTGTATGCCCAACCCATGCTTGTTTAGCCATCATTTTTTTAATTTTATTTTTTTCACATTTTATATTTGAATAATTTCTATATAAATTTATTTAAATAACAAATCAAATAATTGATTAGTTTTTAAATAATACAAGCTCTTTTCATGGTGATATTAAAATTTACTTTATGAATAATCATATATAAACCTAATATGCATTGTTTAATTATGCAAGAAAGCTCAGCACTGATAATTGGTAGCAATTGGTATATCATGTTTTGACTATGGTGATCATATTAGGAATTTTATTATGGAGGTGATATGCTCGAGGATTTTAGTTTTAAACGGGCCTACTTTAATATCTTGGGCTGAGAGCTAGCTGCCCCCAAAGGAGCTGGAACTGGGCCATAATCGATGGATTTGGCTGCTCTCTCAGTTTTCAGCCTGCGGGTGTTAGCAAAACTTATAGTTTATATACTTAAATTTATTGGGCCATTGAAGGTGCGGCACTTGCACATGTGACGAATAAGATAATTAAAAAATTACTCAGTTTTGGTGTACTTTTTACTCGAATTAAGAAAACCCTAGTTCAATTTCATTTATATTAAAAAAGAGTTTTTCTCCTCAAAATCAAATATCCAAAAAAAATCATTTAAAGTGATTTTGGTTTAAAAATATATGAAAATAATCTTTTTTTTATTTTTTTAAAAATTATTTTTGATACTAACACATAAAAATAATCTAAAAACACTAAAATATTTTAAATGAAAATAAAAATTAAAAATAATATTTTTTTAATTTTTTTCAAAAATATTTCTAAAATGAAATGAAAAATACCCGAACTCTTGTTGTACTCCCTCATCGAAAAGTTGTTGTTTGTTGAAGTTATCGTCTACCAGGCCCTTCAAATTACCGGTAATGTCTGCATCAAAATCCTTACAAGTAAAGCTGCTTCAAGATGATGATCATCTGCGTTGTCTCCTTGCCCAGCCCGTCCATCTCTCTCTGTAATTGCCATCCTCGAGATGTTTGCAAATGCAAAGGTGCTTTGATTCATAAAAAAGACAACTTGGACGAGTGGAAGTAGGCAGCCGATACCTTTCCTTTCATCTTCTTCTTCTTTTCTCCTGTCGCTTTGAAAAAGAAATGCACAAAAAGTTTTGAAGTATTCGTTGGTTTCCACAAAAAATCTCACAATTGTTTCAAAGAAGTGATGTATATGGTGACATTTCAGTACCAAACTTTTTTTTATTGTATGCTAGGAGATCCTAACTTAATTTTTAGAAAATATATTTTATGAGCTTAAGTAAACGAGTAAATTATGATTGTCTCAGGTTTTTATAAAAAATATATATTCTATTTGAACTCAAAATTTATTGTACAGATCATAAGTTTTTTTATAATCAATTTACATTCCTTGTGGAATCTAGATCATAGGATAGTAGGCAAATGTGTTTCAACATCCCTTTCCCTTTCTTTTTCTTTTTCTTTTTATTGTTTGACTTGTTTTAATGTTAACTATTTATTATATCTGCGTGCTGTATAGAATTTTTTATACATACATTTTTTTCAATATATTTTCGTGCATAAAACCCGCCTAATTCAAAGGATATATTAATTATTTTACGGTGCAAATAAAAATAAAAAATAGAATGTATATTGGTGTTTTTTCAATAAAAGCAAGTGTTCTTCTCCAACTCAGATTCAATTCAATTGTAGAATCATAATTGAAAGGCAAATATTTTTTTTTCTTAAGTACGAAATAAGGCAACTGGTCATGGCAATTTATAAAAGCAGGTAAACACAATCAGTGCTAAAGAGTGATTAAGTAGCTTAATCTTGCATGACTGGTAGGTGGATGCCTAGTGGCTCAGCAAAATATAATTGTGATTTCTTATCAAAGGGTCTGCTATCCTATCACTATCTAGCTAGGTTCATTCACTCGTCAAGAGGTGAAGTGGACATAAAATTGTGGTATCATTTATTTATTCATTTATTTATTTTATCCCAAAAGCTAGTGTCATTATATTAATTCAGTCAATCGTTAAAACTCGAATGCATAAATTCTCGAAAAAGAATAAAGAGAGGGCATGGATATAAAATTCTTTCGCCACCACTTACTTGTTTTTTTTTCTTTTTTTTCATATCAAATGCAAAAAAATAAATCAAAATTTTAATATCAAACAAAATAATTTAAAATAAAATTCTTTAATATTTTTTTAAAATATTTACAAGTCAACAAAAATAAACGAATAACCATTCTATTTGCTCGTATTTTTGTGCTAATTAACTTTATAAATTATAACAAAGGCACCGACCAGTACCCTATTTTTTAGCCTACCATCACAAGGTGGCCACGTGGCTATTAAGACTGTGCCAACAAATCTCTGCCATTGTCGAACTAGCTAGACACCTGTGTCGTAGAATGCATTACACCAAGTAGCCAATGGTTTTTCCAGTTGTTTTCATAAATAAAATTGATCTATTATGTAATTCTCAATCCCCCCCCCCAAAAAAAAAAAAAAAATTAATAAATAAATTGTTGTGTTATTTATTCTTCAATGCATCGGTCATTTGGGTCATTTTGTTAATATTTATTAAATCCTTTCCATTTAATGTTGATATTTTATAAATTAAAATAGCATTTATGTGATAAAAACTTATGGAAGATATTATTATTAGACATTCGTGGAATAACTTAATTGGGAAATTCTTAATTCCAAGACAGCTTCAATCTAAAATTATTATTTTTTCGCTGTCGTTTTGTTGACTGGATCGTGGAGACATCTTCAAACTTGCATCGTGAAGAATTCTTCTTCTTCAAAATTTCAACATTACTGAAGTGTGAAAGCTCAAGAGTTGACCCCTTTTCTTAATTAGATTCCTTCTTCATATTGTCAAATCCTAAGCAATGCTAAATTGACCAGCGGTTCGGGGTTATACATGTCCATGAACGTTCTCTCAAGAAACCATAAATAAGTTTTGACTGGAAATATGGGGGCATCAAACAATTTGTTGTGACCCCCTTTCCGGTTGCTTGAGTAAATCAAGCCATTATTAATTAATTAATTAATTAACTAGTTTATCTTAGAAAAGTATTGTAGCACTAGATACACGGATACTATTTACTAGAACATTTATAATGATTTTTATTTTACAAAACTTATTTGTCATTACAAAATTCATTTGGAACGAATAAGTTTTCTCCCATATAAATTATAAAGTGAAACAATTAAAATGTTCTTGGAAGCAAAATAAATAAATCTGACATAAGGGGCATTTTAGTATCTTTTACAAAAAAAAAAATCATTATTATAATAATGGTTGAGGGACAATTTGATATTTGATATAAAAATACTAAAGTTCCCCTTGATGTCAAATTTAACTTTTTAGTATTTTTCATAATGATTTTCTCGTTATTATAATGTCAATTGAGGGACAATTTGATATTTGATATAAAAAATAAATAATTAAAATGCACAGTGAAGCATTTTAAACCTGAAGTAAAGGGCTTCTTAGCCTTTTCGTGATTTTTTTGATAATTTTTTAATCATCTCTCTCTCTTATTCCCTAAAAAAATACAACATGCTCCTCTTGATTGTTGCTATTTCAACTTTAGTTCTTATTTTTTTTTTTTTTTTTATCTTTTATCTTATGTAGAAGTGGTATTGAAATCTGGTATTGAATATCATGTAACGTGTAATTTTTTTAATGTAAAAAAAAAGTGCAATAAACAAATTAACCTTAAAAAAAAAAATTGAAGTGGTTTTCCATTCTTTTAATATAATTATGTCACATGCTTAATTATGATACATATGGTTAACAGGGAAACAAGTTGAAGAAAGACCCTTTTCATTATCCAAGCAACCTAAAAAATTAATCCTGCTCTAGTTTGTGATTAACTTGACAACGCATTATCGACTAATTATGCATCATTAAGCCCTCACTCCCTTCTTGATCCCTTATTCCATTTGAGGGCCACTTGTTAGTTAATCATAGAACATAGTTTGTAATTATATATATGTGGTTAATTATAGCCACCAATGTGGCTGACATGCCGAGCTGAGTCAGACACACATGTTTCTACGTGTCCATATATATATATATATATATATATATATATATATATATTGGGTTAGTTTGATCAGTTCAAAAGAGAAGACGTTGGCCACTTGTTTCGCATTATGAGAGAGTTTCTATTATATTCTGGACACGATTGATCGAGAGGAATGTGTTCAATTTATATATATCGGACATTGATTTGATGACAGAATTATCCAAACCCTAATGTTGTATTGGTCGTCAAGTGTTGATAATTTAATCATTACTTATTTTATATTAATTATAATCAAGAATAGCCAACCCTATTTGCCTATATTTAATTTGTTTAACGTGACGATGCCAAGGAAAGGGTAGGAGAACAATTAGAAAATGAACGGTAAAGTGCATGGAAAGATATAGAAGTGAGAATCTTATAGGAGCCCTTGAATTATGAGTTTCACATTAAGATATATAAAATTTCTTCTATTTTTTATATTAATGTCGGTCCTTTTCTTATTATTCTATACCCATATGGATGCCTTACCCCTACGTGATCAATACTACTAAAACTACAAGATGTGCTGCGAGACCCAACGTTTAGTCTATCATACCAACCCTATTTATTATTTATTAACATGGATGTCTAAATAAGTTTGTATATATCTTAATTAATCCAAAAATTCTGAAATTGATGACTATGTAAGTCTTTAGTGGTCATCATATTAATAACCACAAATCTCTAACCTAAAACCACAAAAAAAACAATTTTTTTTTTTAATTTTAAATGTACTAGATGACTATCGCACACACCATTCTTTGTTGCACTGGTAGGATCGTTAAAGAAGTATATAATTTAATCCAGAATATTGCATGTTTCTTTCATGAAAAATGGGTGAAGAATCTGCTTAACCTAGGTTGACAGAACGAAATTCGGTACTAAATTCTTTAAAAAAAATCATAATAATTAGAACAGAGACTGGACTACCTAGCGACCTTGTTTTCTTTTGCCTGTCGGTGCCTGCCTCCCCCACAAAATATTCTTAATATCTGCCTTATTCTGTCTTCCAAGTGAGCTAGTGTTGGAATGTGGAATCATCGTACCATTGTACAGGCTTGCATGGTCTTTCATATTCTCCATGCTCACCCATGAGATACGAGTATTTTCAGGACATAGATCCCGAGCAGAGTATACATGTCTAGGTATTTTTCCACCCCCCCCCCAAAAAAAAAAAAAGAAGAAGAAGAAGAAGATTTTAATAGCCTTTTTTAATCTGATTTCTACATTACTCTAATTAGCATTTTAAATTGATATTTTGAAAAGGGATAAAGCGATTTTGAAATTCATCTCGTTTTTATATTTCAGTGTCTAATTTTTAATTTTATTTAAATAGGTATCCGATTTTTGTATCGTAAAGTGTTTAGGTAAATGTTTATTAATAAAATACTTATGTATTGTATTCCTTGAGTAATAATATGAATTTATTGGAGGGCATAATTCTTCTTTGAGATGTGTTTCAATAGTCGAGAATTTCTCGGTACAAGGTTGAGGCTCATTTGGGCTCAAATATCTGGAAGTGCAAGCCGTTTGGGCTCAAAAATCTGGAAGTGGCACTTTTCAGGCTTGCTGAATGATTGGGATTTAATAAATAAATAAAATAAATGTACTTAATTCCCCCCTTGATTAACATGCCATAATAACCTTAGGGTGTAACTCCATTAGTCAAGCTATAGATATGTATTTTAGAGGTCACCAGTTCGATTTTAACAATTTTTAGGGTTATTAGAGACTTATATAATCATAATTTTTTTAATTTATAGGATTAGTTGAGATGTGTCCAAGTTGATCTAGACACATACATTAAAAAAAAAAATTCATGTCTAAACAACTTATACAAAAAAACACTTATTATCTTATGCATATCATGTTAAAGCAAAAAACATTCTCACTTAGAGAATGGAGAATGATTTGTTATCATACAAGAATTGTAAGAAGTTCATGAAGATTTTATTGAAGGCATGAAGATATAGAGTTTGTTTAGATGCGAGGAAACTCTATCTCTTGAAAAGTGTATTTTATAAGTTCAGATGAGCGAGTAAAATTTTGGTTGTCCTGGACTTTCATAAAGAGTGTATATTCTAACTCGAACTCGAAACCTATTGTACATATCACAAGTCCTCTAACATGACATCATTTTTCTTTAGGACGGTACGGAGTTATTAGCATGGATATCTGCGACATGGAGATTTTCATTCGAAACTCGGAGAATCCATCAAAGACATAAGTTTTTCATTTGAGACAGAGAAACCAGTGGAAAAATTAACCCTACAATGCTACTCTTGCCCAAATATCACACAACAAGATATTGAGTGTAAAGACATTTAACAACCAATCAAATCTAGTTATATGTAAATTACCATAAATTGTTTAAATCTGTCAACAAGCTGTCAAGAGAGAATAGAGAGAGATTCCTTTTAAATCTCATCTTATCCAAAAAAGAGAAACATAAAATATACTGATAAAATACAGGCTATAGCGTATTTGATTAGGTATAAAAAGGCGTTACGTGGTGATAAAATATTTGAGATTTATTTTGCAGATTTTGAGTTTGAACTAGAATATATTTATTTTATAAGAGTCTAAAATAACCAGGATTTTACTCGCTTAACTTAGGTTTTCAAAAAATATTAAAAAAAATGAGGTTTTTTCGAATTAAAAAAATATTTAATCATAAATTCATGAGGGTTTTTACTGCACAACAAACCCGACAGAATTAAGCATTTTTTTTTTTTTTTACAAAAAAAAACAAGAAAAAAACTCATTAAGATGCAATTTTTCCAAACATCTAAAAAATACTTGCCAGAATAAATCACGCCATAAATTTAGCACAGCAGCTAAGAAAATCCAGAATCCAGGGGTGTTATAGTAATAATAAATCTAGAAAATTGTCAAATTTATAGCAATATATTGAAAAGCAACCACATCCAAAATAAATTTAAACAAAAATCCACTCTGTTTTTTCTATCCGTCAAAATCAAAGTGTATTTTTGTAACATTTTTCCCTTTCGCTCTGTTTCTCGTTATCAAAAGAAACAAACAAATCTCAAAAGTGTTTGGGGCTCTCTCTTTAAAGCTCCCTTTACCTTCTTCTATGCCACCTCTCTTTCGTTACCATTTCTGTCCCCAATCTCTTTATTATATACGACTTTCTGGTCTCTCTGTTTTTGGGTTCCCCTTTGATTCTTCTTCTTCTCTCTTTAAATCTCTTGATGGGCGCTAATCTTTCTTCAAGCTTTGCAGACCCAAACGTTTGTTCTCTTGTTGGTTCCTTATGCTTACAACCATCACCACCGCCACCAAGGACAAAGCCAGGTCTTGGTGATTTACCAGAGAGTTGTGTGGCTTTAGTACTTGAATGTTTAAACCCATCAGAGATTTGCAGACTGGCTAAATTAAACAGAGCATTCCGTGGTGCTTCCTGGGCTGATTTTGTCTGGGAGTCAAAATTGCCTGTGAATTATGAAGATTTGATTAGAAGAGTTTTTGGTGATGGTCTTGAAGATAAGTTGTGTAAGAGGGAGGTTTATACCAGGCTTTGTAGAGCTAATACTTTTGACGGCGGCACCAAGGTATGATCTTTTGGCTCTTATTTGTTTTGGATAATAGAAAAATCTGGTTTTTTAGTTATTTAGGGCATTCAAAAATGGAAACTTTGAGAAAAAGGTGTCTTGTTGAGCTGTGGATTTTCTCTTGTTTTTGCAGCAACTAATAATGGAATTTGCATGTTTTGCAAATAAGAAAGGAAAGCGAAGATAATGGAATCTTGATTCTGATTTTGTTTGTTAAGTTTATGAGAAAATTCAACAGAATGAAAATAATTTTTTCTTAACTTCATGTACTGCACGGGGGAAGATTTCGTTTTATTGGCTTGATTTTGAAGTTTTCAATTACTTAGAAATTGATCGTATTAGAGAGAAGGGATTATGGATTTTGATTGTTCAACTCTATCAAGTTTAATTGTGTTAGCTTTTTAACTTATTGAATTAAGATTTTGTTTATGTGCAGAAGGCATGGTTAGATAAGAGAACAGGAGGTATCTGCTTATGCATTGCTTCCAAGGGGTTAGCGATAACAGGAATCGATGATCGAAGATATTGGAATCATATTCCAACAGAGGAATCTAGGTGAGATTATGTAACTCTTCTTCATGTATTGGAGTTCTGATTAGAATTGCAAAATGGTTAAGTTTTCATCATTTATCTCTTAGATTGGCTGGTCAAGTCCAAGTTCATCCGAGCATTTTCTTGTTGAACTTCTTCTAAGAGGTTTTTAGTTATCTTTCTTTTCATGTTCATATCGATTCTCTGAATCAAGATTTCTAGTCCATGACGTGTGAGATTTTGAAACCTAGCAACTGTTTTGCATCGGTGTCTTATTAATTATGAGCTTGGTGGTAATATAATTGGAACTTCAAGGGTTAAGTGAGTTTTCGATTACATCAGAGTCTGTCACTTCCATTTCCTTGTACCAGAAATTATTTTACGTGGAAGTAGATTCATCTAACCCTGAGCCTGAAACCAGTAATGTGACCTAGGGGCATAATTGGATAATTTAACCTCCAGAATTCCTGATCATATCCTTGAAGCCACAAGTTACTGAACACCTTGTCACTAATGAACTTGCTGTGGTTGCCCTGCTGTCCCCAACCAAGTATCCTCCTTTCTTCTTCCCCATGAAGTATGGTCAACAAGTTTGAATCCTGGACCTAAGTTCATTTTTCTTCTTTCCTTCTTGAAAAATTTAATAGGTTACTATGGGTGAGGGGAGTACTCATACTCAGCTGGTCAATCATTAGACTTGCATCTGATTTGGCTGATTGGATAGTGGTTGTGTCGCCCCTTTCTTAACTATGCATTTTGCAGTGTGTGTGGGTGGGTGGCAGATAATTCCATGATCCAATCAGGTAGCTTTCATCTTTCTCCTAGCCACTGCTTCTTCACACGGCAATGCTAGTTGATTTAAAGGATGCTAATATTTCTGGTTATGTCGATACTTTGCATCCTTGTGCTTTCGATGATTACTCGTGTAGATATAGTGAAAATAATGTTGGGATTGATCCGAACTTCCATTGTTTTGCATGCAGCTTCAACTCAGTTGCATATCTTCAGCAAATCTGGTGGTTTGAGGTCAATGGTCAGTTTGAATTCCCATTTCCATCAGGGTCCTATAGCCTGTTCTTCAGACTACAATTGGGGCGGGCTACTAGGAGGTTCGGTCGCCGCATCTGTAACACCGAGCATGTCCATGGCTGGGATATAAAACCTGTACAGTTTCAGCTATGGACTTCAGATGGCCAGTATGCCTCTTCCCAGTGTTTTTTGGATGATCCTGGGAAATGGAACCTCTGCCATGCTGGTGACTTCGTGGTTGATGGCACCAATTCATCAACAAAGCTTACGTTCTCTATGACACAGATAGACTGTACACACACCAAAGGTGGTCTGTGTTTGGACTCCGTATTAGTATATCCTATCCATGTAAAGTAAAAGAAGGGTTAAGCCATTTTTAAACCGCGCTTAACCTTTTAGGGCAGAGTTCTGCGTTGTAGTGAGCTAGGACATCTTTGAGACGAAGCGGAATCTAGTGTTTAATGGCTCCTCAGGCCTCGAATCCATGTACCCAATTATCGTATGTAAGGTTTTGATAAAGTGTGTAATTTTTTTTTATTGTTTGTCACGAGGGAATCATTATCACTTTTTTTTTTTTTGTGGAATAGCACCATGGATCGATAAAAAGAAAAGCTAAATAAATAATATGATTTGTTAGATGCTGTAAATATAATATTTTTTTATATATGCACTCACAATGAAAAAAGCTATATAGAAAAGTCAATTTTATTTTAATATATATGATATTAATATAATTATTTAAAAATAATAACTAACTATTTTTTTTTCATAAAAATATATTAGACAATTTTTTTTACTTTTTTAATCAATATATAGAAATAAATCTTCAATTTAGAAATATTATTTTAACTTTTTAATATACCTCCTTTTATAGTTATCAAAATAAAAAATGAAAACTAAATTTTTTGTATTTTGTTTTTAGTTTTTCTTTTAACTTCCTTTAGATTTCCTATTAGATAATAATTTAGAAACCGTTTGTGAGTATGGTTGTGATTATTTTTAGAGTGTTTTTTATTCAGAAATGCATCAAAATGATTTTTATTTTATTTTTTTTAAATTATTTTTGACATCAGTACATGAAAATAATCTAAAAATATAAAATATTAATTTTAAATGAAAATTAAAAATTAAAAATATTATTTTTTTTCAGAGATATTTTTAAAATACAAATTTGATATAAGGAAGAAGAGAACTGGCAGCTTTCTCTAGTTTCAGGTTTTGTACTGGTAGACTACAATGACAGGTTGGGAAGCGAGACAAGATGCTGACGTTAGATGCTCTCAAGTTTCCTTGGCTCATACCAGATATTTTGGAAACATTGCACTTATTCGTACTTCTGTCTCATATAGCTCACAGATGGATTTGATTTATGGATCCTCAATGATCGTCAGTTTTCACGAGTTCGATAAATTTCTCTTTCAATAATATATATATATATATATATGCGCGCGCGCGTGCATGTGTGTCTGAGAGAAATTGTAAATTTGAAAATTTATTTATGTAACTCGAACAAATTAGAAAGTTTGATCTTAACCAATCAAATTAATTAGTCAAATTCATAATCTGAATTATAGATTTAATTGAATCCAATAGTTTTTTTATTTAATTATATATAAAAAATAGATGTTTAGAAACAAAATAAATATTGGGACATCTATTTGAGATCACAATAAATTTTACAAATATCAAATTAAAAAAATTAAATGCAAAAATCAATAAAGTTCAAAAGATCAAATTGAAAACAAACCAATCAAGAAACAAAAAAGAAAAAAACTCAAACACGCAAATCTGGGTGGCCAAACATGTCAGAGCCTAAAAAAATGTCTAGATGCTCGGGCATGGAATGGCCCACACATATAGGCTTGTTTATTTTTTTAATGGGGCAGATGTTTTTTTTTTTTTTTTTTTAAAGTATTTGACTTTCCCTTTGACCTTTTTTCTTCAATCTTGCAATTTTCTTAACAAAATTTAATCAATCAGCCTTCAATTATACCACAGTAGGATGAAATCGCCCAAAAATAAAGTTTGATGAATAAAATGAAAAAAAACAAGAAAACAATACTTTAATTAATTTGATAATTGATTTCTGGAGTTGTTTGATAATTAATTTGATAATCAATTTAGCCTTTAATTATTTGATAATTAATTTCTTTTAATCCTTAAAATATCCAAGTAAATAAATCAATACTTTAATTATGTGACGAGAATGAATGTTATTATGAATAGTAATCTCAAGGGGTTGGGGCTTAAGTGTTTGCTCCTTTTAGGTCTCAAGTTCAAATCCTCCAAGCCAAAACTTATGAATAGTTAAGGTTTCGACTAGTACGAGAATATGATTAGCAACATTTTACATGTTTTCAGGAAGAATAATAAATCAAATAGCAGGGAGAAAATGGTGACGGCTTGAAGGAAACGGCAAGGATGGTCCAACACTGATAGTCCAACACAGGCCTTAGAGAATCAAAGAGTGAAAGATATTTTTGTTTGTAGGAGAATGGATTATGATTTCATAAATTCAACCATATCCAAAGCTTGAAGATTAATAGAAATGATAATTTCAAAAACATGGCTTCTCTAATTTGGTCCAAAAAGGGCACACAACACTACCAGAGTACATGCAGACACCATTAAACTTGCCCACCATACCAGAGTACTCCCTCCAGCATGTTGAAAAACCTCGCAAATCATCAGCTCGGCTGCTCACTATTGGTTGACCTTCGGTATGGCATGTATCTGTGATCCTTTGCGGCATTCTTTCTCCTCCTTTTCTCAATGAAGGATTCGAGCTTGCCAGATGCCTAGTTATGTTACGAGATTCATTAGTCGGCAAAACCATGTAACTGATGAAATGAGTTGTCAGATCTTATAGTTTCACATCACATAGCATTTTGCTCATCCAAAAAAGATACCTTGAGTTTGTTGTATTTTTCAATAAGCCTCTGTTTCCGTATTTCAGCTGCAAATACACAAGTTAGTATTCATGCAGACTGCTTGAGCGCTGGTTGATTCATTTAATCAAGCACCATCAGAAATAATAAAAATTAACACACAAAATAAAAGAAGATTAACAAATGGACAAGACAACTGAACTGTCCACTACACATGAAAATATCAAGAATTACAGATTCTGATAGTAATTAGTTTTTGCCACAAGTTGTATCAAATCCAATACTCTCAACACCTTGTATGCATTCGCTATTTCTCATTGGATCCACCACTAGAACTACCAGTCGTATCAACTGTTCCATGCATTCTGGTTCAACATTTTAAAGAACAGTATTGTTTTGCAAGCCATTCCCAAACATGTTTTAAAGTATATTCAAATGCTAGTCTAAGGACATAAATTAAGAGCAGCCAATTTAATTACTGCCTCGGCTATAACCAGTGCTTAAGGATTGATTCCTTCTTAATGAGAAATAGTAAACCTGAGAGAAGGAGATCAAAGTGTTCAAGGAAAAAAGAGAGGATACTTATCAAAAATGACGCAACAGAGAGCAAGAGATAGGTGGAGATACATTTTTTAAGATAAAAAGGTTGTTTCCCTTGCTTCGCAGCTTCTCTCTCTTTCTTCTTGTGCTCAGCCAGTATACCTGCATCAGTCTGCTTTGTTGACTCAAACTTCACCTGCTTCTCCTATTAATATTACGCAGACCAGATAAACAAATTAATTGATCACACAAATGGCCAGATTTAGAGTAGCAATTTCATCCAACAAGGCATGTACTTACAATCCAAGATACACGTTCCTTCAATTGATCAATAGCTTTCGGATCATTGGATTTCTTCAGTTGCTTCTTTAGTTCCTTCATATCCAAAAAGTCACTTTTAGGGGATGTAATTTAAGATTTCAGGTACAAAAGGTTTGAAAAACAATTGTCAATGATGAATTCACAGAAATTACCTCTTTCTCAGCAGGAAGATTATTCTTAAACAGAAAATCATATCTTTTTCTAAACCTGCAAAAGTTCCACAGCTATTAATCACACAACCATGATGGAGAAAGAGAGTTATTCACTACTCTTCATCAAATTTATCCACAAGTCTAAGATTTGCATCCAAAGTATGGGTTAAGCAATAATATTCAACAGTGGCCATTTATAAACAACACCATTTAATACAATATGCAAAAACAATAAGAACTCTGAGATACAAGGTCCAACATGTCATAAGCAATTTGAAATAACATTGAAATCCAGGGAAAAACTGGAGCAAGGCCTTGTTTAAAGAGTTCTATAAAAAGGCATACTGCGAGCACTATTGATGGACCGATCAGTATTTTAGACCCCAAAGGTATACGGCCTCATTTAAAAACATTTAATGAAATACTAAACTGAGAACACTACAGAGAAATTGATCGCTATCTTGGCAACTATCCACCCATTCTGGTTAATATTATCTGCCCACACAGCATGGGGAACAAAGGACTAGTAAGGAAAAGGCTCCATACAGACTAGATTCAATACGTTTGCAAAAAGTAATGCCAAAGCCATAACAGGGAACACCTGCCATAAAACAAGCACTCAGCAGATTGACTGAAAGATAAAGAAAGACAACTGAGCCATACCCCTCAACATCAAGATTGCCACACAAAGACTCAAAGCGGGGATCACGTACTACCTGTAAACAGAAACACCAAATTGAAAGCATTAAAGCTCCACGACATACGGCTAAACAAGAATTATAAGACTGCTAGGAAAATAATGATATCCATGCACATTTAATTTTTCCAAAAGCACCGAGCACCTGGAAGAGGCTTCGCGGTCAGTCCCATCACGTTTGCTAAAAATCGCGGGCTTTACTCAAGAAGTCATTTTGTTAAAATACAGGTAATGTTTAGGTAAAACGATTTCTTGTTATTTTTGCTTTCATGGTGGCACCTGCTATCCTAAGTCTGGGTGGGGATAGGAAGGATTTGATATCGTCTAAGTGAAAAATCGTGATTTTTTTTGTTTTTACAAACAGGCTTGAAGTAGCCCTGCTTCCATAGTTCACGTAGTATATGGGTACAGAATTGGAGGTGCCGTTTCTACAAGCCTGATCAAAGTGCTCTGTGACACGCTGTAATAATGAACTGAAAACAAAAATATAAAGCATACCTTTTTAGGAACTTGAACAACCTCTCGAAAACGAGTCACAGGCTTCTTGCAGCTCACCTCTGTCGGCCTATTCTTGTTAGCTCTGCCACCCTTCTTCTCCTGGTCAGGCTTTTTAAAAACTGAAAGAGAGCCATTAGACTTTGCTTTTTGAAGATCCTCAAAGGTAACTTCTGCCAGCTCTCTCTCTATTTCACTCTCCTGCTCCAATCAAAAAGAAAACGAAACATGTAAAAAACTGATTTGATAAAAAAGAAAAAAGAAAAAAAGAAAGGGTTTCTTCAGTTTGTAATGAACACTCACATCTTCCTCTGAAGAAGACAATTCTTCACTTTCTACATCATGGGTTATGCTTGACATGCCAAATTCATTACTGGGCTGCTTCTTCATTTTGATCTTCAAAGCTAGGAAGAAAGGATAGTCTTTCTGCCTGTGAGAGAAATAAGTAAATTATTTTACAGCCCAAACCCTAGGATAGGAACCACATTACATAGGAAGCATTGCTTCCAAAGCAGACGACATGCTGCCTGCCTGTTTTACAGAGACATCATAGTATGATTAGAGACGACGTGTTTAGTAAATTTTATTGATTTAGCATTGATAGTAATGATATGTTTAGATATTAAGGCTTCGAAGTTGTTGTTGTTATAATAAGGTGTGTTGATGTGTTTCATTATATTAAACTTTGCATGTATAGATGTTATATTTTATTTTTAAACTAGCAAAATCTATTAATTATTTCAATCCTAGCAGTTATAAAAATTATTTGCTCCGCCCGCAACGTAATGCGGGCAATTTAACCAGTACTATATACTAAAAGAGGCCAGGAGTCAGTTACTGTAGCTGCAAGGATATTACAAAAAGTAGTTCTATGAATTTATAAATGTAAATAACAATTAACAACAGTATCCAGTCAACAGTATCCCGTAAAGCATATATGCAGCCAGTGGTGGGTGGGTGTGATTCCTTTAACAATGCGTTGAACGCAAAAGACATGAACATTAACAATTAACAAGTACCCATGAAGAATCACACTGATTTACACTATATTTCCAACGATTTCTATATCTTCAATTAACATCATGATTTTAATCGTTAGCTAAAACCAACTGATTTACACTCTATATTTCCACAGAGCTCAAGTACCCTTGAATTACCCATGGACATTAACAGTTGATTTTAGTTAACGATTAAAATCAGTTAGCAATGGATTTTGCTCGCTACAGTACCGAGATTTCAAAATTAATGTATCTTCTGTTCAAGGCTTCGATTTCCACAGAGCTCAAGTACCCATGAACATTAACAATTGATTTAGTTAACGATTAAAATCAGTTAGCAATCGATTTCCACAGAGCTCAAGTACCCATGAACATTAAGTAAAACATAGAAATAAAACAGGGGTTCAATGTACTTACCTTTTATAAACTGCAACCGTGCCGGATGGGGACGATGATACAGAGGAACTGTCGAACTGGGGGTAACGGATGTAGATCAGATTGCAGAGGGAGAGAGGGTAATGGTTGGTTGCAGATACAGTTGCAGAGGGAGGGAGAGGCTGGGAGGTGAGAGGCGAGAGGCGAGAGGGAGGCGGGAGGTAATGGGTGGTTGCTGCTAAAATGCAAGCTGCTAGAGTTTGTTTTCAAAGTAATTGAGATTCGATGGAAGTTTATATTTATATGAAGTTTTTTAACCGAATTGGTCCGGTTCGGTTTGGGCTAGTCAGTCTATGCCTTACAAAATCGATATCAAACCGAACATTTTTAGCATTTTATAATCCGGTATTTTTATCGGTTTGGTTTTCTCAATTATTTTTATTTCAGTTTAATTATTTGGTCGGGTTTTTTCTCACCCCTACTGTATCATGTGACGAAAATTAGTGTGGGTTACAATAATATTGCTCCATTTTCGGGTCGGTTCGTTCAGTTTGCTGATGTACTGATTTTTTTTTTTTTTGCACAGTAAAATAACCAAGTTTCCCCTCGAAAAAGTAAAAAAAAACAAGTCATGTCATGAAGGGTACCACGGTAATTGCACATTTTCGGTCCGGTTCGGGTCACCAGTTTTTTGTTTTTTATATTTCTTTGCACGGTAAAATAACCATTATGTCCCTTGAAAGAGAGAAATATCAGTTCAGGCCGGGAGGGGTGCCATGGGCATTTCATATATTTTTTAAAATAGCTAAATACAGATATGCCCCTAATAAGACAAAAATGAAGAGTTGGTTGTAGGGGTGTCCTGGTAAATAATCATATTTTTTATTATTAATCTTCAGTTACTGTGGGCGCGTGTCACACACGCAGGCGACGGTAATTGGCCTCACGCCATCTTCAGGAGGTGCGCGCGGCGTCATCTGGTGTCAGAAAATGTGCAACCGACATCTCCGTGGATACGCTCTCATGTCATCTTCCTCATGGTGAGGAGGCGCATACAATCCAAAGATGGTCGGCGATGAGACAGTGTGTAGTTGAACCCCCCCCCCCCCCCCCCCCCTCCCATTTTCTCTATCCTTTAGCCTAAACTACACGCCAACCCCCTGATTTTTTATTATTTTCATTTCTATCCCTAATATTTTAATTATGTTGTGTGATCCTTATTTTTGTTATGTAGGTTTTGATTTGTTTCAATTGTGTCCTTTGATTGAAATTAATTACATATTACAGTTTCATTTTGATCCTTATGCTTTTAATTTTCGGATTGTTTTTAAATCTCTTAATATTTTCGGTACATAAGATTTGATTTTTTCAATTTTGTCATTTGATTGAAATTGATAATATATTTGGTTTTCATTTCGGCCCTTATACTTTTAATTTTTTATTTTAATTCCTTTATTTTTTTATATTTCTTAAATAGTTCCTATTTTTGTCCATGTTCATATATATGTGCTCTTAGTTTTTTTAAAAAAAAAATTATTATTTTTTCTTTTATTGAGATAACATTTTTTTTCAAAAATTGTGTTATTAAATTTTAGTTTGTTTATTATCATTTGCAAATTAATTTTTTTTTTCCATTTGTTCTTTCTTTTGGTTTTTTTATTTGTTTGTTTATTATTATTTTCACGTTAAATGAATTTTTTAAGCTAATTTTTTGTTTATTTTTTTGTTTGCTCTTTTGTTAAAGTTTTTGAGCTTTTTTTATTCTTTTATTGAATTATTTTTCCCATTATTCATGCAATAATAATAGCAATAGTAATAATAATTTTAGTTATTTTTTCTTGCCTCATCTTTTGGTAATTTTGTCAAGTTTTTTTGCTTGGTGTAATTTAATAATTTTTAGAGCATATAATTAATGAAAGACTAAAAATATCCTAGAAACTTTAACAAAAGAAAAAAAAAATATCATTGCCATTATTGTCAAAACAATAAAAATTATTCAATTATACGGAGAAAAAAAAACATTAACAAAAGAGTAAGCAAGAAAAACAATTAAATTATTATTATTATTATTATTATTATTATTATTATTATTATTATTATTATTATTATTATTATTATTATTATTATTATTATTATTATTATTATTATTATTATTATTATTATTATTATTATTGTGTTAAATACAAAATTAAAATTTGAAGGCAATTTTTTTTTGTGTTATTCGATTTATTAATTATATGATTATATTAAATATATTTAAGAATACTGATATTAATTTTTTTTATTCAAAAAATCCTAGGTCATGTTTTCTTCTCCTTATATATATTCCTATGAGATAATATCCAATAAATATTAGAACATATAATTAATGAAAGACTAAGAATATCCTAGAAACTTTAACAAAAGGAAAAAAAATAAACTTCATTGCCATTTCTGTCAAAACAATTAAAATTATTAAATTATACGGATATTATTATTATTATTATTATTATTATTATTATTATTATTACTATTATTACTATTATTATTATTATTATTATTATTATTATTGTGTTAAGTACAAAATTAAAATTCGAAGACATATTTTTTTTTTTTGTTATCTGATTAATTCATTATATTATTATATAAAATGTATTTAAGAATACTGATATTAATTTTTTTTATTAAAAAAATCCTAGGTCATGTTTTCTTCTCCCTATATATATTCTCAAGCGATAATATTTAATAAATATTAGAACATATAAAAATATGTTTTTACATGTATTGTGTTTTGTTATTTTAATATTTAATTAGTAAAATTATATTTGATAAAATCTGTATAATCGAAATGGAAAGTGGTCTGTATATTTTGTAATTGTAGATAACGTAGGTAATATTTTTTCCCTGCCAAAAAGGAACAGTGTAATCGAAACGGGAAGCGACTCGCATATTTTTTAATTGCAGATAACGTAAGTAAATGTGCAATATTTTTTTTTTGTTTATTTTTTTCCCCGGTAATATTAGATTTAAAATATGAAAAATTAAAATATTGTAAAATTGTTTTTAAGAAATAAACCTAAACAAAAGAGTATCAAATTTAAATTCAAAAGCAAATTTTTTTTGTAAGATTTATTAATCATATCATTATATTAAATGTATTTAAGAATATTGATATTATTTTATTTTAAGAAAAAAATCCTAGGTCTTTTTTTTTTCTCTCTATATATATTTTAAGGCGATAATATTCAATAAATAGTAGTCTCACATTTTTTTGTTACCCGATTTATTTATTATATTATTATATTAAATGTATTTAAGGATACTGATATTAAGTTTTTTTTTTTCAAAAAATCACAGGTCATGTTTTTTTCTCTATATATATATTCCTAGACGATAAGATTCAATAAATATTAGAACATATAATCAGTTTAACATATTTTAATTTGACATAAATATACAAATATATAATTAATTTGACATACTTTAAATAATATAATTAATTTCAAGAATAAAACTGAAGCAAAACAAAATATTGATATTAAATAATTTAAAACAAAACCTGGAATTAAAAGATTTGGGATCGAAATAAAAATTAAATCTAAAATAAATTTGCATAGAAGGATAAAATTGAAAGAAATCAAACTTTGTTACCAAAAATATTAAAGATTTATAATAAATTTGCATGGAATGATGGAATTGAAATCAATGAAAACTTTGATACCAAATAAATTCTGAATTCCAGGCCAATCCACTCAATTAAAAGAATAAGGACCGAATTGGAACTCCAATATATAATCAATTTCAATTGAGGGATGAAATTGGAAGAAATTAAAATCTATATAATAGCATTAAGGGCAATAATAACAAATAAAAACATTGAGGGACTGAAATGAATTTTGACAAAAAACAGCTTTGCTGACGTCACCTGGCGCAGGCAGCAGAGAGAAAGTGGGGGCGAAAATTCAAACGACCATTGACACGTCTCCGGACATCATCTTACAACACGCGCCGCCTCATATGGAAGAGCACATGCTGGAAAATCATTCTAGACGCCGGTTGAGCTTTTTTGGACGCCGTATGACGCCGCACGCGCCGTCCGAAAAACGTGTGAGCGTTGGAACAGACGGCGCGTCCGGCGACGCGCCAACAGTTGTCAGTGAAAAAAAAACAAAAATTGGCTAATTACCGGAACGCCCCTCACCCCCAGACCTGGTTTTTGTCTTTTTCGGGGGGCTAAATCGTTAATGCACTGTTCATTCTAATATTAAAAAAGAGACAGAAACTGGCCGGACGAACCGGACCGGACCGGTCAATGACCGTCCAGCCCCTGAAAATGGCGCGTTTTTTGTCTTTTTCGGGGGCTAATTTCGTTAATACACTGTTTAAAATCGAAAAAAAAAAGAGAGCCAACACCCGCGATGCACCGAATCTTATTGCCAATGAACAGTGCCAATGTCTCTTGAGCAACAGTAATGAACAGTTAAGGGTGCGATGCCTTTTATGTTATTTGATAATACAATTTTTTAATGATATTTTATATCTTTTGCATTGGAGTTTGAACCACTCAATATTTTTTTTACTATACATGATGGATTTTTAATGGTTATTTTTTTTATTTTTTGGTATAAAATCAATCAATAATTTATTTTTTTTGTTAATTATTATAGGTGTTTATGTAATTTATTTTTTATGATTGCTTTTAATGTAATCTAAATTATTAAATTAAGTGATTCTATTACATTAAATTTAATGATTCAAATATTCGATTTTTTTAATATTTTTTTATATGTTAAAATCAATTTAAATTTGTCGCAATCAATCTAGCTTGAACCAGTTAATGTTTGCGCGGAGAAACCGTCTATTTATTTGATTTATAGGACACCGTAGAAAGTCTTGAATGATAATTAATGTTTTCTTGTCGATGTTTCCAAGGTCATAAAAGCCGGTGTCTGCCCAACAGTTTTTTTTTTTTTTTGTATGTTTTTAAATTATATATTACTTTAAAAAAAAAAAAATTAAATGGATATTTGATATTGTAATTGTGAGCGAGGAAGAAAAAAAGTGATGTATTTTGTATTTCATTATTTATTAACCACATTAGTAATATGTATGAGGCCTACAATTTATAGCTTCAAACCCCTTCTCCTTCGACATACGCGATTGGTCAATAATTCATTCGTGCTCGTTTTAGCTGAATTTCACGTCGTTTTGAATCATGTAGTAATTGTTTGTAATTCATCTGGACCGCGTCTCTTATTTTCAGTTGCCAAAGAGTCCGCAATACCGGTGTTTAAGTTAAAAAAATTAATATTTACAGTGTAATTCAAGTGAAAAACACAGATTCTTCAAATAATTTAATATCTATAGCGTAATTTTTCAAAATAATTAATAAGAAATAATAGTAATGTATATCCTGAACTGGGAGTTCTTATTTTTCACGCCTCTTACAATTAAAAAGATAATTCGGGAATTTCATTGGCATCGCATCATTAATTACGAATTAAATAAGAGATTTTTTTTAAATATTTTTAGATTATTTTGATATGCTGATATCATGAATAAATAAAAAAATAAATAAAAATAATTTAATATATTTATAAATAAAAAACACTCTGAAAAACAATCATAATCACATTCTCTAACACAAGAATTTAGTAAGATATTTAAGAATGTATCTGTTATTGTGGTGGTGATTATATATCATTTTATCCATACAAAATGCAAGTTGAGATTATTGTTGCATCGATGATACTGTATAATTATATTAGAAGGAGATCGCAAGATAATGTTGTTTTTGTTGAATATGATCGTAATTCCAATTATATCCCTGGTGATTTTTTACCAGATATTACACCTTGCTCAAATAGTTAAGAATTGCAGAAGACTTCATGTATGAATTTTGTTCGTGATGACATTGCAAATAGTTTGATGGGAGAATAAAAATTAGTATATAATTTACTTGAGCTATTAATTACATTATGTTATTATGATTATTAAATCTACAAGTGTATGTATATGACATTTAAAATAATTTTACAAGTTGAAAACAATATAAAAAATATGATAATCAAACATATGAAATTATTTTTCATTAAACCTCAAACTTAACCACAATTTAACTAAATATTTCAATTTCAATTATAAACCACAACTAAAAATACATTTTTTTCTAAAATCTAAATAACAACAATAACTACAATAACAAATAGACCCTACAAAACAATCACGTTACGGTTCTGCTGCGACTGCCATCAAAATCACCACCAAGATATCGCTTTGAAGATATTGTACTCCCCCATGCTTTCATTCCAATCTCAAATTTGAAAGAGAAAGGTACCAACCCTACAGTACACACAGCAAGAACACAGTACTGACAAAAAAATTCCCAATTTTTAAGTCGAGCAAAATCTAAAAATCAACTTCATAAACAAATACAAAATCTCAGGCCAGACCAGTTAACTCAGCTGAGTCGACTCTCCCGACTCAATCTAAATCCAAACACTCGAACGCCAAAATCACCATGGCTTTGGAGATGGAATCCATGGCCTCGGAAATTGGGGTCTCAGTCCCAGTGTTAAGATTCCTTCTATGTTTTGTGGCGACGATTCCAGTGAGTTTCATCCACCGATTCGTACCGAGTCCGTTTGGCAAGCACTTGTACGCTGCCCTTTCAGGGGCTTTCCTCTCGTATTTGTCATTTGGGTTCTCTTCAAATCTTCACTTTTTGGTGCCCATGTTGCTGGGCTACCTTACGATGGTCCTGTTTCGGCCGTACTGTGGAATCCTTACGTTTTTATTGGGATTCGGCTATTTGATTGGCTGGTATGTGTTTTTAATTTGATTTATTTAAAAAAAAAAAGAAAGCTCGTTTTCTGTGAATGAGCTTTTTCTTGATTAATCGGAGCTGAGTTGTAGGAGTTTTAATTGAGTGAATTGGTAATTGTTGCGTTTGATGATTTGCTGCTTGATTAAATGAATTTCACGTGTTAATTATTTTGATTTTTCTTGAAGTTTTAATCTTTGGTTTCTGTTATAAATCAATGCATTAATTGCAGGCTGAATGTAACACGAGAAAACATTTGAATTTGATTTGAATGTCGATATTACATTGTTTATGAGGGTAAATGATAACTCGCTGTTAATTGAATGCAAATATCCAGTTTGAAATGATGGAAAGCTCAAAGGCTGCACGTTTGTTGTATTGTCTATGCTGGTGGAAGTAGGAGCTGGCTAGTGTTGTTTATTTAGTAATTTAATTTTGAAAAAGAAGGGTTTCAATGTATAAGGAGAGATTCGTATCTACTTTTAGCTACAAAAAAGGTTTTATGGTGAAATGCCGAGTTTAGTCTTCAGTGCGCATCTGTTTGCTGTGTATGTGGAATATGGTATTGCCTTATGAATTTCAAGTCACATTGTTTGTTTCATATTTTTTTAATTTGATGTTCTTTTGAATACTGGTCTGAAGTATATTCATGTTAATCAAATGGGAATGAAGAAAATCTTTTTTTTTGTCTGGCAAATGTATATACCCTTTTTATTTCTGAATTCTTGATTATTGGTGTCCATGTGTAGCCATGTGTATTACATGAGTGGGGATGCATGGAAGGAAGGAGGCATCGATGCAACTGGTAAGCATGATTTCAGATTTCATAATGAAGATAATGAGAATTGGTATACTCTGTGAGAGCTATTTACTGCTGTGTGATGGATCATTTTCTTCCATTATCAGGGGCTTTAATGGTGTTAACACTGAAAGTCATATCATGTTCCATGAATTACAATGATGGGCTATTAAAAGAGGAAGAGCTGCGAGAAGCTCAGAAGAAAAACCGCTTGATTGAACTGCCTTCTTTTATTGAGTATGTTGGTTACTGCCTCTGCTGTGGTAGCCACTTTGCTGGTCCAGTTTTTGAAATCAAGGATTATCTTGAGTGGACTGAAAGGAAAGGGGTAGGTTTACTGTGTTTAGTTTGTTCTTGTACATGCTTTGTCTTGATGGAGGCAGTCTGGTATTGCAAAAGAGAAAGGAAAATTGAAAAGATTTTCTATTTTTTTCCAACTTTTCGGACAGTGGCCTAGTTTTACTTAGTCAAATTGAGTTGATGGCTTGCCTTGCCGGGAATATTTGTTTCTTAGTTTTTTTAATCTAACCTTGCAGATTTGGGCCCCTACTGAGAAAGGACCCGCACCATCAGCTTTTGGGGCAACAATTCAAGCTCTTCTCCAAGCTGCTATTTGCATGGCCTTGTATTTGTACCTGATACCCCAGTATAACATATCTGGGCTCAATGGTCCTGCATACCAAGAATGGGGCTTCTGGAAACGTTTGAGTTACCAGTATATGTCAGGCTTTACAGCACGTTGGAAATATTATTTCATCTGGTCAATTTCGGAGGCAGCTGTTCTTATCTCTGGCCTGGGTTTTAGTGGTTGGTCAGACACTTCTCCAACAAAGCCAACATGGGATCGTGCAAAAAATGTGGATGTACTAGGTGTTGAGTTTGCAAAGAGTTCAGTTCAGCTGCCACTTGTATGGAACATTCAAGTCAGCACTTGGCTTCGTCATTGTGAGTTAATCAGCTTCTCTAAATCTCAGCTTTTCTTTTCCAGTCCTAGCCGAATTTTATTAGTAGTATATACATCTTAGTTGGTATAATTCTTAGCACCTCTAGGTGATCAGTAATGGTTATATTAATGTCCTATGAACATATGCAATAACGAGACACAATCTGTTGTGCTAACTTCATGTGCTATTTGTGCCGTTGTAGATGTTTATGATAGACTTGTTCAGAAGGGGAAGAAACCTGGTTTCTTTCAGTTGTTAGCCACACAGACTACCAGTGCTGTTTGGCATGTGAGTATAATATGCAACCTCTCTTATTTGTGTGGGTAGTCAGGAAACTTATTTTTAAATTATGTATTTGCCCCCCTTATAGCTTCATGCATAACACTGATGCTATACACTGTTGTTCCTAGATAAGATCAGTCAAGCACCCGTAAGTAAAAATTTTTAAGAGGGCAAAGGACTATGCCATGCTTTTGTGTAGCCAACGGAATCTTTTCATACTATTCCATATTCAATTTCTCAAGTCATTGCAAATTGAAAAGACAAGTAAAGCCCCAATAGGTAAATCTTACAAAGAACTAAGGTGTCTGGCATAGCTTCTGTTTAGCAACATGATCCTTCACAGGGATTCCATATTTCAATATCTCAGATCTTTGACTCTTTTCCTTGACTCATTATCTGTGGAATTTTCCCAGCATTTTGCACATCTGTTCAGAAATAATATAACTATGCATGTTTATTTTAAACTCATGAAGTTTTCTTGTATCATAATATTTCATTGATTTTAACGTTTTCCTGCCTTCTCTCTGTACAAATTACAGGGATTATATCCCGGGTACATAATATTCTTTGTCCAGTCAGCATTGATGATTGCCGGTTCAAGGGGTATGTCATGGAAGCTTTTTTTTTTTTTTTTTGGTGGCCATTTCTTTTTAGATAGTTAAATTTTTTTTATGGAAGAGATTGCTGACCCTTCTCCTTCATGCCGAGCAGTCCTATACAGATGGCAACAAGCTATACCTTCAAATATGGCTATGGTCAAGAATTTGTTTGTGTTTATAAGCTTTGCCTACACCATTATGGTTCTAAACTATTCCGCTGTTGGTTTCATGGTTAGCTCCCTCTTACTGGAAAGAACCATTTTAGAAGCTGAAATTGATATTTATTGAGTCTAATGTTTCTCTTCTCGTATGGCACAGGTATTAACCTTGCAAGAAACACTTGCTTTATATGGTAGTGTATATTACATTGGAACCATTGTACCCATAGTATTGATTCTCCTTGGCAACGTAATTAAACCAGCAAAGCCTTCCAGATCTAAAGCCCGGAAGGAACAGTGAGGTGTACCATTTTCTTCTCTGATGTTTCTCTTGGAGTTCTTGCAATGAGATTAGGAGAATGGCAGATAACCGGTGGCTTCCTTGATTGGTGCCCATTTTTTTGTAAATTTCTTTTAATCTTTGACGTTGTTGCTATGTCTGAATTCTAATTTTAACATAAGCTCGTGCGTTGCATATTTCATATCGACAAGCCCCGTTGAGTTTACTGCGGTAATGTTGGGGCTATATATATATATATATATATATTTTGGGTGATATGGGAAGGAAAATAGGAAAAGAAAAGAGTTTTCAAGCGGCAAGGGGAAGTTTTTAGCACCCATTTTTCAACAAAAGACCATTCTGGAAAATGGTGGGCATGAGTGGTAACACACTTACTTATCCCTGACTCGCTAATCGATAGGGTTAATGTTTTACTGTGGTTCATTCAAATCTTGCTTTCTAATGTTTGGTCCTTTTCTTTTTCCAGAACAGCATTGAACCTGTGAGAACCCATTAACGCAAAAAACTAATTTCTGAACAATAACATTCTGGATTTTTGTCTGGTGGATATGGGCACCGACAAGTTTCTAAAAATCAAAGAACCTTAGTGTATTAACGTGTCTCCAGGGCCTCAAACTCCTACAAACAATAGCACTCTTATGGTTTAATCTCCACGCTCGATGCACAAACACACCACCATGGGTTAGTAGTACCAATTGTGCTAATCCAGCTAAGTGGAAACTCCCTTCAAATTTCAATTCCTTAATTAGAAGCCACTGTCCACTTACCCAGTTAGCCTTCATTCGTGCCTAAATCTTAACTAGGAGCAAGCAGTGTCCTTCCTACAACCTTAAATTCTTGCGGCGTTCAATCCTTACCCACGTGTTACAATCTGAGTGATGGTTTCATAAACTTTCTATGCTACCCTAGTGACAATTTGCCTACAGTCTGAGAAGCAGCTGTGGATAGAACTCCCAATAACAGCCCCTCTTTTGTTACCCAAGAAGAGATAACAAACACATATCCTCTCGTATTCTCTCCCATTCAAGAACCCCCCCCCCCCTCCTCCCTCAATCACTCTCTCATCCGCCATCGTAATGGCTGTTTCCGCCTCAGCAACCACTTTCACCTCCACAAACCTCATCTACCCCCACCACACGACCATCACATCCTCTACCTCCACCCCTAATTTCTCCCTAAAACCCACCTCCAAACTCCCTTCAAAATCCATCCTTTCCTCTTCTTTCCTCTCCCCCTTCACTCCCACTTCCTCGACTTGCCCCCTCACCACCACCCGCCACCGCACCCTTACTGTCCGTGCCGCTAGAGGGAAGTTCGAAAGAAAGAAACCCCATGTCAACATTGGCACCATAGGCCATGTAGACCACGGAAAAACAACTCTCACCGCTGCTTTAACCATGGCTCTAGCCTCTATGGGTGGCAGTGCACCCAAAAAATACGATGAGATCGACGCTGCACCAGAAGAACGCGCCAGAGGAATCACAATTAACACTGCTACAGTTGAATATGAGACAGAATCTCGCCATTATGCTCATGTTGATTGCCCTGGTCATGCTGATTATGTTAAGAACATGATTACTGGTGCTGCTCAAATGGATGGAGCTATTTTGGTTGTGTCTGGCGCCGATGGTCCAATGCCACAAACAAAAGAACATATCTTGCTGGCAAAACAAGTTGGGGTTCCAAACATGGTTGTGTTTTTGAATAAACAAGATCAAGTTGATGATGAGGAGCTGTTGCAGTTGGTAGAATTAGAGGTAAGAGAATTGTTGTCTAGTTATGAGTTTCCTGGTGATGATATTCCAATTATCTCTGGTTCTGCTTTGTTAGCTTTAGAGGCGTTGATGGAAAATCCTGCTATTAAGAGAGGAGATAATCAATGGGTTGATAAAATTTACGAACTTATGGATAACGTCGATAATTATATACCAATTCCACAAAGGCAAACTGAATTGCCATTTTTACTTGCTGTTGAGGATGTTTTTTCTATTACCGGTCGTGGGACAGTAGCTACTGGGAGGGTTGAGAGAGGTACTATCAGAACTGGGGATACTGTAGATATTGTGGGGTTGAGGGAGACTAGGAATTTTACAGTTACTGGTGTGGAAATGTTTCAAAAGATATTGGATGAAGCATTGGCAGGTGATAATGTTGGATTGTTGTTGAGAGGTGTTCAAAAGGCTGATATTCAGAGAGGGATGGTTTTGTCGAAGCCAGGGTCAATTACTCCACACACTAAATTTGAGGCGATTGTTTATGTTTTGAAGAAGGAAGAAGGTGGTAGGCATTCTCCCTTCTTTGCTGGGTATAGGCCTCAATTTTATATGAGGACTACTGATGTCACGGGGAGGGTGGCTTCGATTATGAACGATAAGGATGAGGAGTCGAAGATGGTTATGCCTGGGGATCGTGTGAAGATGATAGTGGAACTTATTATGCCCGTGGCTTGTGAGCAAGGCATGAGGTTTGCTATCAGAGAAGGAGGGAAGACTGTTGGAGCTGGTGTTATTCAGGCCATTATTGAGTAGGTAACACACCAGAGGAATATGCGTTATTGGTACTTTTTGGAGGGATAGCGGTGTCAAACTTCATACCCTCAGCCTTGTGCAATTAGTTTTTCTCCATTTTAGCAAAACTTTCGAATCCCATGCCATATATTTTGCAGTTTTGTTCTTTTGCACTCTGCCTTGATGTTTAGTTTAGCTGGATATCATTCTTGTGAAAATTCAATGTGATAACACAATCCTTTCTTGCTCCGGCTTCTAATTTTGGGGTTTCTACAAATTTGGATTGCACGAGTTGGAATGAGATACTGAGGTAGCTGATGTCCTCCTGTTTTATTTATTTATTTTAAAAATCTATACTCTGTTAATGGTGCTCTTATTTTTTGTTTGGTTCAATTAATGTGGTAGTTTTGGTGCATATTGTTTGTAGTTAAGCTTTTATGACATCATAATTGTGAATGCCATTGTTGAGTTGACTTGTATTACCCAGATGTGCTTCTACCCAGTCTTAATCTGATAGTGTGATGGATTCGGGAACAATATCATCTCACTACTATTTGCTCACAGTTGAATTCATGTGTTCAATGTGCTGCACTTGCCTTTTGGATTCATCTCGTCCACTGTCATTAAATATAGGTACTCGTGAGACAAAAATATCTCTTCAGAGTATAGTCTTGACTGAAATAGTTTATAACAAGATTGCTTTTGTACTTGAGAAAATAGGTTCTCTGGAATGGGTATCTTTTCTTTAACTGAAGGGAGTGTAAAGTTTTTAATGGTAATTTGTTCGTGAGGACAAAAGACAATTTGAAGACAAAAAATTGGGGGCAATTATGTTTTTTCAATGCCATGATTAACTCCCAAGTTAGTTTATATAGCAAGCAGCTAGCTTTTCTAGAGATTGGACACTACTTTTCAAGCTGGCTATACTCCACAATTTCATGTAGAGTTGTCTCCCTCTCCCTCTCCTAATTTCAGAAGACCCTAATCTTCTGTTTCCCGGTGCCTGAACTCCAGACCACCCATTTTGCTGAAGTGTCACTCAACCATATTAAACTAAAGGATTTCTCTTATGGTCTTGCTTGATTGCTTATTCTCCTTGTTTTTTCTTTTGCAGTCTTTTCAGATTTGTTCTTCCCAATGAGGGGAAAGTGAGTTTCATTACATATTGGTGTTCTGTCCTCCTGTTTGTTTGTAAGTATAAGTTGGAATGTATTGTCTATTAAGTTTTCTGCAGTAAATAGAGTGACAAATTTAGTTTCAAAGTAGCGTGTTATTATTTTTGTGCACAAGAGAGCTGAGTGGGACAGTACTAGCAGCTTGTATGTGCCCAATTGTCACTTTTTTGAATTCTTAGTGTCAATGACGCAGAAGTAGCAAGCTACTTAATTGACTGGATCCCTCTACCTGTGTTAGTGTCATTATGGTGTGGGGATTGGTTGAAAAATGGAAAAGGTTCATACTTGCAATTTACAGAGACCTATCTTCCATCTCCTATAGCTATCTTGTTTGAAAGAGACTTTTGGTGGCAGATGCTATGATCTTGTCAGCAAGGTGGTGTGGCATTTGGAAGTAGCAAGCATTTCTTTACTGTTTAGTTCTTCCTAATTGCTTCCTGTATCTGATTTCGCAGTCTCTCCTCTAACCTGTTATAGAAATGCCAGTCCAGTTGTTTTCCTGGTGAATTTTGCTCTTTCATTTGGAGTATAACAGAATTGGCTGAACAGATCCATGATCCTAGACAGCAGTGTTATTACTGACTGCTGTCATTGATTTGTTCAGTATCTGTACCATTGTTAAAATGCCTTTTTTCGTTTCCATTTTTATTTTGCTGTTGAGACAATAGTTGTTTAGATTGTTCTGGATTTGGTTTCCAGTTTCCAGTTTCCGTCAGTTATGTCCAGGACAGCCTGTTTGGGAAAATGGTTGCCGAGGGTCCAAGGGTTATTTATACATTAAGGGAGCTATTTATTAGCAGGAATTTGCTCATAGCTGTTAGTCGGGCCATCTATTGTGGGCCAATCTTTATAGTTTCGATTATAATGGGCTTGATTGATCTCTTGGCCCTCTCCTTTACTTGTCCTAAATAAGTAATGCGCATGAGATTTTGTTTTCTGCAAAGTTAAAGTTTGATCAAGGTTTTCAATTCTGTTTCGGTTGGAATGAAATATTTTGGTTTTGAAGTGTTTTGATGTATTATTTTGGGATTGTACTGTTTATATATCATTAATTAATTATATATATGAAAAATTAAAATATTAATTTAACAAATATAATTAAAAATCAAGATGAATTAACTTTAAATTATACAATATAAATACAAGGTCAAATAAATATAATTTCAAAATCAGAAATATTTCTAAAATTTCAAAATATTGTAAAAGAAAAATGTTTTAAAATAAAAGAAATATAAATCAATTATATTTGTTTATAATTTCTTGAGTAAAATGTTGTAAAATAAAAGAAATATAATAGTTTTGATTGAATTATAGATTTGATTAAAATTAATAATTAGAAAACAGATTTATAATAAAAGAATATAAATCATTTTTTTTTAAAAAAAATTCATGACTTAAACGGTGCACCCGACACGTTTCCGGCCAGTATTTGACGAAATATCCAGTACGAGCTGGAATTTAAACTAAGATAAAAATAAAGCAATTTTATTTTTTTGACTGATATAAAATATTTCGATCATTTCTGCTAAAACAAAACAAAAGTGATAACCTTGAGTTGGATATGCAAATCAAAGTTTTGAGGGATTTTTTTAATCCTTGTTTGGTTACGATAAAACAAGAAGAAAAGTGCTCTTAAAAGTTTTCACCAAAGAATAAAAGTACAGAATTCGAGAACTTCACTCTTCTGCTGTTTTTCTTTCTTTTTTCCTGACGAAAAAATCAGAGGGGGTGTCATAAGAATAAATTCTTACATATATTTGGCAGCCTTCCAACCACTAGCCGACATTAACAACAATGTGTTTTATATGCCCTTTGAACAGTGACAACAATGTTCCTCCAACCCAGCAACTAAGCTAGCAGACAGCCAGGTGCCAGCTGGCTACAGATGTCTGTGTGTGTGTTCAGACTTTTGCCTTGCCATGTTTCTTCCTCCTCGATTACTGCCTTCCGATTCGCAGAAAACGTCTGCCTCTTAATTTATAATTTGTTTTTTCCTTTTCCTTCTTTCCTTTGTATAAGATTTAGGATAAATGGTGACCAATCTCCCTGAAATCACATAATAAATTATTAATCTCACTGCAATTAGTTTCTAAATAAAAATTGAGAATTCAACTAGATCCTTGTGTCAATTCGTCCACTTCTTAACTAAGAATACAATCACAAGGCTAGCACATTTTTATTCACTCAAATTAAACGGAAATCTAGTTTTTCTTAATTAATAGCAATGAATAGTGAACTGAGTGTATATATATATATACATATATATAGATTCTTCTGCTCACTCACATCTTTCGCTGGCCGTTCGTTTTCTTTCCTTTCCTTTTTTCCATTTCCTTTCTTATCTCTCCTCCTTGCTGTCTTCAGCAAAGATATCACATCTCTCTGTCGCGCAAGTATTTCTTCGTTAACTATTTCTCAATATATAAAAGTTTGTTTTGTTTTTGGTCATTGTTTTCGTAATCACCCATTGTCTAAACCAGTTTTCTTTCGTGCAAAATACCTTTGTCTGGTATTTATGTATTTATAGCAGTTCAATACCGAGCTCGAACATTACACACCTTGTAATCTGAACTCGGTGGTTGTCGAACTGGGTTTCTTTGAAACCACTGCTTATGATCAAAGAAGAGAACTTTCCTAGAGATCTAAGGTAAGGTTCTTTCTTTCTTTCTCCTCCTCAAGGCAAGACCAGGAATATATGCAGATGGAGCCAATGAAGTCAAAGATTAAAGGGGTGTTTACTCAGGGGAATAAGGAGGACTCTTCTGTTGGCAGAGGCAATATGAATATTGCTGAAGAATGGGAAATAAGGCCAGGAGGAATGTTAGTTCAAAAGAGAACTACTGCTGATTCCAATCACAATTCTGTTCCTGTTTCCACTATTAAAGTTAGAGTCAAATATGGTTCTTCTTGTCATGAAATTGGTACCAGTTCACAAGCAAGCTTTGGTAATTTGATAACTCTTAATTAAATCTCCAGGTCTTTGTTTAATTGATGATGCTTTGACTTCAATTTCTTTGAATGATGGAGATTAAAGGAGTTGGTTTGTGGGCTGCAGGGGAACTGAAGAAAATGCTAGAACAACACACAGGAGTTCACCATGAGGATCAAAGGCTGATATACAAGAAGAAGGAGAGAAACTCCAAGGCGTATTTAGATATTGCAGGAGTCAAAGATGGATCCAAAATTGTGTTAATTGAGGACATTACCAGCCGCCAAAGGCGGTGTCTGGAGATGCTAAAAGCTGCTAAAATAAAAAAGGGCTCAAAGTCATTGCAACAAATCACCTTGGATGTCGACCAACTTGGCGAGAAGGCAAGTGAATTTCACCTGAAAACATACATGGTTGCCTCTTTCAGAAATCAGATTTAAGTTTCTGATAAGAGTAAAATTGTTTTTATTGCAATTCGGCAGGTGACATCCTTGGAAACAACAACTTCCAAGGGAGGAAAAATTGCAGAGAAAGATGTGGATGAATTGACCGCGATGTTGATGGAAAAATTAGTAGCATTTGATGGAATCTTTGTTGAGGGAGACTTGAAGTTGCAGAAGAGAATGCAGGTATTGTGCAACTTCTAATTGGTCAACTAGCATACTTTTCACGCATTTCACTTCCAGTAATGTTCAAGTTCTTACCTTCCTTTGTCTTTCTTGAAGGAAAGGAGAGTTCAACAGTACGTTGAAACTCTTGATAAGCTGAAGTTAAGCTATTCTACTGCTAATAGCAATGGAGGAAAAATCCCATTGCAGCAACAAGATAATTCAATGGGTAAAATGCCAACACCAATGCAAAAGCCAATTCAAAGCAAAGGACGCAAAATCCCATTGCAGCAACAGGATAATTCAATAGGCACAATGCCAATAACAATGCAAAAGCAGTCAATTCAAAGAAACGGAGGCGAAATCCCATTACAGAAACACCAAAACTCAACTGGGAAAATGCCAATACCAATGCAGAAACAGTCACTCCAATCCAAGCAGCAGAATGCTACAATGCAGATGCCAACACAGCAAAAGAGACCAATATTGACGCATTCCGAGTCTTTGGTGGTGACGACAACGTGGGAAACTTTTGATTAAGCTGCAGAGCTAATGTTTCTGCCAGTTCTAACTGAATTGGGAACAGCTAAAAGAAAAAACGGTTAGCGATTTGTGAGTTTCAAGTTTTAGATGCTGTCTGTCACTTCGGTTCCTCTATTCATTCTTGCTGTTTTAGTTTCATGATTTGTTTTTCTTTTCTTCTGAAAATAAACTAAATTGGCTCTTTGCAAATTGTATATAACATATAGCAGAATATAGTGCGAAGGAAGAATTTTTTTTTATGCCTCTGCAGCATGCTGTAAGAGTAGTTAGAAATTGGGGCAAGTAGAATTATATTTTGAAGTATTTGCTGCAGAAGCTGGTTACTCAATGGTGGTGTGACCATCATCGTGTTCATACTTCATAGCCTATACTCACTGGTAATTAACGGAGAAATAAATAATCCTTCTGTCTTGGGACCATGGCTCCAATCAATTCTGCTTTATTCAGTTATTTATTGCTTCAAGCATCTTATAAATATTACGGTACTGACTAGTGGAGAAGTAAAGTATTTCCGATTTGGATCGTAAGATTCTTTGTTTCTACATATAAGGGGAAAGGAGACTAGGGGGATAATCTTTTTGTAATAACAAGGATAAACTACTCATTCCAAAATGATAGAGAGGAAGACTTTGACTTTCGAAGGCAGGATTTATAATAGAGTACTGGAAGACAGGTAGAGTGGTTTAATCATTTCAAAGCCACCACGTTTAAGCTCGGTTAATATATAATTTTAATAACTCAAGGGTGATTGGAGTGATTTAACAGTTATTTTTAAGGCATTTTTTATTTTGAATAAAAAAACTATTAACGGCAAAAAATTCTACATCCTTCTCTCCTCTCGCTGAGATAAAAAAAAAGAAGAGTCATGCTGTATAGCCTTAGAAAACTATTGACTTGACATGATGGGAATACCAGCTAGATGTACAAAGACATTCATGTGCATTTATTTCTTCTCTCTTAGAATATGAATAGGGTTAATTTGCAGAAGTTTGGTGAGGTTAAATCTTGTCAAATGTTACTCATCCAGAGAAAAATCAATTTTCAAGCTCGGTGATTATGAAAGCTTTTAGTAAATAGTTCAGCAACAATCCCACTTCTAATGCCATCCACGCAGGATTTATTAGACTTGAAGTGGGATGTTAGAAATTTGTTTTCATTTATATTAGTAAACATGTAATCATGTTTATAGCTAAGCATCTAAGGTACTGGTGCCAGAAAGAAGGGAGGAGAAAAAAAAAGAAAGGAAAAGGAAAAGAGGCTCAATAGTTTCATGAGTGGATTGCAGAACATCCATGAAAAACCGAAGGATTTCTTTTTCATGTGATGCCTAAAAAGTATTTGCCGACTCAAGGTTCTGAATACTTCCAGCTAATTAGTTTTGGAGTAAGGAAAAAAGTAGGGGGGGGCATATGACATCGGAATTCTCTTCTGTATGATGGGGCATACTTGCATTTCCTAACTTTTTTTTTGTGGATAACATGATGTCCAGGCTTGCACGTACCTCGATTAATTTTATGGGCCCTAAAATTAACGACCATATAAGTTTTTAGTAGCCCTGAAATTTATGAGACTCAATCCGATGACATCTAAGAAACAAACATGAATCCTGATAAGTTAAGCTGCACCCCCTTAGGGTTCATCTCCTAACTTTATTTCATGCCATGAGAGGCAAGCAAATATTTTGCTTTTTCACAAGTCTGGCTGTGACTGACTCGAAGGAAACTGGCCTACTGTGAACTGGAAAGGAGGATGCTAGATGGTACCCTAAGAAAGTTGCAAATTTTCTTTCTTGACAAACACTGATATTAAATTTAGATGTTGACGTGTTAGACTTTTATCAGTCGGTAGCAACAAGCTCAGATCTAAAAATCTGATTATTTTTGTATACCAAGTGGAGGCATAAGCAATTCTGGTCCACAACTTGTATTTGATGATTATGTTATTACTTTCTTGAGTTCTCCATGGCATTATCATTTCATTTTTGTCCTGTACTTTATAGCATTCTCCCTCTCTCCTTTCTTTAAGCGGCAATGGCAAGATTTTCCAAAGTGAAAATTCGATGCCTCACTTTTCTTTTTATTTCCCGCTTTTCTTTTCCAAACCCTCCTCAGCCTATAATCTTACTTGAAAGTACGATCAATGAATTAGAGAAATTAGATGGTTAATTAATATTAACAGGAAGAGAAATGTTCTTTCAGATTGAGTCGGTGCATGTGGTTTTCCAAATCTTCTGTACATGGATTTTCATATCTTTCATGCCATCCCACCGTGAGAGTGAGGCTCTAACGAGGCATTTTGCAGACCATAAGATCTGAAGCAGGTGAACCCGGGACCATGTTTCAAACAACCATTGACCAGGCATCTATATGCTCTTGCTTGCTGACAAGTGTATTTCATTGGATACTACTTTGTGGGCCTGAGCGAGTAAAAACTCGACTGTCTTAGACTCTTATAAAAGATGCACACCCTGACTCGAATTTGAGGCCTGTTGTGCAGATCACGAGCTCTTTTGAATTTGTTACAGTTTTGGCCGGAACAAGCAATTCCCAAGTCCCATTTCCTTACTGATGCAAGTCTTTTGGCCTGCCTAATTATCTTAACTTCATCTTGTCATCTTACCACACCAGCCATAGTCACTAGGGCGAACTCTTGGTTAAGTCAATACTGATATTGATTTACAATCCTACATTTTTCTTATATTCAACCGCGTCTTCTACTTTTAAAAACTATTTTGCGAAGTTATTGCTGTAGTCATGGCTACTCCGGCAACTATTCTAGCACAATCATGGTAGTCCAAATGCTCTGTTCTAACACAAGCATATATGGATCCTCTATATTCACCATCCACTCTTTACATAATTGCATAGACATCCAAACCATATTGTACAATAAAATATATATGGATTTGTATTAAATTTCTATTTTAAGGAATAATTTCACTGCCTTTTTCTTTTTTTACAGTAATGACAGTAATAATGGATGAAAATGGTTTGCTAAGTACGCACCAATACGATCATCACCACGTCATTTTATCAAGCTATATATAAAATTCCATAAACACAACCAAATAAACTGATGGAATATTGTGAGAAGATATTGACAATTTGAAACCCTAGCCCCGTCAACAAAATTGCTAAGAATACTATTGTCTTTTCGATTAAATAAATGAAGATTTCCATCATAATCTTTTCTAAATCTTCGTGAGATTTATAGAACGTGCTCTTCTCTTAATTTTATATGATGCTCGATTCCTCTGATACGATCATGCAAATGAAAAGGAGCTTCACATGATCATTCATGGCTGCATATATACTTCCAATGAACAACTTACATCATATGGACCAAGCAGAAAGGGGTAGCCATTATGGAGCTTTATGGCTAATAAGACATAACATAAATGGGTGCTTTTATTATAAGTTGGACTCTTTTGGATGCGGAAACAATTTTGATGTGCTTGCATGAGCACAAATCGTCCTTTTTGTTAGTGAAAACACATGGCAGGCGCAACTCAGATGAAGATATGATAAATCCAGTTCTACAACCATTCGATTTCTTTTACTAATCAATGAACCCCCGAAACCTACTTTTCTAACAAAATCAACCAAGAGTCACGGCAAGGCAAAAATGGATTTAGCCTAGCCATAGTAGGTGTTTGAAATAGTGTTTTAAAAGTGTTTTTTTGAATTAATTTTTTTGGCGTGTTAAGAACAATTTATGTGTTGATGTCCAAATGATTTAAAAAAAATAAAAGCATTATTTTAATACATTTATGAATAAAAATCATTTTTAAAAGCAACTGCAACCACACTCCCAAACATACATATTATTTTTGACATCAATACATGAAAATGATTTTAAAACACCAACTTTTTTTAATTTAAATTGAAAAATAAAAATATATTTTTTATTTTTTTCAAAAACATTTTTGAAACGCAGTGTCAAACATTCCCTAAAGTGTTTGTTTCTCCTGTGGTTTCAGGTTCGAGCCCTGTGATTATTAATGTGATGGTCACTAGAAACTTACATGATAGTTGACTTAAGAGACAATCAAATTAATCAAGATACATACAAGATGCTCTGGACACGCACATTAATAATAATAATAAAAAAAAGTTTAGCCTTGGGACATAAGAGTACGGCCCATCTTGATGGCTCCTTATAGACTTACTTTGGATTTCGGCCGATGGCACTGATTATGACTTATGATATTCGGCCCTTTGATACCTGGACATGGGCCTAAGGGAACAGATTATAACGTCATAACCTCTGGAGTCGGCCCCAAGCCCATACCCAAAGTAAAAGACCTTCTCTTCTTTTTCTATTTGAAAAGGAAAAAGAAAAAGAAAACAACACCAAACATCAACACAATTAATGCTACAGCCATCAATTAATTAAAATAACCACTCCCGAGTCATTATTAATTGTGTGATTCACGAACCAGTGTATTTCTTCATGCATGCATGGCTAGCCTATGTAGATAGCTCGTGACTGTATATGCATGGCTATAGGAATATCACATGCATGCTGACGATTTAAAAACACTATGGACAGGCAGATAATAATGAGATTTACTCAAATACAAACAATGAACAAAGAAGATATTACAGGAAATAATAAATCCCACTATTTTTATCATGTTTGCAATGTCAATAAGAATCATTATTACATGGGATTATTTCATAGACAACTGAGGGCCAAATCACCGTCACATCCCTTGTCTTCCTTCTATATCTAGCTGGCAACCTAGGATAGACATCTTATAATAATGTATTTCATATATGGCCCATAAGCAGGCAGTGGTCAGACACTCTGGTTGAGTTGACTTTAATGGGGGAGGTTGATGGGATTACACAATAATGGACGATGTGTAGGTAACCATGTCATGTGGCTAGCTAGGACGGCCAATCGTATCCCATGACTGACGTCTAATTGCTACAGGCATGGGTGCATGACCCATCCATGTGGTATTTATACATATATGCGTGCACATAACGCGCTCATGCATGGATATGGCATATTGTTAGGCGGATCGTACATGGATCATGGCCTCTCTTCAAACTCAAGATTTTATGAGTCTTGTTAAAAAATCAACATTATTGGATTTGATCATTCATCCATTTCTCCAATACATATGCATTGACAGTGAAATTACTTAAAACTAGGTCTATTATTAATGTACGAAATCATATTAATTAGAAATTTAAATTGTTAGGTGAAATTTTAAGATATAATTTATATTATTCTTTAATATATATTTTCAAGTGAAGTTTTTTGGACTTGAAACTTACACGAGCCTGCATTACTCTATGTTTGATTTTTATCCAATAGAATAGAAACATTGAGATTCGAAATCGTGACTAGTAAATACCATACGGCTACTTGTAAAAATAATATGAATTATGATCTCTGCCACCACTTTGAAGTTTTCCAATGATCATGAGATTCCTAGCCGTCCCACAGTTGATCTTATAAATTACTCGGTAATAACTCTTAATTTGTTTTGCTTACAAAGTCTCTTGCGTGTACTTCCAGAGCAATATTGCTGCTCACCGGCCGACGTCCTACAGCAGGGTCAATCTGCTGCTGCTTCTTCTTCCATATTCCTACTCCTGCTGTCTCTTCCTCGACTGACTTTAATTTATTATCACCATTGACAACTTTCATAGCCGGTTTTATTTTTTCATTAATGATTCAGTCAACCTAATACAATATATAATCAATGCTTTCATTTAAAATTGAGGTCCACCAGTCCGATCAGGTGGTTTTAGAGATAGTCAAAGCTTATATTTAGCAAAAGTCAAAACTAATCTCCAAAAACAAAAGAATAGTCGCAAATAATGGGTTCGATTATTCCCCTAATGAGATTGATTTTTTGTTAGCTAACCCTTCATATGATACCATATTGTTCGCTAACTCCTTAATTGGAATATTTTAGTTAAGTTGACCCGTTGAAATGGTGCAAAGCTTATTAATTAGTTTGCCTTCATATATTGTGTTGGGGCACCAGGGGCTTTATGCGTCAAAAGAGAGGATACCACAATTAATTATTTTTTAGCAATATTAATTTAACATCAATATATATTCCTGTAGTTGCAAATAAAATTTGAGTTTGAATTTAAGGAGGAGGGATTCAGGCTCAATATTGGAAGCTACTCGGCGTATAGTTTAGGGAAGTAGAAAGGCTATTTCTTACGTGGCAGAAGGAGGAGGTACATTACTATTAAAAATCAGGTCCATTGACATTGTATTAAAAAAAAGAAGATACATTTCACGTTGGTAGGCAGTGGAGACTGGAGAGGGTATCATTCCAACGACGATGCAGCTTGCCAGGCATATCTCATGTATGGCATCAAAGTGTTCACATGCAGAAACATATTGTTTATTTTCGAAGCGGATCATCTTAATTAGTAGAGTGATACTGGTACATATTCATACTTTTATGTGCAATAAAAGTTTTTTTTTTAGATTAGGAGGATAAATAGATCCAACTGTGGGCCTTTGGTTGCAAATATTTATATAACTAGAGTGGGAACCATCTAGCCAGGTCTCGATTCTACTCTGTGATAGCAATTTGACAAGAACGCTGCATATATATATACTAGATAATTGCCCGCGCGTTGCTGCGGGTATTTTTTTTGTATATAATTTAATATAATTAAATCTACAACGATAAATTTATATGATATAAGTAAATAAAAATTATAGATTAAAAGATAAAATGTTTAAAATTTTTAGTTGAGTTTGTTATGTAAGCATAGATTATATTTTTTAGAATATAGCTAATTGCCCGCGCGTTGCCGCGGGTATTTTTTTGTATATAATTTAACACAATTAAATCTACAACGATCAACAAACTTATCAAATTATCGGGAGGGAAAAAAAATAACAAAAGCGTAAGAATGAAAAATAATTAAATCATTATTATTATTATTATTATTATTATTATTGTGTTAAATACACTTATATATACATGGACAAAAGTAGGGATTAAAAAAAAATAAAGTGTAAGGGCTGAAATGAAAATCAAATATCAAGGGCTTAAATTAAAAAATTAAAAGTCAAAGGGCTGAAATGCAACTTCAATTTATTGTCAATTGAAATCAGAGGATAAAATTGCAAAAATCGGAACTTTTGTACCGAATTGATTGAGTTATATACAGCCAACTCGGAAATTTAAAGTAGAAGGACCGAAGTGCAACTTTGACACTCCGAAGAGAGAGAAACGTGGCCGGTGGCTTTAACCGGCCTCCGCCGCGTACACTGACATCTGGTGGTTACACGCACCACCGCGGGAGGAAGATCAAGCGGTGACGCATCGTTCTGGGCTCCGGTATGCAATTTCCGGCCACCGGAGAAGGCCTCACGCGTCGCCTCAACAGGGCGTGAGGCAAAAAACCGCCTGGCGCGTGCGCCTCACGCCCTGACAGACGCTGATTATAAAATTCGAAGAATAGGGTCAATTACCGTTCTAACCCTGCACCCAATTCAGTGTTTTTGTCTTATTAGGGGCTAAAACCGTATTTAGCCATTTCAGAAAATAATAAAAAATTAAAAAGTTGCGGCGGACCGGACCGGGCCGGTCCGACCGCGCGCAATTACGCCGGTGCCCCTCAGCCGGAACCCTTATTTTGTCCTATTACCGGGGACGAAATCATCAATACACTGTTCACAAATGAATATTTGAAAAAAAAGAAAGAAAATCAACAGGAAAAACCGAAATTAGCCCCGCCTGCCAGCCCCTCTTCGCCGCGCGCCCGAGGGCCAATTTCGGGCGTGCACCGCTCGAGTCCACAGTGGATTGTGAGGGGCGCTACAGTGGAAACTCCACGCCGTTTATTTGTTGTGTAATATATATATATATATATATTTAAAGGGGAAGATTATATCCCATATATCAGATCAATAAATCACGAGGATATGAATTGCATAAAAGAAATGGCTAAATTCTTGTGAATTTGAAAGGCAAATAGACCCATTTTTTAATACTATACTCGAGGTTGTACAATCACGTACCATACCTTTTGGAGCGCAAGAAGCAGTAATATTTTATGTATGTGTACTTATATAAATAAATTTATAATATGGTTTAATTAATAAAAGCTAGCCACAAAACATGAGAGGAGAATGAATCATCAATTGGAGCGAACCTTACAAAAAATAAAAGGAGTTGAGACAAACCGTGAGCTCCCACCTAATCCAGCATGATCGCAGCCGTCCCGGCCCCGCTACGCACGTTGCTAGTTTTTGTCTCTCTCTCTCTACATGTATTTGTCAATGTTATCGTCAGGCATCTCACACAGTTCATACTTCATATAATGTTATTATAAATTGTTTTATTTGCTTTTGAGTACTATCAGCGTCCATTATTTTTATGCAGTTTAACTTTGATTTTAAGCAAGTAAAAACAAGATAAACAATTACAAGCAGGCAGATGCCGGCGACTGCCACCGGCCGGCCTAGCTATCTAAATGGTGCAGCCGTTCCGTTCCTTTAAAAAAAGATGGCCGTTTCACTTTGCTTCCTGCTTTTTGACAAGAAATCTTATGGAGTTGGCTAATTAACCCGAAAGATTATAGGATAAAAATAATTAATATTTAAATATGGGAAATATGCTATGGCCAATGCACACGTCTATTAATTCTATATCTTAATCGAAAGGATTTTGACTTAAAGTGTTTTTGTAAAATACAAAGGGGAGGGGTATATCCTTCGAGATACGCTTGGATGGTCAATGAAGCAGCCGTTTCCGCAACATTAATTAATTTCGTGGCAAAGAATAAGTCGTGTCAACCTTGTATTTTTTTTGCTGAGAAAAGAAGGTCAACCATCCAAATTAAGTGCATTAATAATTGAAAAAAAAAAAAAAAAACAGTCGTTCAACAAACATATTTTCTCTCTACAAAAAAATAAAAATAATAATGATACTCCCCGATAAAAAAAATAAAGAAAGAGGACTAGCCTCCATTATATGTATATTCTTCCTGTTCTGTAATACAAGCACGACAAACATAATACAACAAAAATCTTCTTTTGAAATCAACATTAAAAACCTTCCTATCACTTTGAATTATTATCTTTTTCTGATTTCAGTTTCCGAATTACATGGTTTTAATTTTAATTACCGCATATTTCATTAAATTACATACATTGTTTTTGTTGAGGAAGAGGTGAATTGCATATTTTTCCTTGTAAAATGCCAAAAATATAATAAAAAACTGATATGAAATATAAAAATATCTAATTGGCGTTGCGAAAATATGAAAACTTAACATTAGCTTCCATGAGCATTAGTCTTTTCATAAGACTTATTACCTCGTAAATTTGTGGTTCTTTTTCTGTCTTTCTTTCCCTCGTAAACTCTCTCTCTTGATTTTTTCCACTATATTTTTTCTTTCTTTCTTTTCCTCTCTCTAAAAATCTCCCCCTCCCTATCTACTGGTCACTCATTTTTATATCACCTAATATTCTTTTATTCTTTATTCTTTCTTATCTCCTCTTATTTTAAAACCTTTTGCTAACTTGTTATTTTATATTTTTATCATTAAGTTGGCGGTGAAGGGGTTGAGAATGCTATATATATTAGTCACCGTCCCATTCTTTATTATTACCATGCTCACTATTTATTTTTCATTTTTATATTATAAAAGATTAACGACATGAAAAAAGCTTGGAAATTACTGTAAAGTGGTAGAATTGCATAGAAAATGTTGCTGTTTTTTTTAGAATTTTTGTGTTTTTGAAAACAGAGGTATTAAAACGAGCGATAGAAAGAGGAATCCACGAAACAAATTTGAAAGATACTCAATAAATGCTGGCTTATAATTCTTAGGGATATCTATACAATTTAGAGGTAGAAAAGGAGAAAGAAATTCCTCTTTTATGTTATTGAATTGCATCAAATATCAATGTTTGATACAAAAAGAAGTGATTACCATTTTGTTCTGAGCCTTTTCCAACTTTTAATCTGATTATACTCACAATATAATTGTCCGTGGGTAGCTACGCACTGCTCTAACTTCGAAACCACAACAAAATTCGGGCAAGTTGATGGATAGCGGTGCTCAAGCTGAGCTAGAAGCTACATTTGATGACACAAGGAGGAGGAAATGCAGTGCTAGGTGGTGGATGATCCTAATGATATAGAAGCCAAATTCAGGCACACCGGCATCCCATGCGCGGTATTTACTTCGATATTTGGATGAAATAAACATCTAGAGATAAATGAGCCGACCAATCTACAGTGTGTAAGTCGCATGATATCAGTAAAGGGATCTAATGTAGTTTGTCAGAAAGTTTTTCGATCCAAAACCTAGCTATCTTAATGGAGTTAATTACCCATCACTGCTCATTGTTTAGCCGTGTGTTGCCGCAAATCCATGCAGCTCCACCGCCATTATGCATGCAAACAGAAATCTGCAGTACGTGACATTTCTCTTTAACCCCTCTAAATAGATCGACTAGTTTTTAACTCTAATAAATTTCCCAATTTATTAAAAAATAAACCTTAAATAGCTTTAATTTCTTGAAATAATTACACACAACCATGTTTAAGTTGGACCGTTTCTTTTTTTATAGGCGTGTGTGTGCGTGTTTAGCCTGTACAATGAATTTCTTCTTCTGCACTATATCATTTATTGACTCAACCTACTTTAATTAGTCAAATTGCATTTAAGATGGTCTTTTTCCATGCAATAAATGAAAATGCACAAACCTGCAGAAGAAAATAAAAGCAGAGAATTTTACCGAATTATTTAGAAGGAGATAAACGGAACTACGAAAGAGAAAAACTTAAAAGGGATCATAGGGGCCCGATGCATGGCTTGGCCTGGCACCTGGGAGAGAAGAGTCGGCGGCAACCATAAAGTTTGACTAGTCAAACACTTTGGGTTCCATACCATCGGAGGGAAGGAACGAAAAAAGAGAAGAGAAAAAAAGAAGATTGTTCCTTTGTAATCGAATCAATCAGCACGACAAAAAACAGACTCATCTCTAAATTTCAAATGATTCCGATTTACAAATTGCTGCAAAAATGTAAGAATAAACATATATATATAATAATTCACTCTAGCGGTGATAGTTATTGCTACCACGTTAAAGTCGTGCGTGTGGAATATGAATTGAATATCCCTTCGCATTTCAGAGGTGTTTTGCGGTCAACGAGTCCGAATATGAACATGAAATTCATGAGAAAAGCAGCGGGCTGGAATGGAACCATCAATTGACATCGCATCTGTGACCAGAATCATTAGCATTCTGATGAGCTGGATGATGGGTTCTTGGTGTCTTCTTTCGATTTCTCATCCTGTTCAAGAAGATGATCAGAATCATTAGAGATCGTTTCAGTCAGTTCCTTGGCTCTCCGGGCTTGACATTCCCAATCTGTTCTTGCCAAAACGACCAGCATGGTCAACACACATGAGCCCTGAGCAGCTGATAGACCCAACCAGAGTCCTTTGAAATCAAAACCAGCGTAGAAACTTAACCAAACAGCAACAGGCATGCCCACAAGGTAAAAGCATCCCAAATTAATATTTGCACCCATTTTAGGCCTTGCCGAGCCTCTCAAAACCCCACAGCCTGTTGTTTGCGGGCAATTCCCAAGCTCACAAAGGCCGATTATAGGCAAGATCATTGATGTCAGTGCAATGATCTCTGCATCTTGAGTGAACATGCTAGCCCAAATCTTCCTCACCATAACAGCAAAACATAATGCTGTAAATCCCAAGATAAAGCTTGAACAGAGACCGGTGATAGCGGCAAGCTTAGCCTTTCTAGGATTATTAGCACCCAGTTCATTGCCGACTCTTGTTGACACGCCAAAGCTCAAAGAAGATGGGAAAATGTATATCAAACCTGTGGTTTGAATTAAGATTCCCATTGAAGCAACGGTTGCTCTTGGATTTAACAATAGCCCACACAGTAAAATCATGATCTCATACCACCACCATTCTAGGCAAACCGAAATACAGCTTGGAATTGCCAAATTCAATAAAGATTTCCAGCCTTTTAAGCATTCCAAAGATACCCCGCCCCAAGTTTTCTTGTACAAGCCAGAGATCATAATGTAAATGATCAATGATCCCACAAGACTGAAGTTGGTCCATAATGCGCTTAACGCAACCCCTTTGATTCCAAGATTGAGTACACAGACAAGAAGGTAGTTTATAGGTATGTGAAGAAGAATAGAAAGAGATGCACAAAATGTTAGCGGCAGAGTGATGGACTGGGTTCTGAGATATATACGCAAAGGATGCAAAATGGATTGAGCAATGAGATCAGGGAGAGAATAGAGAATGTAGAACTGTGCTTCTGTGGCGATATCATCTTCCTGGCCACAAAAGAGAAGAATCTTTTTCATGTTGAACCATAAAAAGGCAATGGGGATGGAAGTTAAAAAAAGCAAAAGAATGGTTCTTTGCAAGGTGATGCCAAGAATCTTGTATCTCTTGGCACCAAAAGCTTGGCCGCAGATGGGCTCCATCCCCATGGAAAGGCCAGAGAGAATAGAGTAGCCGGTGATATTAGCAAATCCAATTGCCAGCGAGCCACCTGCTAAAGCAAGTTCTCCTAGGCGACCGAGAAAGAGCATGGAGATCATGGAGCGAGAAAACAGCAGAAGACCCGTTAACATCATTGGAAGCGCTACATTGGCTATGCATCTTGCTTCTTGGATCGCAAGGGAGAGATGATCATTCCTGCGTTGTGTTTGAAATGTAGGGTTCTTGGGGATCAAAGCAGTCAACATGTCAGAATCTTGCACTTCCGCTGATGGGTCTACTTCGCTTTTGGAAGAATCAAAAGGTGAAGAAGGTAACTGGCACATTCTTGTGGACTTGGTTTAGACAGAGAGAACGAGAGAGATGGCTTGGGGTACATGGATTTGAGAGAGCGAGGTTTAAATGGAGAGGTTTATACTTTTTAGGAGTTGTGAGTTGGTGGGGGTGATCTGTAGAGTAGACGGCTTAATTTTCAAGACAGAAAAAATATATGGAAAGAAGAGAAATTTGAGTTCCAACCTCTAAACGAGTCTTGAAAACCTTTCCGGGCGGCCGCCATGGCCGACCACTGTGTCACTGTGGGGCCTGCATGTGGACTGTAATCCCACAGGCATGAAAGAGAGATTTTGCAAAGGAATAGCAAATGGAGGTGCAAGTGTCAAATATATGTATATATTTCACTTTATTTTTTTATATTATTTCAATATACGGATATCAAAAATATTTTCTTAAGAATAAAAAAACATTATTATACCATATTTCAAATAAAAAAAAGTCACCCTGACAAATCAACTCTCAATTAATAATTAGGGACGCAACGGATGGATTATGCTTGCTGTCAGCACGGGACAATTGAAGTTGTGGACGGTTAAAAAAACCGGTGCCATTCTGGAATACAGGGGCTTGACTTTCTTATAATGTGTACTTTAATATGTATGGTTTGCGAGCCATGGCTACATGCGACATATGATAGTCTAATATCATACCCGGGATATTAGAGGACCTCCACATGGAATTATACCCGGGATCCAATCACAGGCACAACACCTTTCTGATGGTGAAAGTGAACATGCAACTTCTTGAATTTTGCAGCATCTCTCTCCCCTCGGAAAGAGGTTGCTAACTTGTACGGAAATTGTTTCTATAATCTATATATTATTACTATTGATCTCCATATAGGACATGTTTGGGATGCGGTTACTTTTGAAAGTGTTTTTCATTTAGAAATATATTAAAATGATATTTTTTTATTTTTAAAAAATTATTTTTGACATCAGCACATCAAAATGATTTAAAAACATCAAAAAAAATTCATTTAAAATGAAAAAAAAAAATCAAATTTTGAGCAAACAGCGGTACAACCGCAGAAACAAACAGACCCTATAATAGCAGTTAGGACATGAGATTTGTGGTTCTATTCTTTCTCTAGCTCGAATTTTAAATTAAATAGCTTCTGAATTACTCTGAGATGACCTTGTTACTAAGCAAGTCTAAAGTAAAAGAATCAAACGAAAAAAGAAGAAATAAACAAGTCATATTAATTTAGTTAGCTTGTGAAATTAGTGACCCGGGTTTTGAACTCCACGAGTCTAACAATTTTTTTTATTTTATTATAGAACAAAAGGTACGGAAATTGATTTATTATCAATTTAATATTAAATATAAAATTAAATAAAAATCATCAAATAAAAATTATATAAAAGATAAAACACTACCAAAGGACCATTAAAAAAGAGCTCAAACATGCGGTCTTGAGTCTCCCATCAAAATTTCACCAAGTCGCTCTTTTATTTTTAAATAGAAAAAAACATATAAACATCACTATTTTAATATAACTCACCATTTATATAAACAGTTAAACCAACTAATGCCAATTAGTTTGTTAACAAATATAAAGAGACTAATTAACATCGAGTTAAGTTTATAAAATAATGTGGGATATTAAGGATCACAACGAGAAAATTGTCTAATACCAACGGAATTACTTATGAAATATTTTCAAGAAGTGATTTTTCATAATTATACTAACAAAATGTTTCAGTTGGAATTCTTGATTATAACAGCGATGAAATTATTTCAATATTAAATGCTGAAAAAATAAAATAATGAAAAAATAAAATAATGATGGTGACATGTCATAAAAAAATAAATTAACTAATGACAATATATTTCGTCGCACCTACCTCGGGAGGGGGGTTTCATGTCATTTTTTTTATTTTGTGAAAAAGAGAGTCGTCACCTAGTATTATAGTTACTAGAAAACCTAAATAGTCTTTTAGATATTCCAAGACAAATGATTGGTTGTGTAAATGAAAGGTTTTAGCACTCTATATACCATACCTAAGGTAATTTGCTTGGTGTTTTGGTTTGCCTTATGATTGATATGACATTGATGCTAACTAATCAATTTTTCCTAAAATAAGTTTGCAATGATTAGTAGACTTCGGTTTATAGTCTAAAAAAAAGTATTCTTGGTCAAATAGATCATACCTTTAAATATGTCTCTTCAGGATAAAACCTAAATTTATCGAAGGCTCAACAACACTACTATTTGTAAAACAAAGACAACACTTCTCGACATTAAACTTTTTCTTGACATCTAAATAATATAATTAAAGCCTAAAAAGGAAGAAAATAAATAAGGAAACATATTCAATTCAATTTTAATCCTATAATCTTGGGTTTTTTTTATTAGTGTATCTTTCTATTTTTAACAAAGTTTTGACAACATCTTTTATACATGAGACATCACCTAAAAAAAACTAGAAATCTGAATACCACATTCTCGAACTAAATCATCACCTATTATTATTCCATGAGGAACACAAATAAAACAAGCAATCAATTTGATTAGTTTCTAGAATTTGGCAAAGTACATGCATAAATAGAATGAATATTAAGACATTAATTCCTATAAAATACAAAGCATAACAAAAAAAAAACATTCAATGATTTATAACAAAATCAAACATGTCAAAATACCAATTTTATAACATAATTATCCTTCAATACAACAAAATAATCATAAGTTGTAATATCTTTATAAAACTCATTTCAAATTCATAAATAAATAGAAAGACAAAATAAAAATCAGTTGTCCCTAGTCTAAACACCATGACTGACCTTAATTTTTTCTCTCCATATTAATCATTTTATTTCTACACAAAATCACTAAGTATTACTCAAAGCAATATTACAAATCCTTACAAATTAGAAACTTAGTGATTTTCATTTCCCCACTAAAATTTAAGTTGAATAATAAAGTTAATTGGAAATAAACATGGATATAATACTTCAAACAAGAATTATAAGTTACACAACTAGAGAAAAAATATCAAATCATCAAAATCAAAACCTTAAGTGGTGGAGAGAAAGGGAGAGAATGTCACCACTGATTATAAAGATAGATAACGCAGACCACCATTTTCTAGAGTTAGATAAGAGAAATGGAAGGGGGGGGGAAAATACCAAATTAGGGTTTGCTTGACATATATGGGTTTTAAATCACCGTCAAAATTTTTCATAAATAAATCTATCAACACTTTAACTCGTCATAAAATTGCCAATAGAATCACCAACAAAAGTTTTTAATTACATCGACGAGTCTATTAAAAGTTTTCATAATTATTGTTTTTTTTTAAAACCCTAAAATCCATGGATGAATTTTTATTCATCAATAATTATGTTGGCATTCCCAAATTAATGAATTTCTTCTTCATCTCTTTATAATTCTCTAATTGTTTTAATATCCATTAGTGAGTACCATAATTTTAAATCATAAATAAAATTGTCGGTGGATGTTTTATAATTTTTAATTATTTTAAAATCCAATCGGTGATTCGGTCAAAAAATTATTTTTCTTCTTTTTTATATATTTGTTATAGTCTCATATCCAACCTAATTCCACAACAATTACACAGCAACAACTGTCATAATCAACGCCAAATCATTAAAATTACAACCACACAAATAAATGCTTGGCAAATGTTAAAAATATAATTCATTACACATCAACAATAAATATTATTGTACAATAATATTTTACATCTAGAATCAATTCAAGTCATTTTTAATCTAAACTCTCTTCATGTATCTTTATTTTTATCATCTTCATGTCCATCATCATCATCATCTTTTTCTTTGATGAGGATAAAATTGGTCAATCTTTTCAGCTCCATCAACTTTTATATGGTCATTGTACTTAATATATCATTTAACTGATCAACATAAAATCTCCTTCTAAATTGGTAAATAGAGCAACTCTATATGGATTACCTAATTTATGGAGTCAAAATACATATTTTCCCTTGGTAAATGGAGCAACACTTGTACAATCTTTTCTAAATGAAGAGATATATATTTGTAATATGCTCGTTAATATTATTTAGAAAATACAAAAAAAAATATTGATATCGTCAAGACTATCTCTTTTATTAATATTATACCAAATCATGCTAGTGATCTATTTTAATTCTTCTTTAAACTCTTTGAAAGTTTACACAAACTCCGCTAATAGGAGTGGCTATTAGCATTATTTGTCGATTCTATCAAAAACACTAATTTCCCCAAATAAGCAAATCTAATATAAATTAGAGGAAAACTAACATCAATGCAATTCTTGCATAGAAAAGTACTAAAATACGAAAACATTTGGTTCAGAAATTATAAAACAAATAAAACCCCCTAAAAAGTCTCAGAATTAAAACAGGAAATAAACTTAACATAAAAATAAAAAAGCTTGCCACGACCTAGAGTGTGAACCAAGAGCAACTGACTGCATAAGAGAGCCTATGCAGAAACAATATCCTTAGGCTTCGTTTCAGCCTTGGCATCATCTTCATCAAAATACTTTCTCCAGTGAGGATGATTCCGCCACACGGTGGTCATTTCTTCAATCGGGATTCCTTTCGTCTCCGGCAGCAGTCTGTGTATGAAGATACTCATGATCACCACGCACACGGCAAAGCAAATGAACAAACCGAACTTCAAATGACAGAGCATTGCCGTGAAGATCTGTGCAATGACGAAGGTGAAGATCATGTTGACAGAAACATTGATACTTTGAGCAGCAGAGCGGACTTCTAATGGGAAAATCTCGCTGGGCACCAGCCATCCTAGAGGTCCCCATGACCAAGCAAAGCCCGCAACGTAAATACATATGAAGGCTACCACGGCGCCGGCATAGGTACCGGAAATCACGCCTGGGTTCCCACTCAATCCGAACTTCATAGCAATGGCGATGGTTATCACAATCTGCATAGAGAAGGAAAGAAGAAGAAAACATTGTAAGGCACATGAACATACTGTAAGAGCAAAGAGTAATGGAAGAAAGAGGAGATCAGCTAGTGACGAACCTGGCAAATGAACATTTGGGTGCCGCCCATGAGGAAAAGCTTTCTCCTTCCCAACTTATCCACCGTAAAAATTGAAACAAAAGTTGCCAACATGTTAACAATTCCAGTGATCAGAGAAGAAAAAAGAGAAGCGTTACTCCCGAAACCAATGGTTTTAAACAAAACAGGAGCATAAAACACGATGACGTTCATGCCAGTGAGCTGTTGAAACATGGGAATGCAGAAAGCAAACACAAGCTGAGGCCTGTACTTCCTTTTAAATATGTTTAGCCAAGCATTTTTCACCAGTTTTGCTTTCTCACTAGCCTCTACAAGATCGTTGAACTCTTCATCTACATTATCAACTTGGCGCAGTTTAAGAAGTAGGTCTTTAGCTTTTTCATAATTGCCCCGCTCTATCTCAGAATTTGGCGAATCAGAGAGAAAGCAAGATCCTAAAAGAATTATTAAACCAGGAACTATAGCGCCGCCCAAACTCAAGCGCCATGCCGTATCTCCTCCAACCCACCTCGCCAAGACATAGTTCAACAAATTGGCGATGAGAATCCCAATTGTAATAAACAATTGGAACATCATATTGAAAGCACCTCGAAATTTATATGGAGCCACTTCAGAGAGATAAATCGGAACTGACTGTAATACAAGTACAGAAAAAATTAAATTAAAAATGAGAGAGAGAATTAAACTACCAGAATCACGAATTAAACAGGAGTTCTATCATCAATTAGGACATTGTGAGAGAAAAAAATGAGACATGCATATATCTAAACGGTTAGATTCCATCTAGCATCGAAAGTAAAATACCATTTAGTAAGTATTTTTCATTAAAAAGATAATTATAAACATAATAGCGAAAAGGAAGATACAATCTTGAAGATACAAATTTACCTGATTGGCACATCCAATGCCAAAACCAAGTAATAGCCGACCAACAATTAGCATGACGACATTCTTAGCTAAGCCGTTAACGATAGCACCAGCTGCGAAAAGTACGCCGCTAGCCATCATCGTAGGTCTCCGTCCATACGTCCGAGTCGCAATAGATGCAACTATGGACGAAACAAGAGCAGCAAGATATAGGGACGAAGTAAACAACGTCAATATCTGGCTATCAAACTTGCAGTATTGGTCATCTGACGGTTTGACTGAGGATTCCTTCCGGTAAACATCAGGAAAGAAGTCCTTCAAGAAGACATCCATGGATGTTACACCGCCTGTAAAAAATAGTATATTTCTCAGCTTTTCTGTTACCTTAAAAGATGCAAACATAAACTGAAGTACGAAAGTACGTGTTTCACAGATTTTCAGTAAACAAACGATACGATTATTACATCATCAGAAAGAAACCGATTAATTCTACATTGTTACACACCTGAAATACCAAGATCATAACCAAAAATCAGACCTCCTGTTGCTGCAAAAATACATGTCAAAAACACCCTGCCAGTAAACTTTCCAGGGTATTCCTTTCCACCAGATGTTGGAGCGAAAGCCCCTCCAGCCATAACTTTTTGTTTCTTTTGGATGTGATTGGTGAGATTCGTAAACTGATCAGTGAGACGGGGTTTTGGAGTGCTGTATGGATTTGTATTTATAGACGATATATATTTATATATATACTGACCTGATATAACTGTATCTCTACAACTCGCAAATTCAAACTGAAATACTCACCTGATTTATCCGAAACAAATATTAACTTTATCCGTATCTCTAAAATATCTCAACAAATTTATATACATATTTCTATCCGGTGTGCATGTACAGTTGTTTTTGAAATCAATTTGTAAATTATAATTTGATTAGGGTCCGTCAATCTTTGAAATTCTGTTTCTAAAGATAGGATTTGAACCGAGTCTTTCGCCAATATCGGGGTCGTTGATATTTCATCCAGCACGCAACAAAAAAAGTTTTTAAATCAAGAAAATATAGAGAAATAAATAGGGAAATCTTATTTCGTTTTGGAAAAGCTCTGCTAATTTTGCTCCTTGAAACTCTATCGTTCCTTTTCTAAGTTGAATTTGATTTATATGAGATTCATTCAAGCTTTTAATTATTTCTTCAAGTTGAAGAATGGGTTTAGCAAGTGTTGTACACAACTGAAACAAATCAATAAACTTATTCAAGAAGAATATACGATTATTTATAATCTATAGATAATAATCTCGACAATAAAAGATAATGTAATCTCCCTACTGCTGCAACGCACGCTATCTCTATTCCTTTCACATTTATTGTTGCTACTATTAGTCCTGTAGCAGCCATTATTCCCCTCTCCAACACACAGCTGGTAATCAGTATGAAGCTCATCAACACAAACTATATCTATTGGCTCGTGCACATAAAGCCATATCTAATTGGTCAAATTTTGTTTCCTTTTGTTGATGGCTCGTCTCCATGTCCTCCTCCTCGAGTCTTGTCTCTTTTCAGTTCTGTCAATCTCATTTAAGCGATTAATGCAGCCTTTCTCTCTTACAAACAACAGGATTAACTAATCCCCAGTGTTTTCCTCTCTTCCCTGTTCATACACATCCTACACCTTGTAGTTGATTGTCATAATTCGTCCAGTGTATAGAGCATACTAAAACAAGCCCTTGTTTCTCCATCTAATTCTAGGATTATACGACTTCATGACTTTTTCCAAGATCTTTGTCAAGGTGGTCACATTGTCACTATTTATTTGCAAAAAGCCAGGACTTTATTTGATGAGTTAGCAGCAGCAGGCTGACAAATCTCTTATGCAGACTTGAACTTGAATGTTTTTCGAGGAATTAATGATGAATTTCGTGACTTGGTAACTAGTTTGTCCATTAAGGTTGGGCCTAATTCTTATTTTGAACTACAATCATCTTCGTAACCATGAATTTCTGTACAAGAGCTCTCTTCAATCCCTTATATATTATTGCTGTACCGGTGCTACCTGCGCTTGTATAGACTCTTTCTGTCCTTGTTTCATGGTGCGGATTCTCTAGTTTTAATGGAAGAAACAACTCTTAAAATTATAGCAAAGGAAATCGTGGTGATTGGGGAAATAATCGCAGCACCTTCTCTAGTTCTGGCAGTCAGGGTTACCATGGAAATAATGGTGGTTCATGGCAGTAGAACCGTGGAGACAATGAACTGTACACAGGGAAATAGTAGTAGCAGAACATTCATAATTCTTTATAAAAATTGTGTTCTTTTTAGCTAAATCAGTGCCCTCACACACGCAATTCTGATATGGTTTCGGTTACTCACTCAGCAATGTTCTCAGTTAGCAAACCACTGGAATCAAACAGCTGTAAATCTCTCTTTCAGTGATGCTTTTGGAAGCAAGTTTTGTCCCTCGATTTCCTAACACTGGTGCAAATTAAAATGTTACTACAGACATTACAAGTATGATGAGTGTGGAACCGCATATTGGTAATGATCAATTACATGGTAGTGATGCTAAGGAAATCATGATCATATCTAACATAACTCATTCTACTTTACATACCCAAAACACGTTCACGTTTTCTAAAATTCTACATAATCTTAAAAAAAAAAAAAAAAAACAAGCACTATTATATGTTCAACAATTTTATCATGAAAAACATGTATTTTTTTTAATTTCATTCATTTTTTATGTCAAGGATCTTATAAATAAAGAAATGCTTATTTTCGATCAGAGTAAAGGTGGTCACTATATCCTATCCAAGTCTTTCACAATGTTTATATCTTAAGTTTTTAGTTTGTTAGCAACTTATGCTAATGTTTGCCATCGTCAGCTATGTCATCCTATTTCATGTGTTTAGACTAGAGTTTCTTAGCATAAAATAAAAATATCATTTATAATTCTTCATGTTTTAGTTTTCAGTGTCATGCTTGTTCTTTAGGAGAATCATGGTGTCTATCATTAGAACCTACAAGTTATTAATTAGTGATGTTTGGGGAACTATTCCTTTTTTTCCGATGATTTTTATTATTTTATCATTTTTGGTGGATGTGCATACAAAATATATTTGGTTTCATTCTATTGTTGTCAAATTTGATGTCTTAACTGTGTTTTATCAATCTCAAGTTCTAGTTGACAGACAATTCTCTAACATAATATAATATATTCAAATTGATTGGGGTGGTGAATATAGCAAATTAAATATCTCTTTTAAAATTTAAAACCATTAGTATTCATCATTACTTAATTTTTCCACATACTTATGAACAAAATGACACTATTGAGCGTTGGCATAGGCATATCATTGAAAGTAGCCTTACTTCTTTTAGTCCATGTAAAACACCTCTAAATTTTAAAACTATGCATTTAAAATGTTTGTGCATCTAATCAATCATTTGTTAGCCTTTTATCTTCATAATAAATCACCATTTGAATGTTTATTTCATCTTACCTCTTATTATATGTTTTTGTATACTTTTACGAGTCTTTGATTTTCTTTTCTTCATTCATATATTTCTCACAAGTTAGATTATTGTTCTACTACATGTGTGTTTCTATGTTATAGTTTTTCTCACTTAGGTTATTATTGTCTTTACTTGTCACCTCAATGCATTTATTATTTTGTTATATCTATTTTCATGAACATTAATTCCATATGTTGAGATTTAATAAATAACCAACATCTTTATATACATGTTTACACCACCACTAACTATAAATCTCTTAGCACTTACTACTTTTCTAGTGTATTTTTTATCATCTTTGTTCATGCCTCTCAATTATCATCCTTATTCCCCAATTACCTTTTATTTGGTTTACTTGTCACCTCATGCATTCTTGTCTCTTAATTATTCTTCAAGTCCAGGTTTTGTCACGCAAACTCAACCTTATCTATTGTTGTCCCTCATATAGTTTCATTATTGGTTGCATCATCTTCCATCTTTTTGGCTCACTCATTCATTGTTTGGACTTGGTTGTTAATATCTTCCACTAATTTATTCCATAGTTATCAGCTTCTTTTCATTTGTTGTCTTTCCAAAAACCCAACAGTATATTATGGTTCTACATCCATTATAGAAAAGGTAAAGAAATCAAAGTTTAGTCTCATCCTCCTTATTATCAGTTAACTCATAGATAACTTTTGATCTTAACCATGAATCACTTACTTTTTAGAAAGCTAACCATTTATATGATGGCATAATGCTAACAAATCTAAGATTTATTGTTTTACATGATAATAGTACTTGGGTATTGGTTCTTTTTCATCCTTTTATGGATGCGTTTGGCTATTGGTAGGTGTATAAGATTAAACATTGAGTTGTGGTGGTATTAACCACCACACGACTCGCTTGATTATCTGAGAGTTCACTCAAAAAAAGGAATTAGTTACTTTAAATCTTTCAGTCTTATGACTAAACCAACTATTATTCGGTTGGTTCTTTTTATTATTAGGTCTAAAGGTTGGCAAACTCGATAATTTGATGTTCATAATGTATTTTTTAATGGGAGGAGATTATACGGAGCAACCCTTGTTTTTATGGACTCATTATATTTGTCGACTTCATAAATATCTAAAACAGTAGTATATTATAGGATATGCTGTACAATTTTCCCAAAAGTCATTAATTTAGTGATTATGTTTGCACATTTTAATTGTGGGATCACTCCTCAAGGTTCGAAATAGATTTTCTTGCTGAGCTGCTTGAAATACCATAAGATCGATGGTTGTGGTGACCACCCAAATTGCCACTTAAAATGTGGATGCCACTCTCTCGCTGCTTTTTACACAGCTTATTAAAGTATAAGCTCCACAAAAACAATTGATTGGTTGTCTGACACGTTCCCAGTAATTAATTAAGAATTGGGCTTTGTTAATATATATATTACTATATACTTGTTCCCTCTGCCATCCATGCTCCACTTACCTCCTAGCTAGTGCTCAGATTCATCAAACCAGGAAAGAAGATAATAAGAGAACGTCGATGGTTTGGCACCACGATGAGAGACGAGCAGAGACCAGCTAGTTGCTAGCTAGCTAGGCGCCCTTAACGCGTATGAGCCACGTACTTGTCAATTCTCTCCATTTTGCAAAACGAGTACTAGCTAGCAGAAGCCTCAACAAAACTATCGCTTTCCACTTTAATCTTAACCCATTCAAATCATGATTATTGAGAATTGGATGTTTTTTTAAATTTATTTATATGTTAATACTAAGGATAATTCTTACAAAATAAAAATACCATTTTAATATATTCCAACAAAAATGAAAAATAACCACTGGAACCCTAACCATCACCTACCTGCTGCATTACACGAAATCCCCACGCATTAGACTTTTACAGCTCAAATCTTCACAAAATCAAACATATATTCCTTCTTCCTTATAACAAGTACCCTACCTACCCATAAGCTCTAAATTTATCTTCTTCTACACCTTTTCCTTCACATATAGATATACTTATATATCCTCTACCGATATTAAATTAATATACATATGGCTGATATCCACTAACGTGCCCCAAATAAACCAAACTCAGCCACCATTAGCATTACATTTTGACCCTAATTCTGCTATACTAGTGAACCCACTTGACCCTATATTGTCACAATCTATCCCTACAAACACATGTGAAAATCCATCCACTCCTCAGCATTATAAGCCCACCACCATGGCCACGACTTCTTCTAGCTCCAAAAGGCACCCAATGTATCACGGAATCCGGTGTCGCAGTGGTAAATGGGTGTCTGAAATCCGAGAGCCGCGCAAAACTACTCGTATATGGCTTGGCACATTCCCAAAGCCGGAGATGGCAGCAGCAGCCTATGATGTTGCAGCCCTAGCTCTAAAAGGTGACGGTGCAGTTCTTAACTTCCCAAGTTCTGCGGGGACTTATCCAGTGCCTGCTTCGGCATCATCCAATGATATTCGTAATGCAGCAGCTGCTGCTGCTGCATTAAAAAAGGCTGAAATGAGCTACAATGAAGCGTTAGTTGATCAAACTAGAAATGGCCAAGCCATTGGTGCGTGTTTGGCATCAAGTGGAGAAGAATTTGTTGATGAGGAGGCACTGTTTGATATGCCAAATTTGCTGGTGGACATGGCAGGAGGAATGCTGCTTTCGCCACCAAGAATAACCCCGCCGCCGTCTGATGACTCACATGGAAATTCTGATGGAGAAAGTCTGTGGAGCTATTTTTAATATTGCTCCTTACTACTGATCTTTACTGCAGCTTCATGAATGGATTAACAGCATAAAGAAGGAAAAAGAAGATATGGAAGTCATCATTACTGTGACTCTTGTTTTTTTTTGTAAACTTTATATTTCTCCTGTCCTGAAGTAAGAACTGGGCAATAAAAAAATGATGGAGGCTAGGATGTGAAACGAAAACAGGTTAAAAAATATACCAAACGGTCAGCCAGTGATCACGTACGTAGTCTGTTTTTGAATTGGAGACAGAGAACAGTAAGTTAGGGTTGCATCTCTTTCCATGTGAGTGCATATATTGTATAATAGTCTAGATAGCTTGTAATATATTTTTTGGCTTTGCTTTTTAAGATTGTATGCGACGATCGATGATCTCTCACTAATTTTCTTGTCTCTTCTTTCTCATTAATTTCACTGTCCGGCCTTTCCTTGTCTTTCTTGAATTTGTGCTCGTTAATTTATAGTTAATGATATGGACCACGATTCTTTTAGTTTATATTTGTTTCTGCTATCCTCCTTTGAAAAGGAACTTAGGTTAGTAATTAGTGGTTATATATATATATAGACTGATCATTCGATCTTTGTTGCTGTTGGTTAGCCATAACTTCTTCTGTTGAGACAAATTAAGGTGGCTATTACGAAGATGATCACTAGAAATGATCAACTTACATTCTGGAAACCACCCTTTTGATTTGTTTGCCACTGCTGAGAAATCGTACATCTTACTCTCAAGTTAAGCAAGGTATAACCAGGGGAATGGATGCTGCTTCTTTATGCATAAATCCATCCATCCATCCATCCTTTATTTTTTGAGATTATGAGTCAAAACTATGTGGGCCTCCTTAGCCCAAGAGAATGTCAATTTCTGTGTGATGAAAGATTGAAAGAAAGCAAAGGGTTGGAGGATTGCATCTTTAGGTCTTGATGAAGAAGAAACAGAGATCTGTCTCTTTGATTGAAAGGTTACAATTATATATCATGTTACCATGAACAGCGTAGCGTTCTCTCTCCCCCCTTTTCATTATGATTCTCCTGCTAGTTGCGGTTTTTATCACCAACACAGTCAGGTTCACTAAACACAGTACACCTAGAACTGGTTTTCTTGGATCATATTGCTTGCAGGGGTGAGATTTGACACCTCCAGAAGTCACACTCGTCATGAGGGCCTACAGGACTTTTTCGCCTCTTTAAGGAGACAAACATCGGTTGTCATATCTAGTGGACCTTGGAATATATGTGTGGGCAACACTCATCCTATTTATTGGAACAATTGTAAAGTGTTGACCTCATTGTGCAATTATGTTGTCTCGCGATGGTCACTGTGCAATGTATATGAATTTACATTTTTTTACGCGTGTAAACCATTTTAAATTATATTTTATGAGATTAAGTAAGAAAATAAAATTCTAATTATTTCAGATTTTTATGAAAAATATATACCTTAATTTAAATTCAAAATCTACCGTATAATTATTCTCTCTCTTGCCGACTATATGAATGTACATGTTCTTACATAATCAACACCTGTAATTTTTTTTTTTTTTTTTGGAGACAGGAGGAACCACGTGACCCGGAAAGCGTATTTTGTGGGCCCAGAGCACGCGTAAACCCCCTGGCTGTCCCAGGCTCTTACGAGGAGAGGTTGTTTCCTAGGTTTGAACCTGGGTCTACCGAAGCAGAGTACTCCAGGCCAACCACTAGGCCACCCCCTCGGAGACACCTGTAATTCTATAACAGAGGATGTAGATTTCGCACCGCTTTTTTACACTCTCCTATCATTATCCTCGTAGCATGTCTAAGAGGATTCTCTTATTTTATATATATATATATATATATATATATATAAAGGAATACGTATACAAAATGCTAATGTTCTTAATTTCACCACTAATTTAAATTTAATACCCTTTTCATATATAGGTGACATAACACCCGATATGATGCTTCTTCAAGCCATAACCATCATTTAATTAAATTTAAAGTCAAATCAAAGAGTTCTTTTTTTTTTTTTAAATAGTGTTCGTATCACTTATATGGCATTTCTGGCTCTAATGAACTCCTAATTAGTTTTGTTTTCAGCTAATTAATGAAGTACTGTTTTCACGATTCTCTTTCTTGCTAGCTAACAGGGGGGGGGGGGGTCTCTTACACAAATTTAAAAGAGAAATCAATAGAGTGGTTGTGGGTCGGCCATGGAATCCAAAAGGGTGCCTGCAACTGTTGAGAAAAGTCATAGTTAATCTGGCTAAGGCATATTTTACTCATGAAATCGAAGAGAAACTTACAATAGTTTCTGTGGCGCTAAACACGCATCTTACACAAAAACTCTAAGGTAAGGAGCCGAAATCCCCCCCTAAATCTTTGAATGAGCAGAACTTAGGTTTGACTAAGGGCGAGACAGGGCATGGCCGACATTGCATCCTTTGCTGTCTTCTCTTCACTTTCATGGCCTGGTTGGTGATGCGTCTCTTTCTTTATCCTTCTATCTCTCGCGCGCGCATTCATTGCAATACACATTCACATTGATGGGATTCCGTCTCACACCCTGATCGAAACTTTGCTGTGTGTCATCTATGAAATTGATCTCTGTATATGCGGGTGGATGGGTGGGTGGGTATTTTAGATACTCTCTAGCCGACTAGATTCTGTAAAAACATACCAAAATTAACTGGACAAAGCTTCTTTTTATAATCCTATAGATGCTCTATAGTTAGTTCATTTTTTAATAACCTACTTAAGATCCAATTGGAAGAAAACATATATATTTGTAGTCTCTAAACATTAAAACTGACCAAACCCTAACTATTAAAACAATACCAAGGGCGTGCTATCTACAACGTTTTTTCTGTCAAGGAATCATCGATCTGACCTAAAAGTTTAAGCTGTTAGGTGAGGCCCCACAATAAGATTTATATGATTCTCTAACACACACACGCACTCCCTCAAGTAAAAAATCTTTTGAGTTTGAAACTTGCACATGCTCACACTACTCTGTGTTTCATTCTTATCAAATAGAATGGGGTGGTGAGATTAGAACTCGTGACCGTTAGGTCAACAAGGCTTTGATACCATGTTTAGGAATCAACTCACCTACAAGTTTAAGCTGTTTATTGAGACCCCAAAATATGATTTATATTATTCTCTAAGACTTTCATCATGCATGGTGAGTCCTTTCTTTGCCTTAGTTATTTAGGTTTATTGGGTGATATGATTTGTTACCAATTTGATCTGATTCTCTTTTTCTTTATTAGTTATTATTTATATATTCTCAGACTTTATCTTAGGAGAAATTTCAGTGGCATAACTAGAATTACTATTATAATAAATGTAATATATATATATATATAATAAACATCAGTCTCTTTCTTTTACTTTGTGCTGATTCTCCTTTTCTTCAAGGTTTCTATAGTATTAGTATTGTGACAGTGTTTACTCCAAATTATTTTTATATTGCAATATATACTAGGGCATACCTGATAATGATCTGATTAGGGAAACTGAACAAACAATTAATCATTCCATTTTGGGTAACGTGGAGACTTAGCTACCAACTAATATTATATTAGCAAAACGAGGGGACAAGGATCCAATGTGGTAGACAGTAGACACAAAACTTTATATCTTTTTGGTCCTGTTAAAATAAAGGAAAGAATAAAAAAAAAAAAAAAAGGAAAGCTTCTTGGTCTTCGCTCGATCGGCCCCCCCCTCTGCAAAACAGTAGGAGTAGGGTTTCTTGAACTCAGAGATAGTAGTGGTCCACCAAAGATGTGCCTCCCATTGTTGCTAATGATTATGTTCTTTTGGCTAGTTAGTTATGATGAGTATCGTTCCTTCTTTATCTTTATCTTTTATTTTATGATGGATTTATGTTCCTTTTCGAACTTCATTTTCACAGTCCAGAAGATATGACGTGCGTTTCTGTTTTATTACATCATTGCAAATTCTCTGCGCATGTTGATAAATTTATAAATGTATGTATACCGTGTACTATGCGTATGCAATAGATCAATTACATCACTAACTTAGTATTTAGTTTTGCATGTACAGTATTTTTCCCAGTTTGCATTATCATGTTCGTTTTTTCACAAACTCTTAGCTCCCCCTCCCCTTCTCAATGAGAGTATAGTTGAGTCATGACTATCGCATCGATATAATCCATATTTTTTAAGTTAATTTCTAATGAGTTCTTTGAGGTATTATAAAGTTACCAAAAAAAATGAAAAATCGCTCCAGTTTTAAGAAAATACTGTACAAAACCTTTTCTGTTTCTAAAATATCATCAATTAATCTATTTAATTTTGGTATACTTTAGATTTCTTTTTTATTCTTTCTCCAATTTATCAATTTTTGTAAATAGTAATTTGGATGACCTCTGTAATCTTAAGATATCATCTTAAAGAATGTTTTGTAGTTGCCTGAATTTATTTTTAAAAAAAAAGGTAATTAAACTGAAAATTATCCACAATAAAACTACTTTTTTTTTTAAAGCAGTCATGCATGCTTTAAATATTCAAAGCAAAGCAATTTAAAAGAAAATTCCATTAAAAGTATCTAGCATTCATAATATCAACAGCCTCTTAATCTCCAAGCTCTTTGTATAAGAAAAATAATAACTATCGGCCTGAAGAAAGCGATATGGTATTAGGAGGCCATTGGTGGAACTGAATGACTCCTTTGTATTAGCACTACTTGGTATTGTGTTTCAAAAGTGTTTTTGAAAAAAACTGGTTTTATTTTATTTTTAATTTTAATTTTAATTTTAAATTGTTGTTTTTGGTTTTTTATATCATTTTCATGTGTTGATATTAAAAATAATTTTTAAAAAATAAAAAATTATTATTTTAATACATTTATAAATAAAAAATATTTTTAAAAACAAAATCATCATCAACACCAAACTTATTTTTATAAGATTTTAAACACAAAAGTGGGCTGCGAAGGGTAAACAAGTTTCTAAGCACCCACCGATTTGTTGCTGTAGTCTTAAAATTGCTTTTAACAGCCATTGAGCCCAGGCTTGCATTAAGTTAGAGGCTTTGATTTAGTAATTCTTCCCCCGTTGCATGACAGCCCAAGCCTGTGTTTTGGCTAGGTTGATATCGTTTTTTTAAAAAAAAAAACACATCAGAAATATATTAAAATAATATTTTTTTAAATTTTATTTTAAAAATTAATATATAAAAATAATTTTAAAAAATAAAATATTTAAAAATTTAATTAAAAATATTTTTAAAATATAATATCAAATAGTAAGCAAAACAAGCCCTGATGTCGGTCGCGTGAGATCGGAAACATCACAGGCCCTTCCACTGGCTGCTAACCCGCAGTCTTTTGCCCTTTCCAATCCTGAAGTCCATTCTAGAATCAAGATTCCATTTTCCTCGGTGATGTCTGCATTCTTTGCAGTTCCATTTTGTATTCCTTGCGGGGTTTGTTAAGGAACCATCTCATCTAAAAGCTTAAGTTTTTAGATGAGATGGTTCCTTAACATGGTAGCAGAGCCTTGTTGACCCAGCGGTCACGAGTTCGAATCTCACCACCCCATTCTATTTGATAAAAATCAAGCACAAGGTGATGTGGGCCTGTGCAAGTTTCAAGCCCAAAGGGCTTTCACTTGAGGGTGTGTGTTAGAGAATAATATAAATCATATTATGGGGCCTTACTTAAAAGCTTGAGCTTTTAGGTGAGATGGTTCCTTAACAGGGGTCATGCTAGGATCAGTTTTTAAATGGGATCATTATTTTTTATTTGGTTTGGTTTTTATTTATAAAAATAATCAAATTAAAATTATGATTAAAAAAATTAAAAAATTGTTTTAAATTGACCGGTTTCAATTTGATTTGGTTTTTTATGTAAAAAATTAAAAAATAATACATTATTTTTATAGGGTTTTGTTTTTACTTTAACTAAGTCTTTCCATTCTCCTATTTCACCAAAATAGAATCAAACTAGAAAATTTGAATCGGACCAAAAAACTATAAAGTTTTTTATATGGTATATTTTTTTTAATTTAAACTGGTTCGATTCAGTTTAAGTTTATCGGTTTTAGCCTTAAAAACCTAAATTGAAATGGACCATAAGTTTTTAATAATATTCTAATCAATTTGTTTTAATGGTTCAGTTTTTTAATTTTTTTGTTCATCCCTAGTTTACCCCTAATTTTTAAGGGGGCAAAATTTAAATTTTTTGTTTGTTGTGGCCATTATAAATATAAGACCTGTATACGCTGCTGTGAAAATTTAATTTTTGTTTTTTCAGAACCCGGGTCTCCACCCCTGATCGCGTTATTATATATTCTAGTAGCTCTTAACTTAGTGGCTGTTTTAATTATACGTATGTTTAAGAGCTGTGAAAATAATTTTTTTTATTTTAAAATCTTATGTTTAACATAATCAAAACAAGTTGAAAACAAGTTATTATAAAAAAAAAAACAGTTCAGTAAAATTATTTTATTTAATAAATTTCCTAATTAATTCTTATAATTTGTTTTTTTAAATACTTTCCAAATGCTAATTATGTTTTTTTATAATTGATAAAGTTAAGAAGCATCTCCTCTTTGTATGGTTAAAGTTAGTCAAACTAACCAGTCTCAAGTCTCAACTGTTTGGGATAGGGTCAAATCTTCATAGAAGAACAAGCCGTGTTCATGCAGACTCACTGCGATCCTTTATCTATTACGCCTCAAAAAGAGTGAGAATAAAGTGAAGATCCGTGTCTAACTGTCTATGACACTGTCTATGGACGAAAGGTAGTTTATTTTGTCTTATGTGAGTTTCTAGATTTCATAGTATTACCATTTCACTTACAAATAACTAGACTTTGAAACTTGTATAAATTTGTATTATTTAATTTTTATTTTTTATTAAATAAAATAAATATAGTTAGATTTGAACTCGTGATAACAAAGTTTTAATATTATATCAAAAATTATCTTATCTAAAAAGTTAAGTTCTTAAGTAAGACTTCATAATATAATTTATATGTTCATGTGTTTTATAATTTAAGTTAGGTAAATAAGGTTTAAACTTGATTGTTCATTCCCGGACCTAGGAAAATGCAAGCCGAATAAATTCTTGGGTCAAAGCCAGAATTCCAAACAATAGTAAATAAAAAGGAAATGGGGAAATAGATGGGGAAGGTACCATTTTTCAAGGTTATTAATATTGTTCTGGTCGCCGTTCTGGTTTTTCTATTGGTAAGAAAAGTTTTGGTTTCGAAGCGTTTTGACTTGTCGTTCCGGAGTTATACTGTTCATATATAGTTATATATATAAAAATGAAAAAAATTAAAATATTAATTTAACAAGCATAATTAAAATTCAAGATAAATTAACTTTAAAGTATACAATACAAACACAAAATCAAACAAATATAATCTCAAAATTAGAAATACAACCACAAGTTAATTAAAATAAGGAGGATTTCAAGGCCAAAACGGCACACCCGAATGGTACCAAGATGTTCCGGCCGGTATTTTTGGAACGAACCTGAATTAAAACCGAGATGAAAACGACGTCGTTTTATCTCGGTTTTTTTAATGGCATAGAACATTCCGGTCATTCCGGCCGGAACAAAATGGTATTGACAACCCTGCCCTTTTCCTGCTAATTTGATATTGATTATAGGATTTATTTTTATTTTACACTCTGTCCTTCTTATTGAGTTCTTTCTTTCTTTCATGTTAAGAAATAGGCTGTTAATTTTATCATGGAATGCTATAATTGAAAAAAAGAAAAAAAAACTTATGTGAATTGGTACTGTGAAAAGCCTGTTAGTGAATAGCGTTGGAGATTCATGCATGTGGCTAGGTTGAAAATCCGAGACTCCAACACGGAGTCGGAGGCCACGCTGGGCATACTTGCAAGCCACGCACACGCACTCCATTGTCGACTCGAAGTGGGGTCCATTTCGTGTACGGAAGGGCGGCATCACTCTCGTTTGTTAATATCTTATAATATCTTAACAAGAATTTGTCAACTCCCCTCTTTCACAGTAAAGGAGATGAGCTTCTTCCTTTTTTTTTCTTTTTTCTTTTTTTCTTTTTTCATTCTCTCTCTCTCTCTCGTTTCATTTTCATTTTTTTTCTTAATTTATATTTTAACATTGATTTAGTTTTAGATTTACATGCATAATCTATCTTTTTTTTATATATAAAATTATTATAATTTTAAACAAATATTTTGATTTTTAATTTGTGCTTGATTTTACAAACAATTATTTTTGTTATCTTGCAACTAAGCAAAAATAGTTTTCAAAAAAAATTAAACTCAATGTATCATGTCACTCGTATCATTGATTTGACAAATTAAATTATGAAGTTCATGTCAATTTAATACGTGGATGTTTTAATATTAAAAAATATTTTTTTTTTTTCAAATTCAAGCTATATTTTTTATTGACGGTCAAAGTTAAATTTCAGATTCTAAAATTAATTAAATCATCATGGTACAATTTTTACACAGCTTAATTTTAAATGCAAGCTAAATAAAAAATTACTGTGGTAAATTTCAATATTAACTTATTATACCGAGTTTAACAGTAGTTTATGTAGTTTTTTACATTAAAAAAATACCTTACTCGAGCCTAAGCATCATGCTATAAGCTAGTATTGTTTCTTTGACAATTTGGTCCGATTGGATTGGAAGAAGATTCATTTTCACTCATCTTGCGTCCCATTTGACCTTGATTTGTCTAATTTGTTTTTCCAAATAATATCTTTTAATATTTTATACCACAAATTATTTTTAATAAATTAATGTACTCAATAGTTATATTTTTAAAAATCATATTACAAAAATGTATAATTAGATTATTAAATAGCACTAGTAAGTAGTAATTTATACTAATTAGCAGAGTTAAATGATTATTATTTATTTTATTTTTGAAAAGGTACATCAACTACCTGATCTATATTACTTGCAACTTAATAATTCATAAAGATATATTGTATAATACATGAAGATATACTGACATGTTGTTAATTGATATCTAAACATTATTATGCATTTACAGTTATAAATTAAACTTTAACTTGATTATAAAATAAGAATTAAAAATTGATTGATTTTTTTAAGGTTTATAATATAATATTATAATGATAACTATATATACATTAAAAACTTAAAGAAGTTTTTTATTTATAAAATAAGGCTTAATTAAAAAGTGAAGATTAAATATTTAGGTTTAAATTTATATGATTTTTAAGAACTATATAAATTAATAAATAAATAAATAAATAATGTGTTTTTATCCTATTCAGACTAAATAAAAGCTACTGACAAAAAATGAAAAATAAAAAAAAGAAATGTATTGGTTATTCACTCCCTCACATATAGCATTGTTCACTATGGTTCTCAGTGTTAAGAAACCATTTCACCTAAAAGCTTAAGCTTTTAGGTGAGATGGTTCCTTAACATGATATCAGAGCCTTGTTGACCCAGCGGTCATGAGTTCGAATCTCACCACCCCCGTTCTATTTGATAAAAATCAAGCACAAAGTAATGTGGGCCTTTGCAAGTTTCAAGCCTAAAAGGCTTTCACTTGAAGGGGTGTGTTAGAGAATAATATAAATCATATTCTGGAGCTTCACCTACAAGCTTAAGCTTTTAGGTGAGATGGTTCCTTAACACTCAGGAGATGTTTGATGATAAAGGGCCTGAGATCTATATAGCAAATCTCGAGTTCGAGTCAGAACGTGCACCACTTGTAAAAATTTGTGACAACTGAGATTTTACTCGTCCATCTAAACCCATAAAATATATTTTTCGGGGGTGAAATTTTTTTGAAACCAAGAGAAAAAAAAATTGTTCACTATGCTTTGTTTTTTTTTAAAATGTTTTTTTTATTTCAATTTTGTTATTTAAAAGAGAGAGAAAAAACTAAAAAGGGAGGTAGAATATATGTTAGCCTCTTCATAAAACATTATTAATTGACATTGTGGATTTTTTTTAATTTTGATTTTATTATTTAATATTGTATTTAATAGGGATTGAACTTACAATTTTTTTTTTATTGAATCATCATATCTCATGATTTGAGTTGCAAGTTTAATGGATTAATACAAGTTTACTTGAGTTTTTTTGTTATGTTTTTACTATTTTTTTATATTATCCATCAATTTATTTTTATTTGTAGGGGTTATCTCAATCTCATGAATCGGATATCGAGTTCAATAATTTAACATGAGTTGATCTGAGTCATTTTTTATTTTATTATTTTTTGTAAAATGATTTATTATAATTTAATCTTTCAACATCATGTTAACTAGGATTTGTATATCACAATTCATTTCAATTTACTTTTTATATAGTTATCACGATCCTATGAATTAGATCGTGGGATGTGACAAATCAACTGTGATTGATCTAAATCAATTTAATATTTTATAAATTTAATATTTTTTAAAAATATCATCCTTTTTTTTCAAATTAAACTATATTTTTATTGACCAGGTCATTTACACAATTTATTTGTTATACAAGAAAACATGTTAACAAGTTTTTTTTTACATTTAAAAAACTAGCCTAAGTTATTGTGCAGCACGAGCCAATAATTTAATCTGGACTAATCGAAGTGAAGTCTAACAAATAATTAACGACTCCCTAATCAATGCATCAAATTAAAAAAAAAAAAAAAAACCCAAATAATTTTACCGTGTTTAAAAGTAAATAATAATATTTTATTAGTTTCTTTTAATATCCGTTTTAAGAGACAGAGATGAACTTAAAGAGACATGCATCCTAAATAAAAATATTTTTATTATTTTAATATTTTTCTTTTTTCTTAAAAATTAGCATATAATCAGTAGTGTCTTTCACGAACACCATGAAATTTCCTGAGGAACAGTCATCAAACACGTGCCGTTATTCAAGAAGGTAAAGGAAACGCTGCTCATCTTCCAGAATCAAATGACCCCACATGACACTCGTGGTAAACGCATTATCTGCCCAGTTAAGTAAAATGGGACCAGCCAAGACTAGTTCAATGTGAAAAGCGACCAGCTAAGCTCATTTTATCGGGACCCACCAAGATTATCTGTTGCTTTCCCACGTGTGAACTGACCGACCCGTGTTCGTGTTCGTGTCCGTCTCGTAGCCCCTTATCCTAATCCACAGACACTGCACATATATAAACCAGCGCACCGCCTCACTTCTCGTCACTTAAAAGACAGCAGCCACCATTCTCACAAGTAATTCATTATCCGCCCCAAAAAGTCAATACACAGTTTTTAAAAAAAGGTGATGGCAGGATCAAACTCCTTCTCAGCTGACAGGCAAGAATCATCTTTGCTATCCGACAGTAGCGGTTCTCAGCAAGATTCGCCCAGTTCGAACGAGGAGGTTTTACTAGCGACAAGTCATCCGAAAAAGCGCGCAGGGCGGAGAATATTCAAGGAGACTCGTCATCCAATTTACAGAGGTGTTAGGAAGAGGAATGGCGATAAATGGGTCTGCGAATTGCGTGAGCCAAATAAGAAGTCACGTATTTGGCTAGGCACGTATCCTACAGCCGAGATGGCTGCCCGCGCACACGATGTAGCTGCTTTAGCATTTAGAGGAAAATCAGCTTGCCTTAATTTCGCGGACTCGGCGTGGAGGTTGCCTGCGCCAATTTCAAACGAGGCTAAGGACATCAGGAGGGCAGCAAGCGAGGCAGCAGAGCTGTTTAGGACTTCAGACTTTGGTGAAGTCTGTAGTAGCTCTAATGATGGCATAAGAAATTTGCCGTCTGAAAATGTGGGGTATATAGACGAAGATGCAGAGTTTAACATGCCAGGGCTGCTTGCTAACATGGCAGAAGGCCTTCTCCTTTCTCCTCCGCATTATACTGGGGATTCTATGAATTGGGGTGACTGCGAAATTGATGTTGATTGGTCGTTGTGGAGTATTTAGAGGTTTTGTAGGTTAAGTTTCATGGAAATTCTTGATGAGTCGCCGCTGAGATAGGTAGATACGGATGACAGAAGAGTTATAACATTGCGAGGAGCTGATGATTTCTCTCTCTTGTTCATAAACCTAGCTAGCTATGTAAAACATTCTGGATTTTAGCTCAGATACTCTGTTAATCAACAGCCGATAAAGTGATGTCATGGTCACGAAAGTGAAGTCGGTTCTTTTATAACTGGCATATATGATATCATGATGATTAGTTGGGTAGATAAGAACGAAAATAAGTTCTTGCTCACCTCTCGGTTAAATTAAAATTTAAGATGTTTTGAAAGTTTTTTTTTTGTCATTGATAGTAAATGAAGAACAAATAATTCATCACTATTATTATAGATTTAGAGGAATTACTGCTATTTGACGATAGGATGTACATAAGATGGTCTTCGATCAGACAATAACCGCTTCTTGTAATGACTTGGATGACAAACAAAATCTTTGAAATTCTCAATTTTGACTTGATTGCATTCATAGTTTCATACGTACAAATGAGTTTGAATCATCATTTATCAATAAAGTTTATTTATTTGATGTTTCTTGTCCCTAGTTTCAAACAAAACGAAGGATAAAGGGGCATGCAGGGGTATCTTTCTTCCGTTTGCACCATATATATGTATAGGCTCAATAGAAGTACGGAAAAATAATGCTGAACAATTTGTCTACTACATGTAAAGCTAACTGCTAACTATGGCACTACGTACTATGTTGACTACTACAGAACAAATGTAGAAATTCATCCAGAACCAGGACAGGCGATAAATACTAATCTAGAAGTTTGCCTGATAACTCCATAATGACAAATCAGAACCATTTCCCATATGATCCCAGTCGGTGCTATCATTCCTAGCATAACGTGGAGGAGAGAGTAGAAGACCTTCTGCCATGTCCACGAGCAACCCTGGCATGTCAAACACTGCTTCCTCAAAGAAGACATCATTTTCTTGGAAAGTCTGGCAATCATCGCTGCAAATTTCAGCTGAGCAGTCCTCTACCACTGCATTGCTGTTTCGTTTTTTTGCCGGATGACCACCAAACTCTTGAGGCCTGAATAATTCTGCTGCCTCATTTGCTGCCCTTGTAATATCCTTAGCATCCTTCGAAACTGGCACAGGCAACCTCCAAGCAGAATCAGCGAAGTTAAGGCAGGCAGATTTGCCCCTAAGTGCCAATGCCGCAACATCATGAGCTCGAGCTGCCATTTCTGGTGTAGGATAAGTTCCTAACCATATTCGTGACTTCTTGCTTGGCTCCCGCATTTCACACACCCATTTGCTACCGTTCCTCTTCCGAACACCTCTAAACACCGGGTGCCGAGTCTCCCTGAATATTCTGCGTCCAGCGCGTTTTTTCGGACAGCTTATTGCTAGCAAGACTTCTTCATCAGAATGGACGAATCCTCGAGAGGAGCTGCTATCGGAGAAAGATGTTTCTCGCCTGTCAAAGGGCATTGAGTTTGACCTCAAACGATGCTGTTGATCAGAGAATTGGCAGAAACCATCCATTCAATAAGAACTGATCAAGGTTTCAACTTCTGAGAGGGATTAGAACGCTGGGCTGAAATCGATTTTTTTTCCTGGCCTGTCTGTCTGTCAAGAGAATTTCTTTTTTGTTTCTTTTTGTGGGTTTCAAAGGGGAATTGAATTCAGGTTTTTTTTCTCGCCTCAGTTCTGGATACACGGGGTGATCGAGGTTCAAACGGTTGCTTAGTGAGATGGATAATTATATAGGCTCTGTGCTTTGAAAATCATTTTTATTGGTGGAGCTATACACGGAGATGCCAGCTGGAGGCCCACGGTTCACACCAAGTCCAGGAGTGGGAAGTGATAAACTATGACTGTTCTCCACTTTTGTCTCTGCCAGCTACTTCTTCTACCTCATTGCTTACAAGTCACCCCCGTATAACACTCTCTGCTCGTAAGCACGTGTCCTTTTAATTCCAAGAAAGTAACACGTCGATATTCTCCAATGTTCGATTTGCGGCCTCAAGCCCCACTTGTCACCCGGGTACGTCTGCTTCTATTTTAAGAAAAAAAATATAAAAAATGTTTTTCTTTTCTTTTTTTACTTCCCCTATTGAGAATGCGTCTCCTCAGTGTGTTGATTTCGTATTGACTAGGAACTCTTGCTTTTAGTAGTTTAGCAGTGCAAATATTGCTGCGCGCATAGAATGCAAATACTATCTTAAGTTGTTGTATTGTTACCTAAAAATCCAAAACGCGTGTTTTTACTGTGTTTATCAATGCACTGTTCATCATTTTATATATTACTATGAATGAACTGTGCAAAAGAATTAATTTTTTATTTTTGATCCTCGATCTTTTTTCTCAACAATTTAATCTCAATTTAAAACCGATTGATTTTGATTTCTTAAAAAAATATAGGTGTTTTCTTAAAAAAACTAGACTGCAATTAATAAAACATCAAGTATAGATGATGTGTCATGAGTTCAAAAGCAAATATAATGTACTTTTGAAACTTGAAAAAATATTTAATTTTGGTACATTAATATTTTCACTTGCACTTTGGTACAAGTTTATTTTTAATATTTTGAGTCTCTGGTTAAAAGAGGAAAGAGATCTTTTGTCAGATTTTGACGGTAGAGAGAGAAATATATTGTCGATGTTGATTTAGATCATCAAAATACATAACATTTGTATCAAATTATTTTATTTGATGAGAAGACTTTATATTAGATTTTTTTTACCTTTATGGCTTGTCAAAAAAAAAATCTTTAGTTTTGGTGTTTTTTTTTGTGTCATTGCCAAGTTTATCATGACTTCTAAAGTGTTTTATGTGTGTTTTCGGTCAAAAATGGTTTTTGAAGTAAAAAAACTCTTAAACTCTAATTTTTCAGTTGTCATGGTAACCAAAATCTCGGCAAAACTAGACGATGTGTCATCTAATATTTTTAAAAAAAATATACAGTTGAAAAACAACTCAATCAAAGGCATCACTTAAATGGGTCAGGCATGACAATACCCAACCTTTTTTTTATTTTCCCTTTTCTTTTCAATTTATACCTTTTACATAAAATAGTATATTTAAATTAATACAACTTCTCTCTTTATCTAGAAAACATCTTTTGAATGATGATGATTTTTTTGGTTATGCATTTAGTTTTTGAAGAAAAAAAATCTAACTCATCTATAAAAAATAATTAATATGTTTTGTATAGTTAAACTATCTTTTTAAAAATAAAGAATTTTTATCTTCAGAAAATGTTTCTAATATGTGCAGTCACACATCATATTTTTATTTTATTTAGACAATTGAATGTGTTTTTTTATTATCGTTTGATTGAGTAAAAATAATAATAAACAAAGCGTAAATTGCCTCTAATATAAACAATGTGACTCTTTTACTATAAATCATCCTATTGTTCACTCTCTCACAATTAATTGTGGATTATAATGATTTTTTTTTTATAAATTCTTATTTTGGTCCTCGGACGTTTTCATTGCACAATCAAACCCTTTTAAGCACCTAATTACATGTTTTTTTTGAAAGGAGGATTAAATTGAAAGATAAAGGATTGAAGTGAACAACTAAGATAACATAGGTGATTATTTTGAATTTATTTGAAAAATATATTTCATATTTATTTTATGAATTGAAAGAATGCTTTTACGCACCATTAACATTATGGATCACATAGTAATTCACTTTTTTCTTCATTTTGACCCTTTGTTTTCTTTGCATTGTTTTTTTGGTCCTTATATTATATCTTTATTGGCATTTAGTTGATAATTTATTTTAATTTGTCTTTTATATTGATTGAGAAATAAACTATATGATTTTATAAAATCTTCATTTTAATTTATTTTTATTTGCCTTTTATATATTTTTTTTAATAGTTGATAATATATTTTTGTTATTGTACTATTAAATAAATAATAATTTAGAAAAAATAAGTTATTAATCTCATTGGAGTTTATTTCTCAGTTTGTAGGTTTGTAGTCTTAATATGGGTTACTTGATTCATGGAGTTGGTGAGTTTACTCATCAAACATAACATGTTTTTATCTGCCATTCAAGATGTTTTTTAACCCATTAAATTGATTAAATTTGATTTGGATCAAATCTCAAATGATTTAATTAGAAATGCGAGCTAGCCATAGAGCTGTAATAGTAAATTTCAAGATTGAACTCCTTAATTAAATTTAATAATACTGCTAAAAAAATCATTATACTTTTATATCTTATAAACTTTTTTAAAAAGCTAGTCTGCCCGACCTGTAGTCCTCACCAGGGAATCTAGTGGTATCATGTCATTTGGTGATGTGCAGTAGATTTTTTTTTTTTTTTTTTATGATTGATTTTTGAGTTGTGCTAGTAAATGTATAAAGCAGCTAGGTATTTTTTTTGTTTGGCTAACTTCTTCAACTTGTGTGATACGTGTCTATATTTTTATGGGACTCATTTTTAAATGGAATGATAATATAAAACACATTGATATATAAAAAAAGATTTTGAATGAAGTAACATCAAACACGAGTACATTTTATTTATAAAAAAAATAATTGAGAGATATTTTCTTATACGGAGATAATTATGAACAATTGGAGTCCCAATCAAAACACTTGATCCTTCTTTAATCAAGCATAAATTAAAATGCTTGAAAGCAAATTAAAACACGCCAGGCCCAACCTCAAGACGTCACCCCGAGGGAGAAGTTTCAATGCTTAATCATTAAAAATAAACACACCTGATTAGGGGTTTTATGGTTAAACAAATGCGTCGGACGAGGTTAGGCCACGGGATAACGAGAATCACGTGGTCGTCCGATGAATCCATGCGGCATTTTTAACGTTCAGGCCATGCTTTGCTTATTTATATTATCGGGCTCAGGGCAATTCCAACGGGAGAGCAATATTGAAAGGCAAAGCTAATTATTTATGTTATCGGGCTCACACGTTGTATCTTCTTCTGTACTTTAGTTTTTCAGATCCTTGCCGGCAAAATGACTGGAGTATTTCCGGTTGAAGATGGAGTTTTATGTTCTCTAAATATTTCTGCTCCCATTTATTTTCCGAGAGATTACAAAATACAACGAAAGAAAAAGGTAAAATACTATAATAATAAATAGGAATTCTGTTCTCTTTTTTTGCCTCCATTTTTTTTCAATTGCTAAACAATTTATTAGTATTTGTTAATGAAATAAAAAAACTCAACAATGAAAGATCCAGCCATCCAGGTGTAAAAATGTTATCTTTAGTCCACAAATTTTGTTTTTCTCGTTCCTCTATGGGCCCTATAATTTTGGTGATCTAAGTTTTGGTATGGAAGTCATTTTTTTTAACAATTTAGTCCCTAAATTCAAGAGATGAGAGAAAAAGTCATGTGAAAACAATGAAGAAAAAAAAACGTTAGTGGATGGTCACCTTTCAATAAAGAAACTCGTCATCAATAATGAAAATTTAATAATGGTGAATTTTTTTCTCTAACCTGCTTGGAATAATAGATATTGAACTGGGTTAATTTGGGTGTGTTTTAGGATTGGTGGGTGGTTTATCGGGGGGTTAATATATAATTGACTCGCAACGTACACGAACCGATTATCTATTTATTTTATTGTTCTTATTCATATTCATGTTGTTATCAGTGCACCATAATTCATTTAAAAAATAGATTTTTTTTTACTTACTAGCTAATTAGGTAGTGCTTTTAGAATAATTCGTGTATCTTATAGATTTAGTCAAAGATTATATCACTTTTACATGTTATGCAACAGGTCAGATCAAATTTTTTTCAAGCATTATTCTGACATTAGTAATATGTTTTCAAGAAAAAAATAAACAGTATAGAAATTGACTCGATCGACTTGACAAGTTCAGTAATAATATATACAACTAAAAAGGAAATAATTTTACTAAAATAGTTTGAATACAACATTTATTTTTAAAAAAAATATTAAGATTATAAGATATTGAACCGACTTAGTCTATCTATATATAAAATTCATGATCTTCATAGTTTCAAAAAAACAAATCCATGATCAACATAAAACCAAAGCTCATTATTCTAGAGAAGTTCATTGTGTGATTTTTTTTATGAGTCGAGGAGTTAGTATTTATATAATTTGAAGACCTTGAATTTCGAGCTCGAGATTAGTACAATACAATTAGGAATGGAGAACGAAGAGGATAAAGAGGCACAGCAACAAACAAAGAAAACAGGGAGAGATATACCGAACTATGTTTTACATGTATTTAATGAGCTTCCAATCCATTCAACTAAGAAATTAATTAACTAGGGCAAGCAAACGTGGCTAGGACCACACTGTCATGCACGGGTCCTGCTGGCAAGACCATGCCCTAGCCAGAGCTAAAGAACTTCAAAATTTGCGAAGTACTCATGTTGTTTTTTACTTTTGCTTTGGAGAATAGTTACATTTACTCATCATGTCGTTTCCTTTCAGGTTTGCAAGTGGAAGATCAAAATCATGATCATATGAATCATCAGGCACGCGTGCCCTGTTCATTTTCAAATTATTTTGTACATTATTAGTAAATTATTTAATTATAACTTTGAAAGAAAGCTTGATTACTTCCATTACAGAACCGTTAAACAATCAGTTTTCATAACTTACTTTGTTTTGAACAAGCGATTTCTTAAATAAATGTCGCAATGACTTGTAATAATAATAAGGTTTGTTATAATCATCCAGTAGTAAGTTTAATAATAAGAATTTAAGATTAAGAGTTTATTTCTTTGATTTCAAGTTTGGGTATTATGATTTCTAATATGATGAACATTCAAAACTTATATAATTATTAATTTTAGATTCATAAAATTAACCTACATATACACGATATTAATAAAAATAAATAAATAACTACTCGAACATTGACATCTGCATGATTGAAGCTCTAGCTGCAGCTGCCATCACTTACCAGACGCACAATCCGAGGCTTACTCGTCACATTATCTACTCTTTTTCATCACTCTTTATTGATAAACATAAAGCACTCACTTATACAGGTATTAAGTAAATGCCAAACCCATGTTTCAAACTTTTTTAATGATTTTTTTTCTCTCCAACAAGCACTCTAAAGTAGACTTTTAGGTATAGTCGGACTGAAGTATTCTCATGTTTTTTTCAAAAAATAAATCACTGAATTAAAAAGAAATAATAAGGAGGACATTTGAAACATAACATATTATATATTCTCTTAACAATATTAGAAGAGCCAAATTTATATAAAACTCAAAAACTAAAACCTCAAGGTATTTTTTTTACAGCTCTTGTCGTCTATGGTGCTCAAATTTTATAGGATCCATGTATCATATGGTGATGATATATAAATAGAGAGAGGAGGCTTACAGTTGGGTCGGTAATAATAGTGGGTGGTTAGCCGCCGTTAATGGAGAACTCTTCTGTCCCTGCATGCATGCATGAAAGAATCTTGCATTAATTAGTTAATCAGAGAATCGATTGCTCTTCGTAAAATAAAAAAAATTAAATAAAAGGAAAATCTAACAGCAGATCATTTTTCACGCTTCCGCTCCTCTGAACTTCAGGACAAGCACACGTGCCAGCGAGCGTAAAAAATGGGCAGTCAAATTTGCTTGGAAAGACTACTATCATTTTCAAGATTTTTCAAGGTCAACGACTGGTCTCTCATACCGGTCCAAAACCAAATCACCGCACCTCCATCGAATCAAATAAAGTCTGCCGGCCTATTCTTAAATGTTTTATTTATATATAGATAGATCCACGTAAGTATTTACAGTATACGTGGATCTAGCTTGTAACCCCATGCAGTCATAACTCTTAATATACCCGGTTGTTTATAAAATCCAATTATAGAAAAGGTTCTTACTGTCCACAAGTTAACAAGCTAGGCTATAAAGTACAGCCAGTTCATAAAATTCAAAAAAATGCATTAAATACACAAACCAAAGCAATAAAATAACCAAACTTAAGATTCAAAAATACAGCACACCAGAACAAGAACCATCCAAGCTTCTTCTACCTTGCAAAAGCTGTAACTCTTCACACTCTCTCATTGAGATCTTCGCCATTTGGATGGAAATGGAACCTACCTACCTCTTTCTTTCACTTCACCTGAACACTCCATATATAATCCCCGCCCTCTCTCTGTAAGCTTTTAGTGTCTGCACTGCTAACAAGCTGTCATCTTATATCTGGTGAATTTACTCATCCGTTCTAGCATTTCCCTCTTTAAATGCTTCTTTGTCTCTTTTTGCAGCCTTCTCACAGTATCTGTCTCCCACCATTTACTTCAGTACTGTTTGAGCTTTAAATCTAGTTATCTTGGTCATTTTTCCTCAACTTACAATTCTCGAATAATTAACAATGGCTTCTAGCTGTTCTATGATAAGCTCTTCTTCTTCTTGTAAACAAAAACCATTTTTGATTGAAAGATCAAAACCCTTGACGCTCAAAGATTATCTTCTTGATGATCTAAGTTCATGTTCATCCAGCGGTTTCAAGTCATTTCCTCGTCATCGATGCTGCACAACCATCCGATTTCTCCTTGAAATAGACCTCAAAACCAAGCAGCAGCCACCAAGGCAGCTTTTCAAGAGAAGTAAATCAAGAGCAGCTTCCTCTGCAATCTCAGCTCTTCAGAAAGCATCGGTTGCCGTTATCAACGCCGTTAAACTACTCCCCTTTCCCTCACCCAACTCAATCGTGAAGTCTGATCAGCCACCTTCGACAACCAGAAAGGGACTTTTGCCTCGAAGTCTTTCACGGAAGCTGTTTAAGAAGAGCTTTTGGAGAAAAGCAGCTGATCATCATGGTCAATGTAAGGAAAGCAATGAGATCGGAGGATGGAGATTGTTCCGTGAGTTCTTGGAGGAACAAGATAAACTGTCCGATCAAACTACCAGCAGTGTTTCAACAAGTTCCAGCAGTAACAGTAACGTTTGGACTACTGAGAGTGAACATACTGTTGACAGTGGCAATTCTACGAGTAACAGTATCCGGAACGACGCCGTTTGCCATAGAAAAGATTTAATCAAGGAGGTCAGCGACAGAGAAAGCGTATCTGTCGGTCAGGATTCCACCGCAAACAGAAAGGTCAGTGAGAAAAGTTTTTAATGTTTCGAGTGTATAATTGACTGCCGATGGCTTTCTCTTATATAATTGGCTTGTCTTGAGGTATTTTTGGTTTTGCTAATCACCAACAAAAGATCGACACGCGTTTTAACTCCTATAATCTCTTTAAAATTACATGTTTAAATTACTTGATGTGTTGCTATTAATATATATATATATATATATATCAATGTACTTTCAAATAAAAAATAATTTGAAAAATAACTAATATTAAAAAAACCCTAAAAAAATAAAGATCAAACCCGAAATTCATAAATTGATAAAAAAAAAACGTAAAAAATAAAAGATTTGAAGGGGATATTAGAAAGTTATTTAAATATGGGAACTGGGATTTTTGGAATTTTTCATGTGGGGATTTATCGGGAATTGGATAGGGTGCATCTCAGGACCTTGGAATTAAATACCATGGGTGCTTCGAGGCCACTGATCCCGCTGCTATTTCGCGGCATCTACGGCGATGAAGTGAGATGAAGTATATAGTTTATCAAATATTATTATTATTTGGCATGGGTATTTTTGAAATTCTGTTTTAGGTGCGACCCAATTTCTTAACTTTTTCTGTCGGTGACATGGGGATTAATGCAGAGATTGTTTTTATTTTTTCTTTTTTTGATAAAGACCGTAGAGATTGAATTGGCTGGGGCTTGTAATCATGAAAGTTCTTAGTTTTAGGAAAGCATTAATCTTGGGATTATTAAAATTAATTTAATAGCTGGACAGATTAGTCCTGTTGCTGCACCCAGTCTTGGGATTTACCATTCTAGCTGGAAGCCTTTGATATTTCTGGAGTTCATGAAGTGTAAAAACTCTCTTGTTTCATTAATTTCAAAAGATTTGAATGCATGGACATGGCGACGTGCCAAGTTTCGTGGACAATGTTAGTCATGTGATATTATTTTTATGCTGCTTTCAAAATCAAATTATTGAGAGGAAGGAAATGAAATGGGGCATCCAATTTTATGATGGGCACTGGATATGTACCAGCTGCATTATTTATTGTCATAATGGAGTCTGTCTCCAGAGACCTTTTTCCTAGTTACTTTTTAATTTCTATCGTAGCGGTACTATTTTCCTGCGTTAATACTTTAATATATAGTTCTTGAAATGTAACAGGAGTGGCCTGAGGAGGAGGAGAAAGAGCAATCCAGTCCAGTGTCAATCCTGGATTGTCCATTCCATGATGATGATGAAGAAGAAGAAGAAGAAGAAGAGGAAGAAGAAGAGATTAGCTCTCCGGTCCAACGTAGTCTTATCTGCGTAGAAGGTATCCCCCTCTCCACCATCTCTCTCTCTCTCTCTCTCTCTCTCTCTCACACACACACACACACACACGAGAGAACTTATCTGCGTAGAAGGTATCCCCCTCTCCACCATCTCTCTCTCTCTCTCTCTCTCTCTCTCACACACACACACACACACACACGAGAGAACTTATAGGCCAAGTTATGGGCCCTTGAAATAGGAGCTATGGTTGTATGGGACCGAGCTCTATAAATTAACCCTCCATGCAACTTTTTCTTGAGAGAGAGAGGGTTTTGAAATAAGCTCGTTCTATTCGATATGGGTAGACTATCGGTGGTAGTGATTATTTGATGTTACTGGTTCACCCGATGGGAATTCACTTTAACAAGATTCTGAAACATGTGATCAACAGGAACTAAACAAAAGCTCGTGCAAAAGATCAGAAGGTTTGAGAGCCTCGCTCAACTAGACCCTCTAGACCTGGAAAAGCGAATTGCAGCGGCGGAGGTGGAGGATGAACCCCCCCTGCAACATTGTTCAACCGACAGTAGCATCTTGAAAATTGAAACTAAAGAAAATGGAACTGAAAAGGACGCGCAGGAGCTACTTGAGCATGTCAAATCGACGGTAGCATCGCGTAGCTTGGCATCGAAGGTAGATAGTCTACTGCTGGACTTCTTCGAGGAGAAAATTGAAGAAAATAAAGCAGGTGGAAGCGTGGCTGGATCATACAGAGGATTCGAGCAAGAGCTCGAGGTAGCTCGGGAATGGATTGATGGGCAGCCTGAAGAAATGTTTTTGGGGTGGGAGATGGCGGAGAGGAGGCATGTCTACATCAAACATATGGAGCAGAGTGGGAGGTGGGAGAATGTTGATCGAGGAAAAGAAGAGGTTGCTCTGGAACTGGAAGTTGAGGTTTTCAATTCCTTGGTGGACGAAGTCTTACTTGATTATATTCTAGTTAATTAACGTTATTACCAGACTGTTTAAATTAAATCCATTTGTTAATTATTGGATCAATCGTGGTTGTTTTTTTACTCGTTTAGAAGCAGGGCAATTCAGATGAAATGATTTAAGACACCCTGCGACAGTCAGACACAACCAACTTTTGGTGGGGCAAAAAATAAAACTTGGAAAGAAAAAAAATTAAGATTTGTGGAATGATACGAAGTTCTTCGTCTCTTCAATCATACTTTTTCGTGGCTAAACTAAATTTCCTGCCTGCGCGGGCCCTGGTTATGTCTATCAAAACTTTTGTTTATCAGCTATTCGACTAGCTACTCTTGGCTTAAAATGATAGATTTCTTTTCCGAAAACGACTGCGTAGGTATTTGTCGGTGTATTTTAAAAACAAATTTGAATTTTTATTTTAAATTAAAATTTTCTTATGTTTTTAGATTATTTTGATGTATTGATGTCAAAAATAATTTTTAAATAATTAAACAATATTATTTTGATACATTTTTGAATGAAAAATATTTTCAAAACCAACTATAACCAAAAATTCCAAATAGTCACTAAGAGTGTGGAAATCATGTGGGGTTTTCACTTTTCATTGTGTATAATTATTATTTATTCTCTTCTAAAATCACTGTGAATTTTAGTAGTAATTGTCTTAAAAATTATTTTGATTCTTGAATTATTAAGTTTCTGCACAATTGAATTTTTTCAAAGCTCAAATATTATTCAATTACATGTTTTTTAGGGAGAGATGTTGAATCAAAAAACAAGAAATTGAAGTGAAAAAACACGGTAACATAAGTAGATCTTTCAAATTTATTTGTGAAGTATACTCTCTCTTTTTGTTACAAGTTTATCGGTCCCTTTAATTTTTAAAATATATTTTGATATCAAATTTTATTTTTCTTGTATTTTAAGTTTTTTTTTTAAAAAAAAGAAGAAGAGAGAGAGAGAAGTCGCTACGTATTTCTTCATCAACTATTTATAATTTTTGATTGAAAATTACATTTTCTCTGGAATCTAAATCATTTCTCTTTCTTACATATCTCCATAATTATTTCCACATAATTAAATAAAGATACCAAAATTTTACATATACATCTAGCTTTTACCATAGTAAAAATCAATTTCATGTCTTAGTCTTTAGCTAGTATCAATAACTTTTTCTATGATATATTAGTTTGTATATCTTTCAATTTATTTTATAAAATACAAAAACTTGACACAGAAAAACATATCCATAATACTAATAAAAAAAATTCTTGCATTGCAAAATTGCATAGAAGACCATTCACAATGTAGCACAAGATGCATTGACTAGTACTATCAAATACAAACCACCTTGATCTAAAAACAACTAGTTTTATAAAAATTTGGCATCTTCCTAAATTTTGTATCATGAAAATAGTAAAGTTTAACCCGATCTAAGCCCGGCAATTTAGTTCATTTTAAGTACATGTTTAAAAATATTTATTTTAAATGCATCAAAATAATTTTTTATTTATTTTTTAAAAATTATTTTTATATTAACACATAAAAATAATTTAAAAACATAAAAAAATTAAATTAAAATTAAAAAATAAAAATAATTTTATTTTCAAAAAAATCTTTTGAAATAAACAGGTTATAATACTTCCGGCCTCACATGGCCATTGTGTCATGGCTACAAGCTATTTAGACCTCGGCAATTGATTGACAGCTAAGATCGACAGCTGTTTTTGCTAATGGCCTTTTCGGAAATACCAGTGGACGCGGCGTCCTGCCCACGAATAAATGAAAACTTGGGCCGATAGTAAAAATCGTAAACATCGGAAGGCATGAGCATAACACAAAGTAATGATAAAAAGTTTACGATATTCTTTAAATACATAGCTTAATGATAAATAATTTATAATTTACATAATAAATTTTAAGTTAAAATTAGAGTGTATATTTTTTATAAAATAAAAAATTAAAACAACGAAAATTTTATTACTCTATTTGAACTCACAAATTATATGTTTGAGAGGGCGATTGCTGTTGTTTTTTAAAATATTTTTCATTTAGAAATACATTAAAATAATAATTTTATTATTTTTTAAAAATTATTTTTGACATTAGCATATCAAAATAATTTAAAAACACCAAAAAATATTTATCTAAAATGAAAAGAAAAAAAAAATTGAGCAAATAACGGTACAACCGCAGAAACAAACAGACCCTAATACAAATGATGAATCTGGTCAGAATAAATCTGGAGTTGGTGTCGAAATATTCACGCCCAACGACTAGTCCTAAAGCCATCACCTCTGCCTTCCGAAATGGGCTTGAATTTATTGAGGCTACTTCCACAACCTCGACAGTGACAGCTTCTGAAACACTGATAAGAAACCACCCTCCACCCGTCAATTAAACCTGTTCGTGGAGGAAGAAAACTGGGTGTGGAATTAGAAACGAAGGAGTAGTCAGCACTGGATGGCATATCCATTGACCAGTGCTCAAAATTCTATATTTTCTGTGCAAAGAACAGAACAGGTCCAGCACGCCGACGAGTAGAGTATCTCCTACTCCAAATCTCAATATCTCGCGGTATTCTCCCGCATTATTCGCACCTAGTTATAAACCCACGATTAGGCTAAGGATCTTGGACCCGGTAGCTATTGCAATCCTTTTCTTACATTTATTTTTCTAGTTTAAAATTAATATTTTTTTTGTATTTCTTGATAAAATACTTTTCGTCACATCTTTAAAGGTTGCTGATCCATGTATAAATGTTTCTTTAATTCCCACCCTTGTCTTTTTGGCTAACTAAATATATATATATATATATATATATATAAAAGAAATTCCAAATCCTCGAGGAAAACTACGTTTTAGAAGATAAGCATGAGTTTTTCAATTGGAGTTCATTTACCAACTAATTGGGTTACCATGGAAGTCAACTAAACCAGTCGAGTGGTTTTGTGTTTCTAGATAATTAACGAGTATGCTTGCCCGTGTGTTGCACTAGGCTATTTTTATGTAAAAAACTAATTAATTTTTTATATATTATAATTAGTTATTTTAATATTTAATTAGTAAAATTATAATAGATAAAATATGTTAGAAATAAAAAAAAAATCGCCTAAAAAGAATAGTGTGATCGAAATGAGAAGTGGTTCGTATATTTTTTATTGTAGATAACCTACGTAAATTTGTTTACCTATTTTTTTTACGAGTTATCTTTTTTCCCCAGTAATATTAGATCTGAAATATTATAAATAAAAATATTGTAAATTTTTTTAAGAAATAAACTTAAACAAAATAGCACAAAATTAAAATTAAAAGCCAATTTTTTTTTATAAGATTTATTCATCATATAATTATATTAAATATATTTTAGAATACTGATATTATTTTTTTTTTCAAAAAATTTTAGGTCATTTTCTTCTTCTCTCTCTATATATTTTTAGGCGATAATATTAAATAAATATAAAAACATATAATTAGTTTCACATATGTATAAGAAAAAAAACCTAAAATAATCATTATCATTATTTTGAATACTTTATCTAAACTTTTTTCTATGTAGGAAATTGAATAATTTTATACTCATTGTAACTGATTATTTTAATATTTAATTAGTAAAATTATAATTAATGGAATATGTTAGAGAGAAAAAATTATGCCTAAAAGTGAATGAATGTTGCTAATGTTAAAACTGTTTTGATAATTATTGTATCGGTAGATTGTACAGTTGAAATGAAAAAAATTCTGTTGAAATGAGCCAAGTGCTCTGTGTAATATATTGATTGATTGTTATGTATGTTTTATTTGTTTTATGAATTCTTTAATTAACAAATAGTAAAATTATAGTTATTGAATTTTAGCAAAGACGAGTGATTTATTTTATGCACCAAACAATTTGATTGGTGTTTTTTTAACTAATTTGGTAATAATTTAATTGGTAGATAGCAAAACCACAATCGATGATATTGACTAAAAAATTTTTTTTCTCCAAAAAACTCTAGGTCACACACACACACATATATTAAGACGCTAATATTATATAAATATACAAATATATAATTAATTTGACATACTTAAAAGAAAACAAATTAACAAATAATCATTATTTTGAATATTTTATCTATAATAATTAGAAAATTTAAGACCTAACAATACTAACAAAAAAGCAATTTAAAAACAAAATAAATATAAATATTATTAGATTTTAAGAAATTATTTGACTTGAAGGAAAAAAGAAAGAGAAATCATAATAATTATTAAATTTCAAATGACCACCAACATATATTAAAATTTAAACAATAAATAAAAAAACCTTAATAATAATGGAAATAAATAAAAATTGAAAACTAAAACTAAGAGCATGTATATATAAACATGGATAAAAATAGAAACTATGTAATATATATATATATATATATAAAGAATTAAAATAAAATCCAAAATTAAAAGTATAAGGTTCAAAATGAAAAAAAAATATAATAAATTTAGAAGTTGCCATAGATATACCACATGTTATACGATAGATATCATATAACAGACAACTGTCAAAGAGAGTAGTGGAGAAGAAATCAAATAAGCCGATTTTCTTAAAGTTGCTATTGAATTTTTAAAAATAAAATCTACATTAAAAATATATATATTGGCCCATACCTTGCACCCCATTGCAAGTGATATCATATTTTTTTAAAACAAAAAAAATAATTATATGAGATTTTTTTTATTATGATATTTTTTTTTAGGGTAAGGACCTGGTCAGGCAAACTTAATTTGTTTTTAAGATTTATGGACATTTTCATCATAGCAGGAATAATTTGGGGCGTATTAAATTGTTTTTTTTGTGTGACGTGAGATAATTTATATCGATTTAGCTTAGCTAAGGTGCCGAAGATCGAGGAGTGTTGTGTGCTGAAGAATATATCAATGGAAGATGATTCGGGCATTCAGGGGGTAGAAATTAAAATAACAGTCAATGGTCAACTATAAAACACAGTGTCGGCAAGAAGGGTACCATCTCGGAATTATAATATTTTTAATATTCATCTCATCTAAAAAGGTAAAGGACTGCTGTACATAAAAATCACAAGGCCAAGTTATATGAAAAGTATACATATTTTGTATCAATTATAAAATAAAAAAGTAAATAAACTCCACTTGATCCAGTCGATGAAAGAAAAGGAGGGCTACATGTTTATAGTAAAAATGAACTATATTTTTTATCAATTTAGTAAAAGGATAATTATTTTTAATAAAATAAGCATTAAAAGTGATATATATATATATATATTGTAATTAAAATGTAAAATTAAAAAGAATAATAAAATTTACAAAAAAATAGGAAAAAAAATTAAAATCAAAATACTAAGGTCCAATTAAAAAATATAATACCACTAAAAAATTACTAAAATCATTACAAAAAGGTCAACGAGAAAAATTAGAAACTTAAAGAATGAGGACTGCATTAAAAAATAAAATACTTGATAAATTGTGATTGAATGATAAAATTAAAATAACAAAACTTCTACAAAACATTCAAGAAAGAATATAATGATGCTTTTAACAACACAATAGAAAAGTTTTTTTTTTTTTTTTTTTTTAATGTTAGGAGGTGTTGAACATGGGTGCCACTCGCATGCCCACCTATTTGTTGTTCTTAGTCAGCTACAAAAATACCACTTGATGTATGATTTTTTTCCAAGGATATTTCATATTTGAGTATTTTACCGGCAATTAAGATGAAAAATATTTATTTATTTATTCTTATTTTATTTAATAAAAACAATAAATCATGTGAAGGAATTTCAATATGTTTGTGAGCCTTTATGTTAAATGGTTTTTGAACGAAATCTGCAGAAATTTTCAAAAAGGTCAGTGTTTTTTTAATGGCTATACAAATTGTTGCCATGCAATTTAAAAATTATCATTAGAAAAGAAGGCACCGTGCCGATCCAGCCAGACCTTTCGTTACCACCAAATCATGCTGTTCATTTTGTCGCGAGAAATCGTTTGACATGGAATTTGATATCTTTAATTGCTCATCCAAGGCTCCTTTGTCCCCCCGCAAATACTTTTCCTCTTTCGTCCCTCTTCCTAGCTACTTCCCTCCCTCTCAAAACCCTCTCTCTCTCGACCCCCATACCACCCAGACTAGACAGGGGAGAGGGTTTACGAGCTTTTAAGCAGCACCCTTTCTATACTTTTCTTCTTTGAATCTAAAACCAAACCAATTCCCCTTTCATCTCTCTTCTTTTTGTCTTTTTTTTTGTCAATTACACTCTCATGCACCGTTAACACTAGCAAGCAAGCAATCCGTGGACGATACGGACAGCCTGTTGCACCTTTCACCCCCTGGGTTTGCAGTGTTGAATTGAACAATGAAGGGCGAGGATCAAGCAAGGTCTTTGTTTGGGATTTCTTTATCTGATCGGCCTAAATGGAAACAGTTTCTTATTTGCTCTTCTGGGTTCTTCTTTGGCTATCTCATTAATGGCGTCTGCGAGGTTTGTTGTTGACCCTTATCACTGTTTGTCGTACTGTTTTTTTTTTTTTTTTTTTTTTTTTTAAGTGCGGAGACGCAGTTTGTTTCTTTTTTTCACTTTGATGGGCAATTGTTTTTTGTTTTTCTTTCTTTCTTTTCCTTTTGGTGTAGTTCGTTGAATTTTTATGTTGCGAGCATTGATTTATTTCTAAGGTTTTTGTTAGACTCTGTTTGATTGCTGAGATTGAAAGTAACGGAAAGCAAAGTGTTTGAGATTTTGGACCCAATCGATGACACAGTCTCATGATTTTTGTTTTCTCTGCAACCAAACAGAGGTGGCCGTGTGCGTTTTTTTTTTTTTGTAAAGTTTACCATGTCAATTGTGTTCTTATTCATTATTTTGCTAAAACGACTTCTCTTTTCTTTTTTGGGTGTTCCTTGTGTACTGTTTCATTCGTTTTGACCTTACATTATGAAAATCGATAAATTTCTGGCTGGTTTTTGTTTGATTCTCATCTTTGAACTTTTGATCTGATCATTGACATTTCTCATCTTTCACCGGCTAATTCCAGGAATATGTGTATAATCGTCTTCAATTCAGGTACATCACCGTCGATAGTATTTTCTAGTTTTGTTCTGTCATGTGGTAGTTCTTATGCATATTTGTTTTTCTTTTGAGTTTTCAGCTATGGTTGGTATTTCACATTTGTACAAGGATTTGTGTACTTGGTGCTTATATACATGCAGGGTTTTACCCCCAAGCAAATGGTGAATCCATGGAAAACTTATTGGAAACTCTCTGCTGTTCTTATGGGTTCTCATGGGTTGACCAAGGGGTCCCTGGCCTTTCTCAATTATCCAGCTCAAATCATGTTCAAATCCACCAAGGTAAACTTAGTTCTTATCAACCTCTTCTCCTTTAAATTGATATTCATGCTTCTAATCTGGTGTCCTATTAAGTCGTATGTGAGTTTTTTTCCTCTCTTTTTTTAGATTTATATACATATGGAAGTAATTTTTTATTGAACTTATGTTGCTTGCATTTGAATGCATGGAAATTTTGAAGAAATTTAAGATGATCTTGTCTCTTATTCTCTGATATGCGAGTTTTGGTGATTTTGAGAATCCAGGTACTGCCAGTCATGGTAATGGGCGCCTTTATTCCAGGACTGAGAAGAAAATATCCATTCCATGAGTACATATCAGCCCTGCTTCTGGTTATTGGTCTGATCCTTTTCACCTTGGCAGATGCCCAAACATCGCCAAATTTTAGCATAATTGGTGTCCTGATGATTTGTGGTGCTCTAATTATGGATTCTTTAATGGGCAATTTGCAAGAAGCAATTTTTACCATGAATCCTAACACCACTCAGGTGATCCCAATCTCCTGTTGGTACATAAATGCACAATTGATTTGGCAAAGAATTGTATCCCATTAGGCCTCTTTTTTTCCTTGACAGATCGAGGTGCTGTTCTGCTCGACAGTTGTTGGATTGCCTTTCTTGATTCCTCCGATGATCCTGACTGGAGAGCTGTTTAAGGCTTGGAAATCTTGTGCTCAAGTAAAGAACTACGCTCTTACAAGTTTTTGTCATCTTCCATACACTTATAAATTGGTTTTAAAAGAAATCCTTTGTGTACATGCGGGGCTACAATGAAAATAGTTGGAGTCAAATTACACTTAATGTGCCGGCACGCACAATCAAAGGAAGTTCCTAGGAGAAATCAATGACTTGGTGGTCGAAAGTCCACTTCATTTATTTAAATGATGAATACCATCCCCTGACTTAGTCAAACCTCTAGTGGGGTTATTTTCTAACAAGCTTCTCTATTGGTGACGTAACTTGCTTTAAAAAATTAGGAATTCAGTATTAAAGTATTGCAAAGGAGCGAGTGAAATACTTATTGGTTGACAGGTAAAGAATAAATGTTTACCAAGAGGTTTGTTTGGGTCAAGGGAAGACAGTTCACGAGTTCTTCTCTGTCAATTTAACATCAGAACAGATTTAAGATTTTTGTTACTCCAGTTATTATCCTGGTATGACCTATATAAAGTAAATGATCTACTATCAGAAATCCAGATTGTCACTGCCTTACGTGTCCAATATTATTCTTTTTGATGATTGCTACAAATTTTGTTTCTATTGCCAAGCTCCTTTGATCATTGCTGCTTTATGCATTGCAGCATCCTTATGTGTATGGAGTGTTAGTATTTGAAGCCATGGCCACATTCATCGGCCAAATTTCTGTTCTATCGCTCATTGCCATTTTTGGGGCTGCAACCACTGCCATGGTATGTCCATTTCTCTCCCCCTCTCTGGATTGCTGTAAACTCTGCATTTTATTCCGGCCTCAACATGTCTTGTATCGGGATATTTCACTTGGAAGCCTAATGGGGGACTCCACAGCTTTTTAAACGTGATTAAAAAATGAGCTCATCGGAAATATTTCCACCACCTTATATTAGGATCATGTTTAGCGTTTTACATGATATGTCAAACTATTGGGTTCTGATTTGTGCTGGCATATGCAGATAACAACTGCTAGAAAGGCAGTTACCTTGTTGCTGTCATATATGATATTCACAAAGCCACTAACTGAGCAGCACGGAACAGGGCTGCTGCTCATCGCCATGGGGATTATATTGAAGATGGTTCCTATAGATTTTAAACCTGCCAGTAGGAGTGCACCTAGAAATAGGAAGTCCCATCTTAAAGAAGAGAAAACTCAAGCAGATAGTAGGGAAGGTGAAGGAGATGAAGAAAACAGGCCCTTGGTGTGAAGACCAGGGTCATAGATTTTTTGGTTCTTATTTATGATTTTTGCCTTGAATTTGTTCTTGGTTTCTCATTAAACCCAGGAAGGGCACGAAGGATAGGAAGAACAGAAGTATATCAGGTCAGGAAAGAAGAGAGAATATACATGCTAGCTACATGTAATGTAAATTTGCAGTGGTGAAACTGATTTAACTTTCTATGTTTTCGAAATTCAATTTAATTGAAATACAAGATCAATATTCTCTTTCTTCACGTTGCTCGAAATATATGGGGATTAAAGGGCTAGTTGCCTCCACATGTGAACTTTGTCTCAACTCAACCATTTTGAAGCCTGTGTTAACTGGTATTTATCTCAAAACAGGGCATCCGAATTCTGTTTTTGAAAATATTTTTTAAATAAATTAATTTAAAATAAAAATAAAAAATTTAAAATAAAAAACTAATTTTTTTAAAAACATAATTTTTTCATGGAAGTTTCAGATATAGAGTCTGTTTGGCACAGCTGTTGTGCTTGAGGTTGAAAAAAAACAGTTTAATGAAAAACACTTTTAGCTGCGGTTCAAAACTGAAATTAAAATGTTTGGTTAAAACTGTGGTTGAGTTTGAGGTTTAATGAAAAACAGTTTTGTGTGTTTGATTATCATGTTTTTTATATTGCTGTGAAACTTGTGAAATTATTTTAAAACACACACACATATCAATATATATATTTTTTTAAATATTGTTGATTAATAATCATAACAAAATAATTTTTTTTATTGTTAATTAATAATCATAACAAAAATATTGTTGCAAGTTTCTGATTCATAATCAATCGAAAACCAACAGTGTTGTGGAGTGAAACGAAGTCACGCGCTTTTCCCTTTCATCAGGACTGATCTTTATTTACACATTTTTTATTTTGTTTAAAATACATTTTTTTTTAAATCGGACTGGGTTGACCCAACTAAATGGGTCGGCCCAGCCAAATTGGGCCAAAGCCCAACTATCCTAGACTTGGGTTGGGCCGAGCGCAACCCAAAGAGTAAAAAAAACACAGCGCAAAACGGTGCGCTACATTCATCGTGATTATTTCACACGTGAACAGTAACTTGGCCAATTGTGACGAGAGGGTCACCGGCCAATACCGACGTGTAGAGGAGGCCGAGGTGGTTATTCCTATGGCGGTAGCGTCGCAAATAGTGCCTTGTGGTGGCCGGTATGATCATCGAAAGGTTACAGCTGGTGTTGCCGACGCTGGTGCTGCTAACACCGGAGCTGTGGGAGAAGACCGGACGGTGAAGGTGATGAAGGTGAAGAGGAGAGGTCGCTAATGCCAAAGGAGTAGCTGGTAGTACTCGCCGGTGACTGCTAAGGAGAGAGAGGGATGCATCTTAAGAGAGAATGTTGCAAGCCTACAACTGAGAGAGAGAGGGCACTGCCAGTGGTCTATCGGAGCCAAGAGCGGCAGGGTGGTCGGTGGTTAGCCATCGTCTTCTTCCTCTCTCTCTCTCATGTTGTTTTCTTCAAAAACACACTCTTAATCCCATTTGTTCAGCTCGTGTATACTGCCATGTTCGTCAGTGAGTTGCAGCGTTCGTTTTGAAAAGCATCAAAAAGATACTTTTCAAAATGTGATGCAACTGCATGTATTTAGGTGGGATCCACAGAAAAATCTGGGGTCCTATTTGGTATTTATTGTGTTTGGCCCCGCGGTGAGGCTTAACCGCAGGCCGCACCAATTAGTCACAGTCCACATCACATTATATTAAAATCAACACACCAATTCGTTTTTTCTTCTTCTCTTAACTATGTTAAAATCTGAAATAAATTAACCACCTCATTAACAAGCAAGCATAGCCCAAAAAAGTGTATATAATATCTTATTTTCATAGAAGTAGGTTAAATAAATGTAATTTATTAAGTTATTCTGTAATTAGGTTTAATAAATGCAATTTATCTAGTTACCATGTAATCTAACTAGGAAGGCCACTTCTCTTAGTTACGAGTCAACTCGTGATTTTAACAACCTTGCTATGAACCCATTTTTTTCCTTAAAAAAACTTAGTTTGGATTAAATTAAATAATTTGAGCTCAATGACCAAGAAATATTATTCCCTAGTATTTAAAATTGCATTGTTTAAGCATTTAGTAAAACTACACTAAAAAAAAAAAGGTGAATTCAACTTAAACAATACTTACCTTAATAATATTTTTTTTTCTAATTTATATCTTCTAATTTAATTTATTGAATGTTGAACTTTATAAGTTATTATAACCTGTTTTATATATCTTTAGCTCGGTCTCACAACCCATGCTACAATTTTAATGAGTTGACTTAATTAATTCATTTTTTTTTAATATCATCATTCAACATTAAGTTGATTGAGAATCATATTTTTTATGTTGGTTTGTTTTCTATAAAGTTATCTCAATTTCATGATTAAAATTGCGAGCTTGGTGAGTTAACCTAGTTGATTTTAGCTTCTTTTCTTGTATTTTTTAATTGCTATTTTTTTTAAAAATAAATATATACTTGAACATTTGGTTGAATATGTATTAGGATTTATATTATATTTTGATTTGATTTTCATGAGGTTATCTGCTATTATGATTCGGGTCACATGTTTTTCAAGTTAACTCATATAGACTGGGGTCATTTTATTATTATAGTATAAACTAAAAGAGGTTGTGTTTCCATTATTAACCACCTCACAAGATACTATTCATTTAATAGTATTTTTATTATTGTTTTTTTTTTCTTTATAAATCGATATTTTTTTTCTTAGCTTCATATTTCAATGTTTAGTTTGTTAAGGATTAGGATACTTGACTCATCAAGGTTTATTTTATACATGGTTAGCTTGGTCTTATGACCCATGCCACGAGTTTGGTTAATTATTTTTATTTTTAATATTATCTTTCAACATTAAGTTGATTGAAAATTAAATTTCTTGATTTTTTTTTAGCTGCTTTCTATGAGATCATAGGCTTTATGTTTTATTTGGATTTGCTTTATATGAGAATAATCCTGTGTTATGCAGGTTAACTCAGATAGAATCAAGTCGTTTTATTGTGTTCTATTTTTAGCTTGAATTTTGTTTTTATTAAGAATGCATCAAACTATTTTTAAAAAATCTAATAATTTAGAAAGTATATATAAAAGAATAGTTTGGCTGGTATTATGGTAGCTTATATGTTTTTTGTCCAACCATACAAAAATTGTTTGGCTAGCTAAATAATTTATATTTTTTGCACCAGCCTTTTATTAATAGAAACTTTTTTTGTTTGTTTTATTTTACATGCAAAAAATCATCTCGATTTTAACCAAACAGATATTTTTTAGAATATACATTTTTAAACTCTTAAATCTATTTAAAAAAAAACCCTTTAAGGCTTTAACCATAAAAATCAATAGTTTTGTTTTTATTAAATACACACTCAGAATAACCTGTTTCATTAAAGTTACATTACTGTTAACTCAAATTAAATATTTTTCTCATCTCTTTTAGGCATTCCAACGGCCATTAACTGTCTGCAAGGATTTTTTTATTTTTATTTTTATTTTTATTTTTACCAAACTTCCTTCTGGTTGGAAATCCGAGATGGAACAATGCAGCAAAAATTTATTTATTTATTTTAAAATATTTTAAAATACAAAAACAAATATTGTTTTTTTGCAAGGGATGGTGGGGCCTAAAATAGCACAGTGCACATGGCCATGTGTCTACTATTTCCAACGGCCCCAGTTGAAAACCATTTCCGCACGTGATCTGACGGTCACAATTACCTCACGTTTTTTATTTAATTAATCCCCAAATTTTGAAAAAGATAGGTTCATCATTCATCACCATTAGCCAAATGCCCCCAAGAGAAAATTGAAAAAATAATTCAAAAGCAAGAAAAACCCTATCTTTGTTCCCTCTCTCCTTGCAGCTTTTCAAGAAAAGAAGAAATCATGAAAGGAGCGAAACGATTCGCCGCTTCAGACCCAGTCCCCGACTCGAATGACACGGCAGTGAGATTCTCAAAGAAAACCCTAATATTGTTTACTTGATAAAGGATATGCTTATTTGTGTTTTTAGAAAAAAAAAACATTTCTGTAGTTCTGCTTTGGTTTTGTAATAATGAACTCTGGATTTTGAATTGTGGTCTGTAGCTTAAATTGTGATTTTGAACTAGTTTTGTGTTTTTGAGGAATTTAGTGCTTTAATTAATTTGGTGTTTTTTTTTTATGATAAAGTGAGACTAGGGCTTAAAGTTTAGTTCATTTTGTTTCTAGACGGTCCATGTATTTAATGTTAGTGCATTTTAAGGAGCTTTAGTGAGGTTCTTGGCTGCATTTGTTCATATCTTTGAATTTTGAATTTAGCTCATCGTGTAGGCAAAATCAAAACTACGATGTCACTTCTGCTTTTTTCTTATTTTCACTGTTGGAATTTTTACTTTTTCATGGAAAGAATAATTTATGTTACATCTTTTTGATATTGACTTCGAATCATGTTTCGGAGGCTGATTGTGCCACACTCAATATGGTTGCAGTTAAGGAATAAAAGGATAATGGAAGGATCACCATTTGATATTCATAGACCTGAACCATCTCAGCAACAATCGACTCCATTGCCACTGTTGGATGCTAATCGGGCTGATTCATCACGGCAGCATGTGAGAGCTCTCAATCACCAATTTGCCAGGTCCATTTCTTTCTTTGTATTTGAACAAATTTGCATCTTCAGCTATTATCCGGTCAACTTGGTTTCTGCTTTTATGATTAATTTGGATGAAGATGATTATTTGCTGTCCTCGATCCTATAGACTTAATTTATGGGTTGTCTTTTCAATTTTGAATAGCTGGGTTCAAACGCAACTGAAGAACCATCCTGATGAACTTTGGGAAGATGGGATTCGAGATTACCTTGCTCATGCTTCAAACATTATGGTAACATTTAACATTTTTTAATATACATTAAAGGGGATATGCATGCGCTCATCCATATATTGTAAAATGTATTTATAAAAGCTTTGATCTTCTCTCTAAATGCAGGAGAAGTTTAGTGATGTTGTCAACTGGCTTAAAGCAATTGCTGTAAAAGGAGGGCTTGCTGCTGATTCTCTTCCAGTTGAGAAGAATTTAGTGCCGGAAATAAAGAATAACGAGAGCAAATTACTTCAAGAAAAAACTGGGTTTGCTTTACCAAGTACAAGTACAAGCTTTACAAGTTCCTGGAGCTCTGGTGTCTTTTCTACCAACCAAAGTTCTGGAGGAGTATCATCTAGTGGCCAAAGCTCTAGTTTATTCTCCAATGGTCAAAGCTCTGGTTCATTTTCAAACAATATAAGTTCTGTTTTGTCCTCAAAGAACCAAAGCCCTGGTTTTTTCTTGAACAGTCAAAGCCCTGGCCTCTTGTCCAGCAATCAAAGCTCTGCAGCTTTCTCCAACAGCCAGAATTTAGGAGCACTCTCCAACAGTCAAACACCTTTCTCCTTTAATCAAAGCTCAGCAGCTTTCTCCAACAGCCAGAGTTTAGGAGCACTCTCCAACAGTCAAGCACCTTTCTCCTTTAATCAAAGCTCTGGAACATTCTCCAACAGCCAGAGTTTAGGAGCACTCTCCAACGGTCAAACATCTTTCTTGTTTGGTAGGTTTTGTACTGCCTTCATAGCTGCACAGGTTATATATTCACACCAGTAGTAGTAAGTCGCTAAGATGAATTATGTGCCAAAGAAAATGAACAAGTATATTCGTGACATCGGAAATGTGCGTCGAGCCCAAGTAGGAACTATAAGTGAATCTTGGTTCTAGTTTGATCATCTAGATGAAGATATTCATTTATAGGCTACAAAAGTTTTGTGATATTGTGAACTGGACTGCGAAAGGTATTCCCATAAGACCCATCAGACCTTGCTACATGCACCTGGGTGTCTAATGCTGTGGCAATATAGTCTTAGAAACTTTAAATATAAAAGACTCAAATTGAAGACCTCTTCAGTTTATTTTTATTAGGATTCTCATGCCATAAGGTTATATACCTAAGTTGTGGAGAAATTTATAGAAAACTTTAAGAGTCTGAATTTACATCTCAAAATAAACTAGACATCTCTATTTATATTAATGAGACTAAAATTCTTTATAGGAAAGGATTCCTAGTTAAAAATTACTTTACTAATAGAATACATCTAACATTAGAACTTCTAAATAGTAAAATTTTAATTAATTAAAATTCGAAATGTAAATAGGACAAGAGAATCCAGTTACACAAGATAAATATAGATAATCTCGTATAATAACTCATGAACCTTATTTGAAAACCCTTTTGATCTTCTATCATTGTGAAATTTTAACCTAATTGGAAACAAGGCCTTCAAAATCTTCTGTTAAAACTTCAGCTTGATCTAATGAACAAATTGAAAATTATGCTTTATTTACCAAACTGTCTTGGACTCTTCTTAAACTCTCAATACCTAAAAATCTTAACCATTAATGCAATAATGCAATAAACATTATTATGCAAAGAATATTGAAGAACTCTCCCCCACGTCAAGTTATTTGTCAAGAATTGAACTCTTCTACCAAAAAAAAATACTTTGGATATTATTGTAGCCAACATATTCACAAAGCAGCATGTCTTTGACTTGTGAGCTTTAAAATTTAATTTATGAAGTGTGCATGCTAAAGAAAAATCCATATTTGATGTTATACTCTTTGCTCCTATGAAATCTCCACTTGTATCTCCTTCACACATTCCTTACTTCAAACTCGACCTCTTCATTATCTATGACTTGCAATACTTCAACCTCAGAATATAAAGAAACTTTAAGGTAATCTTTTATAATATTGTTTGGAGAATTGTCAGAAATTACCATGTCCTTGCTTGCAAGATCTTCATTCTTGATTTAAAGATTATTGTTAGCCACTATCTTTTCCAATTTAAGGTCAAAAGACTAAAATTGTGTGTCAGCTCCCTCCTTGGTCATGTTATCTTCAAAATAATAGATAACTTTGAAATTTTGCTTTTACTAAAATCCTCCACATAGACAACTGATTGTGTAGGTGGAATTTCATGAATAAGTCTAAGGTATGGTCAACCTTTAGGTAAGTCTCCTAGCATGTTCCTCTCCTCCTTGTGATTCTTGTTTGCATCGCCTGCTAGCTGATTTAGACCTACTATGGCTTGCTCCAAGTCATCCATTCTTTGTACTTGATTTTTTCTTGAGCTCGCACAACACTTCAGAGGGCCTCCACTCCTACATTGTGGTGTAGGTTGCTACCGTCTCCATCCATCAAAGAGGTCAAACTGCTCTGATACCAGTTGACACGGTGTATAGAAGCCTGGGTTCTCAAGCCTTAAGGTTACAGTTCTAAGCTATAGAGAAATGTAGAAAACAATTCTCTGATATTTTATTGAAAGGCTGAATAGTCTAAAATTGAATCTGAAAATAAAAATTGACATCTTTGTTCAAGAAAGGATTTCTAGTTAAAACTAAAATCCTTTATAGAAAATGATTTCGAATTAAAACTTTCCTAACTAATAGAATTCTACTGGCATTAGGATTATAGTAAAATACTAATTAAAATAAAAGCTCTAATGTAAATAGGAAAAAAATAATCAAACACAACAAGGCAAATAAAAAAAATCTTGCAGAGTACCTTTTGAGCTTTATTTGAAGCCTTTTGTAAACTCCGATCAGAATGAAATTTTAAACAAATTTGAAACAGGAACTTCAGAATCCGCTGTCAAAATTTCATTCTGATCCAATAATTGGATTAAAAGTTGTTTAATTTACTTTCTTGAACTCTTCATAAACTCTTCAAAACCAAAAATCTTAATATTAATGAAATAATGCAATAAACATTATTATGTCAAGAATATTTTAGTCAATACAATAAGAAGATGCAAATATGACACCTAGTGGTTTTGATGTGATTTTTTTGTATAGATTATAGTCTAATATGTTGCTTTTGTGGAAGTGACATGAAATCTGACTTTCTTTTTTCTTATTCTCTATTTTAGGAGGCCCAAGCTCCATCCCCCCAAACCATAACACTGCAGATGATGGTGAGAGAAAGAACATTTTCCTTTTCATTGTGGGGATTCTCTTAAGCCATTATTATAAGTTGAACCTGCTATGCATTTTATGATTATCATCAATTGGCTCCTTTCTTGTGCATGCATGTTTTATTCCAGTAATCATGTTATGTGTATAAGTGTGAACTGTGTTTCTTATCTGTTTCACATGCTGCAAGTTGAGATTTGGTTTCAAGTCTTTAAAAAATTGGTATGTTGTGAATACCTTCTTGTTGGTTCCTTTCAGACAATTGGACCAGGGACTTGCACAGGCTGTTAGTATTGTAAGATATTGAGTTTATTCAGTTGCAAGCCTGGTGCTTTTCAATATATAAAGGAACATGTTGCCAATGTAGAATTCCAGTTGACCTGGGGTTTTATGACTGATCCCGGTGTCTATTTTTCTCAACTTTTGAGACCATGGAACTACCACTCTTAATAGATTAGATTTTCACTTTGAACTTGGTTATGTAATATTGGAAGAGGATAGTTGAGTGTATTAAAGCAACTCCTGGGAGGTTACTGTATTTCCAATAGTATTTGTTGTTTTTCCTCTTTCTCTACAGCATAAGCAGAGCAGATAATGGTTCTTGTTTACTGGAAATGAAGACATTAATCATTAAACTATCAATCCCTATATTCATTGGAATTGATTCGTTGTGTTATATATATGAATTTTCATGTTTCTGTCCTTATTATTCAGTCAACTGTAGGGTCTCTCTTCTCTGTGAAGTTTGTGCTTTCATTATGTTGGTCTGCTTTACTTGCTCTAGCTGCGATCCATTTTGAAGCTGGATATGCACAGATTGTTTGCATGTTTATTAAAACTTTGAAATCTTAAATGGTAGACAGTTCTTTTTTCATATAATTTCGATAATATTTCCTTGTAGCCTGGAAACCTTAGCCCACTCTTCCGCATGCTTTATGTTGATGTTAAACCCTTTTCTCTTACCAGAAAATGAATTACAGCAACCTGGCAGTCCATCTGTGAAGAAGTCTGAAGAGAAGGGTATTGTGACAGTCCACGAAGTCAAGTGCAAGCTCTATGTGAAGGTAATTGACATGTCATACTGTACTCAATGAGACGGCATTGCAAAGTTTTTATTTTTGGGGTAAGGTGTATCAACTTCTAATAGTAGAAGAAAGTTGCCTTTTGCTCATGCATACCAGCAAATCTAACTTTGTCCCCTCCCTTTTTAAAAAAAAATGGTTAGTTTGGTATCTAATATGTCTTTCTAATGCTATGTCAAAATCTCTTGACTGATTTTGAAGTGGAGATCATTTGATGTTTCATGCATTCCATGAGATTTTAAGGTCCAGCATTGGTAATTAAAAAGTACAGGCTACAAAAATATTATAACTAATGATTTGAAAAGCCTGAACCAAAGTCTGTATTTGTGGTTTCAATTAAGGGGTGTGGCAACAAGTGGTACTTCAGTTCTCCCAAAATCAGAATATCCAGGATTCTAAGTATAACAGTTGTTAATACGTGCTGGTGTGATTTGAGTTTGACAGTTCTGTATTCTTCTTGAAATGATGCCATTGCCTGTCCCCACTCTGTATCTTGGTTATGTTTGTAATTTATCTGCCTCATGAATTCTGATGATCTGCATGTCAGTCAAGTCTTGACTTGCATCTCCTGATCGTGTGCTGACTTCTTTGTGGTTGAATGATTTCTGTGGTTTTTTTCTCTTGATATGTTCAGTCAAGTGATCCGTCAGATATAGACACATGGAAAGATAAAGGCCCAGGGCAGCTGTCCATCAAATGCAAAGAGGGGATTGGCAGGTCCACGAAAGAATCTAAACCAACGATTGTTGTTCGAAATGATGTATGTTCGAAATGATCAGGCATTTCTGTTCTTTTGATGGACGTGGCATCTTGTGTAGTTGAAATTGCTACTTTTAACTCCTTTTGTAACTCTCTTGGACTTGCTTGTCTATTGTTTTTGCTGATGGCAGGTGGGGAAAGTGTTGCTTAATGCTTTGCTCTATCCAGGAATCAAGACCAATCCGCAGAAGAATTCCCTTGTTGCAATATTTCACACTGCAGTAATGCATTTTAATTCCTTATATCTGCTCTTTTATATAAACTTTAGCCTGGTTTAGCCTTCACTGGAAATATATACAGATTCACATAATATAACCATCCCATAGAAGGCTGCTGTAATGGCAAGATATTAATCATAGTGTTTAATGTAGTATCTCTATCATGGAACTTACAGCCGATGTTTTGTCTTATTGTAGGGTGATGACAGCGGAAATAGTGATAGTGTTGTGGCACGCACTTTCTTAATTAGGACAAAAACACAGGAGGATCGGAATAATCTAGCGACAGCAATCCAAGAATATGCTCCCACCTCATGAAAGTCATGATAGGAACACACACGGTTCTTAAAATTTTGCAGCAATTGGCTTCCAGGAACTGAGCCAGCTTGTCTCGGGGCTCCAAAATAACCGGGGGTCAATTTTCGGAAGTCGGGCCCCATGAAATCAAATGTATTTCTTTTACTTGTATTATAATAGGAGGAAAAGAAATGCTATGTTTTGTTTCAATCTTAAACCCTTTACTATCCTTTTCCAGTGTACTTGTTTATTTGATGAATGGGCACGTCATCATATGGCTAAGCATTATCCACGGTGTCCAAACCCTTCCTGCCGAATTTCTATCTTCTGCGTCATTTCTCCTATTCCACGGTTAACCGGAACAAAAGTATCAGACAAAGCAGGGAGCTTTCCTAAGAATACTTCTGCACCAGCCAAGAAAGAGAGCTTTAATTAGTGATTCATGGACAAATATACTAAATATATCGAATCAGAAGTGGAATCTGGAAACACTCTAGGGACCTGATTGATCTCATATGTGGAGCCAAAAGAAGCCGATCCTTTTTGGAAAATGTTTGTTCTATAACTCGCAGTTTTTAATGGTTTCTGAAGATGGATGTGGATGCCCTTGTCATCTAATGTGTATTAACTATGATCTTACAAGCAGGAGATTGATGAAAACATATGTACCTTTATGAATTGCATCTAATTTCGAGTCAGTGCCTTCAGTATCAAACAAGAAATCTCTCTCAACTGCGATTCTTGGACTGAAGGTAAGGCTTAGAATTGATGAGACTGGGGATGAGAGCTCTATTCCACCAGATTCGTCATGGTTTCTGAAAGAAAAACCTCCGGGTGCAGAGCACAGAGTGTTGTCGTTGACTAGGAAGGAAGAAAATGACGATGCGAGTGTATGAGATTGCCCCTGTTGATCCTCACCGGTTTCAGGCGATTCATAGGTGAAGCTGTAGGCTTGATCCTGGGCAATAAATGGGGTAGAGAAAGAAACTCCGGCAATTTCTAGCTGCCCACGATTAAGGCTGTCCCGCAGGTGGGATTCTTGAGCTAGCTGTGCACAATCCAGCACCCAGGAGTGAGCAGCACATCACAGTAACCCCTAAAATAAGCAAAACCCAAGGGCTGGTGGACTGATATTCAAGCAAATCAAAATCAGGGGTTTTGGTTTTTGATATGTTATGTTATGCCAAAAGGAACAAACATTTGGCTTAAATAAAGCAAATTTTGCGATGAAATGCTTAATTCTACGTGTTTATAAAGAAGTAATAATTGCAGGAAAATTGTTTATTTACCAACTGCATGGCATATTTGAAAATAGTTCATTTATCCTAAAAAAATCAATTCTACTCTGGGTCAGAAAGCCTTTTTTCGATTACTGCCCTGAATGGCACACATCAACATACGTAACACCTGTGCGGCATTAAGCCTCTTGGAAGGATCCCTACAGAGCATTCCAGTGATTAAGTTCTTTGCAGATGCAGATATATCATCCCAGAATTCTGGGGGGAACCGTAGTTCTGCAACCCTGACTGCATCCGTCAGGCTGGGTATTCTGTAGCAATGGAAAGAAGTTGAAGGTCGTGTAATATTGTCGCTATTGCCCATGTCCTTACCAAAAGGGGGAGGCGATCTTAATTGCGAGAGAACATTAACAGAAGATCACTTTAAAGCCAACTGTATCAAACCGCAGTCCCAGGTGTCCTTTATGGAACTCTACATTTGAGTCAGCTCAGTTCTTTGGCCAGAGTCGAAACCAAACCACCTTGAACTCTTACATGGATAAAGCATCCAGAAGAGGAGCTTTCCTAGTCCAAAAGTGAATCTTTCTTCTTGAACAATATGATAACCCTTCAGTTTCCAAAGACAAGTTGCTGGAAATTTTTAGACAGTATATGTGAAGCTCAGTTTAAGTTGATCATATCTCGAAATTCTTTCCCCTTTTTTCCCCTTCCTATATGATCTGTAACTTGAAAGTTGTAACACACCCATACTGCAAATTTGCATTAAATATCTAAAGCTAGACTCAACCTCAGCAAAGAGTAATGAAAAGCAATCCCCAAGCAGAACTCAAATTTCAAACTCACCATATAAGAATCCAAACTAAAACTTCAAACTCAAAGATCTGTACAAAACTGCCCAGAACTTTGCAAGTGAGAACATGAACAGAAACCAAAAACAATTCCACGTCGTACACCAAAATTGAATACCAAGTCCTACCAACACTAACACCAAAACAGCCATTAACGTTCACGTCTATATCACGTCTATTCATGGTTAGGGTATAGTCATTTAACTAACCCATTTCATTTTTTATGGATAGACTTAAATTATTAGGCTGAAGTTTAACTTAGAACTTTTAAGTTTTTTTGTTTTTAATGAATAGATTATTTGGGCTTAGATTTTAGAATAGGTTTTGGATCATGCTTATATTGGTTTTGGCTTTAACTAAAAAGCCTAGTCCATGCATGACCTAACAAGAAATTATCAAAGAAAAATGCAGTCTTGGGTCCTTAAGGTTTGTTTACCAAAAACACTCCAAGAAAAATTTCAAATCTTGTTCTTTTTTTATCTTTTAGATGATTAGCCAAACATTACCTAATCAATGTCAATAACATTCTAAAAAAAAAAATTCAAGGAGCATTTTATATTTTATTTATGGATCCCCGCATGCTTTTTTTCAACAATATTACTTAATGTCAGGTTATAGACTTGGATTGTAAGATATATATATATATATATATATTTAATATTTAAAACACTTGATATTTTTATGAGATTTTAAGAAATCCAAAAAAAGATTTATTTCAAATAAAAATATATGTCTTGTTTTCATGCATACGATTAAATACTAATTTTTTTCTTTATATATATTTTCTAAAAGATAAAATCACATTTTCATCATGTTTTTAAAATACAAAAGCAGATATCGTAACTAGTTTATAATTGTCCATTGATATTTAACAAAAATATACAAAAAGTCTCACAACAATTACTTTAATATTCATAGTGAAGGATTTAGTTGTAAATTTTAATATTTAAGTGTATAAAATTATACTATAAAGTACACTCTCAACTTCTTTACCGGTCAGATTTTCCATCTTATCTAATTATATGTTTCTTTTAAAAGAATTGAAGAAAATTACCGAGTTATGATTGGGTTTTAAGAGAGCAAGGATGTAATAGCATCTTTTGAGATTACAAGGACTGACTTACAACTAACGCTTAAACTGGCAAGCTAGCGCGGGCGTAACTGACGCCCGGACAAGAGACAACAAGTGGGTTTTGTTTGACTTAAACAAGTGAGGCAATGTGGCCTGGCCACGTAGCCTGGCCCATCGTGTCTGTTCTGCAATTTATAAACTCGGCCCCCCTGGTTTTAGCATATCCAGCTGACAGTAGCTGATTATGCGGTCTACTAGCAAAAACAACAGAATCATACAAGGCAATAACCTCTTTTCTTGATGATAAAACTTTTTTCTTTCTCAGCGATTGAGATTGAGAGGTTTAATTACCTTTTTAATTACAATTGACTTGCGATTGATGTGAAGAGATTGGTCTTTAGTCAAGTTTTTTAAAAAAAAAAATACAATTTTTGAGATATTAGTGAGAAATCTCTGCCTCAGCCATGGGGAAATTTGATCCATCTCAGAAACAACAATTTCTTCAAAAAGAATACACGCAGCTAGCATTAATGGGTGTCCGGGAATGGGATACGCCTGACAGGATTTGATTCGGCTAAAGCGCAATCCATGTGAAGCCTCTGCATCATTAAACCTGCTGTGGATTCTGTACCTGCAAATCATAAAGTCCGGCTTGCTTGGCTACCCTGTCAGGTATTCAAGAATCGCTTTCGCCATCTCATCTCTCTTCGTTAATGCAGGGTGTGTTTGGTGAAAAGTTAAGTTGTCTGAAAACTCAGGGAAGGAGAGGAAATAAGGTTCACCAGATGACTGCTGACCCCTTAACGACACCGTGTAACGTATTCTTGTCCAGAAATACCCCATTAACTGGTTGGCTCAATTGTGTCACTCTTTCCACCCATTCAAGGATAAACACAGTTAGCAATACCAGCCTATCTAGTCGGTTGATCCATCTTGGTTGGATTTGGACTCGGCAAAACTCGAGCCTGCAATCAGTCTGGTGAGACTTGCACAGCGCATTTAAGTGAATTTAACAATGAAACGACCCCACATAACTTGTATAAACCCTCTTTTTAGCATGAGTGGTTTCAGTCCAGGCAAATTATCACTGAAAACAAAAGACATGGGTGTTACTAGACAATTAAAAGTTTTTTTATATATTCATTTCTAATCGTAAATTTAATTGGTTAACTTGATTTTTTTTTCTCCTTTTTTTTATTGATTGATTTTAATTTCATATTTTAATAATAATTTGATTGAGAATTAGACTTTATAATTTATATTGGTTTGTTTTTTTGTGAGATTATTTTCATTTCATGACCAATTATAGGTTTGGCAAAACTATTTTATCCTAATTCTTTTTTAATCAAATATTTTTTTCAATTTCATCTCCCAAACTGAGTTAATTAGGGACTGAGTTTCACAATCTATTCTTCAACACAGTACAGGAAGGATATGTTTTTTCTTCCCTCCCAAAAAGAAAATAAAAAAGTTCCATTCGTACTTTTCTTTCTATGGTGGAAATTAAGAGGTGGGATTCTTTAATCATTTTCACCTTTCTTGTTCTAAAGTATGTTGTGCTGCTGTTTTGATTTGTTGGATTTGAATCGCTAGATTCGGGCAGGGGAAAAAAAAGAAGAAGAGAAAAGGGTGAGAATGATGGCTTCTTTTTCTTGAATTTAACGGCAATGAGATGAAGGCCACTGCTGGAAACAAAACAGAAACAAAGCAATTAGCAGCAAAAATAAACCAATAAAAATATCCAGACATTAAAATCATTTTAATTAAAATAGCATATTTACCATACCTTTTCTAGAGAATCACATTGATTATTTGCGAGATTGTCTAACTCCTTAATTCATTCTATTAAAACCGATCTTATTCACCCAGAAAAAAGCATCTGGTGATGGATTTCAATTATTGAGTAGGGACAACTCAATGTTTTTATCTTTTATACGAATATAATAAAGAACATGTTACCCTTATAAGTAATTTTTGTTAGAAGGCTGATAAAAGTCAATTTGATTTCTTACATTCTAAAATTTGATTTCTTACATTCTAAAACACACGACGTAAATAATATATCACCCTTAAAAGCAAAGTTTGTTAAACTTTCAGCAAAAAGCTTTTTTATATATTCAAAATGTTATTCTAGTTATTAACTAGTTGAATTTAGAGATTTAATATTTTGACAAATATAAATATTATTTTTAAAAAGTTGTTGATGTATGCTACGCTAGCAAGTGGACAACACATGCATCATCATCCCAATTCCAAGCATCGCTTTTGATCATGATTATTTATATAATTTTTGTTTTGGATCATTTATTTTTCAATTTCATTCATTATCATTTTGTTGATCTAGAATTATGTCGTGTTATTTTACAAGGTTTGCCTTCCACAAGGCTAGTTCTAGGCTCATGACCACGATCACAAGTTTTGAAAGTCAGCACGGGTTAACTTTGTCATTTAAGATTTTTTTTTTAAAACTGAGTTTTTTTTCAATATTTCCTATCACTCCGAGTCTTTTCTTTTATTTTCTCTCCATGAAGTTATCTTAATCTTATATAGAGTAGCAAGGCTAGCGAGTTAACCTAGGTTAGCGTGATTATTTTTTTAATTTTATTATTGATTTGTTTGATAATTAAATTTTATATATTTTGAACGTTGAGAATTTGTGCTATCAATCTATTTATTATCGATGTAGTTTTTATTGATATTATTTAAATCAATCAAGCTTGTTATAGACGGTAAACTTAATGATTCAAATCTTGATTTTTATATTGTTTTAGAAGCACTTATATTATTTTGATTTTTTTTTATATTGAAAGAATTTAGATTAACCCGTGAATAAGAAATACCCGTGTCCAAGTATATACTGACTTGGCAAGTTTTAAAATTAACGTTCCAATAATTGGAGACCCAAAACTCAGCTTCCAAACGCACCAAAGGAACTTCTCCTCCATTCCCAGTAGCCACCATTACAAACCTGCCACGTGTACACCTTTTCGAACCTGTCCCCTCACTAACTTTTTCTGTGCTGGCATTTATCGTTTGGATACGATCGAGTACAGAATCAATGGCAACATATTCGCCTGTCCCTCGTCACCAAATAGTTGCCTTTTAGAGCCGCACGTGACAAAGTGGAGGTCAATGGAACTTTTGGTACCCTGTATTGTTTCTCTCTTTCAATATGATCCCCACGTGCTCTTTTATTTTTTATTTTTACCTGTATTCATGGGATTAAATGATGGAAATTAACATATTATACACTTTAAATAACTTTTAAAAAAAAGTTGGAATAAAATGGGATTTAAGGACCACTCTGCTAAGAAGAAAATATGCAGTGGCCAAATCAAGAGAAGATGAAAAGTATAAGTACTAACCAGACCTGAAAGGGTAGAGTAGAGATAGCAAAACACCGAGGAGAAGGAGCAACGTGTGTAATGTGTGCCACGCTAACCCAGGACCTTTTTTTGTGTGTATATATATATAAGAGCACCTGGCCAATCGCTGTAAGGACGTTTCTGGCCTCATTTTACGTTTTTGTCCTTTGACTGTTGTTTTAGCTTCCTGCGGGATAATTCTGGATAAAGATATTTGTTGCTGAGAGAATACCCTTACCAGTTTCCTTATCTACAAAATTACCCCGGCCACGTTTTTTTATATTTATTAATTATTTCATCATGTGATCTTTACACTGACAAAGCACTAAGAAAGGTATTAAATCCTTCTAGCTATATCCCATAGCACTATTTATCTATATTTTATGTTTCTTTATTTAATATCATCTTGCATTAATAAGACACTCAAATGTCTGAATAAATCACTGTATTCTCACATGTAAAACACTATTTATTAGAATAGTATATTGTGTTTTTTTTTTTAAATATTAAGTTATTTTAGTAATTGCACTTTGTAATTTTTTATTTTTTTTTGTCATGTTATGTATAGGTCTTATTAATTTAATTTCTCTTTCTCTCTCTATTTTAATTCTGAAAATTAAATCTTTTGAAAGTGTGGTTTCATATATATTTTTCATTTAGTTTCTATGAATTTATCTAAAACTCATAATAATAATAATATTTTTATGGTATTCTTGTTGATAAAATAAAGATCAAGTGCAAAAACACATGGAAGGTGCTCAAAAAAAATAATTGATTTAAGTTATGATATCATTTTAATTACAAGGTTAATGTTAACACAAAGGTATGTGTGCTCAAAGGTTACGTGGATACAACAAGTACCGGTTAAGCAAAGTTGAGATTTAAAATTCATTACTTTATGAATTAAAGATAGATAATTTATCAATTGGAAAGAATGATTAATATTTGTTTTTTTTTTTAAATTCGTTTAGAATTACATTATTTATTTAAAACTATATTAAAATAATTATTTTTTAAAAATCAATTTGAAATAAACTTTTTTTTATTTAAATCAATTTGAAATAAACATCGATAGACATATAAAATTTATAAAATAAAATAAAAGCAATACTATGTAAGGTTGCGCGCGCGCGCACACACACACATGCATATATATATATATATATATAATTTTAAAAAATAAATTTGATACACATAAAATATATAAAAAAGTTACATGAATCATATCAACCTCATTAAAAATTTAAGACACCCAATATAATTAAAAACTAATTGTTATTTATTTAAATGTGAAATCATACAAAGAAAACAACATAGAAAAGGTATTAACTAAAAACAAACCTTAAAAAATATTATGAAAAGATATAAAAGGTATTAATTGAAAAAAAAAAAGAGCAACAAGAAAGGAGAAGCCCAAGCTTGTGTGTTTGAGCCTACTATTTATTCTAAAAAAAAAATCAATAGATGACACGTAACTCATTGTGGTAGACAACTTATTATTTGTCAAACAAGATTTTTATCACCACTATGATGGATGTAAATTCAGACATATGAACTTGTTGACCTAAAAAACCTTATTTTTCAACCTATTTCATCCACAAATTACCCTATTAACACTCCTAGGACACTAAGAAACCAGCCTATCAACCTAACAAACCCAAAAAATGATCCAAACCACATGATTAAACCAGAAAAAATATCCCATCCTCGACTTGAATTTGTTTTTAGGCTATGTTGAGGATTAAAACAACTACCATAAGACTCTCCTCGTCTAGTGACAATTCACATAAAATTTAACTTATTTGGTGGCTAGATTCGTCGCCGACAAAGAGCTTTTATTATCTTCATTTGAATCTAGTGACTTCTCTCTCTCTTCTCATGAAAAAAAATTGAAAAATAATGACAATGAAATTTTGCACCAAAATATAATTTTCTAAAATTAAAAAGACTAGTCTTCTAATAGCAAAAAAAGGAGATAAAGGACTAATTTTGCTTTCTAAACAACTTTTAAAGCCACAATCTACATTACCCGTGATTTTTTACTTTAAGCTCATGTCTTACAATTCAACCTTTATTATCTAAAAAAACATGTAATTGACTGCCAATTCAAGCTCAATAAAACTTAATTGTGCACAATAAAAGTTTGACAATAAATTTGTATATTTTATTTTTAAAAATCACTTTTCTATCCACAATAATTTGTGAGATGATGAATAATATTTTATGTTACAATTAAAATACTACCTCTTTTAATTTAAATTTAAATTTAAAAATCATACATAGTATATAATCTAAACCAATCAATATATGAAATCAAGAAAGCAAAAAAACTCTTTGAAATACCCAACGAATTTCCTGGGGTTTAACTCAAACAACAATGTGTTATTTCATATAATAAATGACTATGTTTCTCATGTTATAGTTTTAGGTTAGATTCTTAAAAATCTTATAAGAAAAATTATTTTGTGAATCTTATTTTATAACTATATATTGTTGATAATATTTTCTAACTAAATAACTCAACCAACTAAGTAGAATAAATAAATCTAACAGTTTTCATTGTTAAGAAAAAAACCTCGTCACACGTTTCATTTTTAAATATATATCATGATATTTTTTAAATGATTTTTATTTTTATCGTGAATAAATTAAAACCATAAAAAATTATAAATATTACATATTTAGAAAACAATTTAACAATAACAGCAAATACTCCAGCGGTTTGCGATTGTGATAGACAAGCTTTTATTTTTTTTTAATGTTTTAGTATTATTTTAATGTGCAGAGTTAAAATTTTTAAAAAATAATTATTTTAATATAGTTTTAAATAAACAATGTAATTCTAAACGTATTTAAAAAAAATAATTAAGAAAAATTTTAAAACAAGTATTAATCATTCTTTCCAACATGCTATTAAAGAAAGCCGAAAGTCTTTCAAAACATACCATTAAAGAAAGCCAAAAGTCACAGAATCGTAATTAAAACAAAAAACCAGTCCTTTAACACTGAACGATAAAGAAGCACTTCGATATAGGACCTCGGTCTGCTCCCAGGAAGGCATAAAAGAAAACCTTGAACTCGGAGCCGTGTCGTTTGCTTAATCGGCGGCGTGAAGCGCCTCCATTCTCTACCGCACTTACCCTCAAATACTCACTTTATTCTCCGCTCAGCCACTCTGCTGCTCCCTTCTATATTCGTTAGCCACCATTAGACATATCCTTCAGTTCCCCCCAACTCTCCTCTGTGTCACTGGAAAAGCAAAGAATCCCCTGTATCAAGAACAAAAAGAAATTATAGTACATTCTCTTTATACAAACTAAAGTTAGTATCTTCTCATGTTTTTTTAGCTTTTGAGGTCTTATTTTATTGCGTATATTATTATTCCGCATGTTTGATTGTTAGGTTGTTTGATCAGTGACCATGATCATATGATCATGTCCTGTTTTTTGGATTTTCTCGAATGTGGGTTTCTTTTTTCGGGTTTTAGTGTGTTTGCATGCGAGTTTTGACTGTGGAGGATTTGTTGGAATTCAAGGGTTTTGGTGAACGTGTTTGTATTTCTTGTTTTGGATGGTTAAAAAGTGAAACTTTATACAATGTGGTTAGTGAATTGTTGTTATTTTGATGAATCTTGATTGTTCAGTGCAAGTTTTTGTTTGTTTTGAGTTAGGTTTGCTACAAAACCATGGTCTTTTTGCCTTGTCACTTGAAATATTGAGCCAACAAAAGTAAGGGGTAGGTGGGTTATGTGTGTTGTGCATCCAGTTGATCAATGGGTGATATGGTGGATCATTGCTGTCTAACCCTTTTTTTTCCTCTTAAGAAATATAAGTCTAGGTGTTTAATTATGATGATTTTGGAGGGAATATGTTTGCTTTTGTGGATAATTAATTGGTGTGGCCCAAAATCTCCAAACTACAGAAAACATGGGATTAATGATTGAGTATGTGATTCTGATTCGTTTACTCGCTTGATGTTTGCATCCAATAACGTATGTTTTTATCTGCTAGAAGTAAATTTGGTAGTTTGGCATTTTTGTTGTTTGTTTTTTCAGATTATTCCAATATTCTTATCGATTAACTTGTTATTATCATTGGGCAGTAGGAGAAAACATAAGTAAAGGTGTGGATAACGGATGAAACTGCAGAGCATATTGACGTGATGCATGTGTGACATGTACGTTTCATTTAATTGGATGCGTCATGCAATGGAAATTTTATGGTGTATAAGTTGTGACTAGTGACAACATACTAGTTTCAACATGGGCCCATACGACGTCAACTCTCAGCAGCAAGAGCGACGTCAACTCTCAGCAGTAATAGTATGAGACTCCAGTCTGAAAGAATCAGAAGTGGTTGTTTGTCATATGATTTGATTTGTGTTATGGGCCCATAACTGTTATGCCGCCTCTAGTATATGTTGAACACCATAAGATTACTCATTATGCAACATAAACTGAGTAATTTGGTTATAGTGACTGTTTCTTGCTATGATTGCATTTTAGTGTTGTGTTATTCCAGGCTTGTGTGCTAGCTTTGATGGTGGAAAATCTGGTGAACTCTGATCTTGTGATCATTGAATGCGGTCGTAATATAATTCAGAGCACGGAATAACACAAAGCAAGCTATTTCGGCTGCTATCTATTGCCTCTAGAGGCAATTTCATGGTTGAGTTTGGCTGAAGAGGAAAAGGAATAAACTAGATATAATCACCCCTTTGGCATGCTTTGCATTAACTGCCAACATTTGAAGTTGATGCATTTATACATGCGAAACATCTGCTAGGTTAAGACAGTATGGTAGATAATTGAAGTTCTTACAAGCAAAATGAGTAAACTTAACTATCTTAAATAAATGTTTGAATTAAGTTGTTTCATAGAATTTTCAGAATTTTAAAATCAGCCATAGATGGTGCATCAACTTTCAGTCTCTTCTTTCCATTTTCTCTTTTTGCTTCTTTCTTTGATATTAATAGGGTGGATAACCTGTAAGGTCTCTCAGTAAGGCTTCAGATTTGCTGATGGCACATTTCCTTGGCTTTCCTAATATCTAGACTGCTGTTTTTTTAGGTTGGCCCAACCACTTGCAAGGATTCCTTGCTATACCACTAACAGGTTTAAAGAAATCAACTTTTTTGTGTAGGAAAGTTTCATTCTGTTTATAAAAGCTGTTGAATTATTTACTTTATTCTAATCTTTTCTGGTTGTTGCACTCACCCCCACTTTCCCCCTCTTATGATCTCATGGGATCTGCAGGTTGCTTGATTTGTAGTGATAAGCTTGCTGGGTGTAATGGAGATTGATTTTTCTGAAAACCAGCAAGTGCCATCTGCTCTGATAACTGGGATAGCTTTTGGTGTTTCAACCAAGGCAGAAACGGTACGCATTTTTAGTTGGATTCTTTTTTTTTAAATGAAATTAGAGAAGGCAGAGTCATCACAGTAATATACCTTATGGTGGTGTATCATCTTTGATTACCACAGCAGCATTAACATCTTATATTCATATCTCTGTGTGTTAACCACTCAGTGAGGTTCTAGAATTCACTCTTCCCTATAAACCCAGTGACTATCCAGATCCCCTTAAGGCGTATCATTTCTATCAGTTTGGTAAATTTATTTCTATCAAGCTTCTGTTTGTTTCTGAAACTCTTCTGGCATCCAATGCCACTTCTGAGTTCTTATTTTGGTTTATTTATTGATACTGATGATTTCAAAATTTAGACATGCTACCTTATTTTTTATATAAAATGGCTATTCAATTTCTACATAAGCTCAAGTGGTGATTAATATTTCTAGTTTTATTAGGTGGTGCATTTTTCATATAAAAAAATTGATTCTTGTCATGTCGTGACAGGAAAAACTTTCAGTTCTAAGTATTGATGCTGTAAGTGAGGTCACTGATCCTAAGCTGGGACTTCCAAATCCATCTTTGCGGTGCTCCACATGTGGCTCTGGGGATATAAAGTCGTGTGAAGGTATTGTGGATGTCTACTTAAATTCTGCAGACAGATTAGCATCTATACTACCAGAGATTGTGCTAATATATTATTATCACTTTCAGGTCATTTTGGTGTTATTAATTTTCCATACACAATAGTACATCCATACTTCTTGTCTGAAGTTGTACAGATTCTGAATAAAATTTGCCCAGGATGTAAATCTATTCGATTGGCCAAGGTCAGGTACCTCATTCCCTGTGCTTTAATCTTGTCCTTTTTGCTATTTCCCTTGTGATAAACTTAAAGTTTTTGTATTATGGCTAAGTTATATATGCTCTTTTCTATGTTTATTTATGATTGTTGCCAGATTTTTCTCTATTTTCATGACTAGTTTAATTAGTAATCAAAACTATCCATGCGAGAATGAATGTTAATACAAGCGCACATGTAGATATGTTAAATCTGGATTTGAGCACCTGCATGAGCGTCGAGTTAAGTATATTAAGTAGGTTCTTGTTTGTAATGTATTCCACTTCCACAGACTATACTGTGCAGACTTTTTTTCCTTTTACCCTTGTGATTTGGATAAAAAAACAAAGTTATATTTGTTTTTATTTAAATGTAACAATATTTGAAGAGGAAGTGCTTTGAAATAAGTAGATCAGTAGAGAACCTTGATTGTGTGGGGCATGACTTTAGCAGTTAAGCACAACAAATATTTAGGTGTTATTCAGGTAAAATAGAATTTTCTTGGGAGGCTTAATCATCCACAACTTGAACTTGCTTTTCATTATGTCATGGGTTGATCAAAAAAAGTATATTGTTCTTTACAATTTATTTAGAATTGTGCAGTTAATCACTTAAATTTTTTTCATTAGATCAAATTCTTTACAATTTATTTAGGATAGGGCATTTAATCACTTGGAATTTTGCAATTAGCACAAACCATTTTGTTTTACCATGTTCATTGAATGAATCACCAGGTTTGGTCTGGAAAACTTTGAGAAAGCATTGATTTTTCTATTGGGATGGTTCTTTCCCCTTGCTGTTCTAGATCCTTGAAATCTGTTTTTGTTTGTGGTTGAAGATCGATTATAGATAACATCAGTGTTTGGTGCTTTGCATGTGAGCTACTGCAGGTGATCTAGTCTTCCTTTTATTGATGTTTTCCCTTTTCTATTTTGTGCATATATTCAGGCGACAGAGTTGATAGCTAAAGAAAATCCACAGAGAAAGGGCTGCAAATATTGTGCTGTAAGTCTGTCCAGCACTTGATGCAATCTTCTTTCTTTTGCTCATAAGTGGTTTCGTATTAATCACTGTATTACAAACAGGGAAATTCACTAGGTTGGTATCCCCCAATGAAATTCAAAGTCTCCAAAGAAATTTTCAGAAAAACAGCAATTATAGCAGAGATCAGGGAAACTTTGTCAAAAACCCCCCAGAAAAGATTCAAGAAAATTTTGGCTGCTGACTATTGGGATATTTTTCCAAAAGATGATCAAGAAGAAGAGGAAGAAACCATTGCAAAACCAAACAGGAGAGTTCTATCACATTCACAGGTGCCACAGCATTGTCTTATTGTATCATGATATCTCAGTCACCCAATATTTCTAATTGAATGTCATGCAAGTGTTTTTTTTTTACCTTCCACTTCAATTAATGTCATCAATCTATTTAAGACCCGTTTCTTTTAGTATGTTATAGTTTCACCATATGTTAATACTCTAAACAAGGGCACAAAGATGAGTTTAATATCTTGACTTTATGTTTCCTGCCCGATCCATTAGTGTTCCATATATCTAAAAATGTGACAATTTTAGCATTTCATTGTAATCAGTTATGGTGTAACTGACAAACACTTGTTCCTGGATTAGTTGAATAGTTTCCATTAATCGCTTTTCCACTCGGACCTCTCTTTATAATGATACAGCTAGTTTTATGCTGACTGTCAATTTGTCACAATCTTCTACATCTTGAATCCACATGCTATGGCAGATCCTGCTTAATGTGAAGTCTAGCATAGGCAAAGTCATATTGCTATTCTAAGTTGATCAAAAAATGGCAACATAAATTATTTCATATTTTAAGAAATCAAGTTTACAAAAAGAAGACCATTTCCTTTGCATGAGTTATGGCTCTATTGTCATGATTTATATGCTGGTGCCAAAATTCTTAAGGGTTACGCTGCCACTAAAAACTGTTGGCATCATGAAGATTTTTCTCATAAATCCACTGTTACAGAATAGAATGGGGAGGAGAAATGTGGGTGGGGTTGGGGTGTTTGATGGCTCCCTTTAATCTCTTTTGTATCTTTCCAGGAAGAGCTGCGTGTTCAGGTTTAAGGAGTGAAGGACATAAGATGGGTTGAAAATGATAGGTTAATAATGATTCCACTGCCCATTTAAGTACGTGAATCTCTTGGAGGTGGTGTCTATATATTCTTTAGAATGCCCTTGTATGCTTGTATCCCCTTAGAAATCATTCATAAATAATGAACAACATTCCTGCTTATTCAGTTTTTTTTGTATATGCATCATAGTTTTGAGTTTTATTTGTAACTTAGTATGGCTTCAGGATTCAGCAATCCTGTTCATTGATTCACAAATATAGCTCGCTGTCCTTGTGTCATTTTGTATTTTATAAATTGAATGCTGCTATATTGTTTATGTTATCTATGTCTTACACTAAGCTTTTGTGTACATGATGACTACCTGTCTGGTTTCAGGTTCGACATTTGTTGAAAGATGTTGATCCAAATTTCATAAAACAATTTATTTTGAGGACAGACACAATTTTCCTCAATTGTTTCCCAGTAACGCCAAATTGTCATCGTGTGACAGAAGTTACACATGCATTTTCTAATGGGCAGCGATTGATCTTTGTAAGAATTGTTTCTTCCTCCACTTCATTTGTCTTGATTGTCTTGGATTGCATGTTACAGCAGCTTGGAAAACTTCCATAACTGTTCTCATGTGTCTGTTGTGCTTTTAGGATGAACGAACTAGGGCTTACAAAAAAATGGTTGATTTCAGAGGGGTAGCAAATAAGTTGAGTTTTCACGTTGTGGACTGTCTGAAAACTTCTAAGGTAAGACATGGCTTCTTTTTTTTATTTTGCTCAAACTGTATTGGATTTGAATCATTCGATATTTGCAAAAAGTTTATGCTTTTATCCTTAAAATTTATTCTTCTAATTCACAGCTAAACCCAGACAAGTCAGGAAATATTGATCCTTTTACTGCTCAACCTAAGAAAAGCAATGATTATGTTAATAACGCATCTGGTTTGAGATGGATCAAGGATATCATTCTAGGTAAACGGAATAATCATTCATTCCGTATGGTGATAGTAGGGGATCCTAATCTCCAGCTGCACGAAATTGGCATACCTTGTCATGTTGCTGAGAGGTTGCAAGTTTCAGAATCTCTCACATCTTGGAATTGGGAGAAGTTGAATGCTTGTTTTGAGAAAAGCCGTTTTGAAAAGGGTGACATGCATGTTCGTAGAGAAGGGAATCTGGTTCGTGTTTGTCACATGAAAGAGCTTCGTCTTGGCGACATCATTTATAGACCTCTTAATGATGGAGATACGGTCTTGATCAATAGGCCCCCATCCATACATCAACACTCTCTCATTGCTCTCTCTGTTAAAGTCCTTCCAGTGCCTTCAGTTCTTGCAATTAATCCTCTCTGTTGCCCCCCATTCCGTGCTGATTTTGATGGTGATTGTCTGCATGGCTATGTTCCTCAATCAGTTGACACCAGAGTTGAGCTAACTGAGCTTGTTTCCTTGGATAAGCAGTTAACTAATTGGCAGAGTGGCAGGAATCTTCTTTCTCTTAGTCAAGATAGTTTAACTGCTGCTCACTTGGTCTTGGAGGATGATGTTTTCTTAAGTTCTTTTGAGTTACAGCAACTGCAAATGTTTCGACCTGAGCGATTCTTGTTGCCAGCAGTTAAAGTTCCTTCAGCTAATGCTCATGTTTGGACTGGAAAGCAGTTGATCAGCATGCTCTTACCTATAGGATTTGATCATGATTTTCCATCATGTAATGTTTGCATTCGAGATGGCAATCTTGTTTCTTCTGAAGGGTCCTTTTGGCTATGGGACACTGATGGTAACCTATTCCAAAGCCTTGTGAAACATTGCCATGGTCAGGTTCTTGATTTCTTGTATGCAGCTCAGAGAGTTCTTTGTGAATGGTTATCAATGAGGGGCTTGAGTGTTTCTCTATCTGACTTGTACCTCTGTCCTGATTCAAACTCACGGAAAAACATGATGGATGAAATTCAGTATGGATTGCAAGATGCTGACTATGCATGCAACTTGAAACATTTGATGGTAGATTCTTGTCGGGATTTCCTCACGGGAAATATTGAAGAGAATCAGTGCAATGTAGAACGATTGCGTTTCCTTGCTGGATGCAGTGAAGATGATTATTGTGTTATGGCCTTTGATGGAGAGCGCTTATGTTATGAGAAGCAAAGATCTGCTGCACTCAGTCAATCTTCTGTTGATGCTTTCAAGCTAGTATTTCGGGATATTCAAAGTTTAGTATACAAATATGCTAGTCGAGACAACTCATTGCTGGCTATGTTTAAGGCTGGAAGCAAGGGTAATCTACTGAAATTAGTGCAGCATAGCATGTGTCTAGGCTTGCAACATGCACTGGCTTCATTGTCCTTCAGAATGCCTCATCAGCTCTCATGTGCTGGTTGGAATAAGCAAAAGGCCGATGATGCTACTGAATCTGCCAAGCGCTACATCCCACATGCTGTTGTTGAAGGTTCTTTTCTATCTGGCTTGAATCCTATTGAGTGTTTTGTTCATTCAGTAACAAGTCGAGATAGCTCTTTCAGTGACAATGCTGATCTTCCTGGGACTTTGTTTCGAAGGATAATGTTCTTCATGCGTGATTTGCATGGTGCATATGATGGAACAGTTAGAAATGCATACGGGAACCAGCTAGTTCAATTCTCTTACAATATTGATGACATGGATCCATCTAGTAGAGTTGATGAGATCAATAACGGTGATGGGATAGCTGGCCGGCCAGTGGGTCCATTGGCTGCATGTGCCATCTCTGAAGCTGCATACAGTGCCCTGGATCAACCAATCAGCCTACTTGAAAAATCACCTCTTCTGAATCTGAAGGTTCTTTCTCTCTATCTCTCTCAAGTTTGTGGAAATCTCATTTTATTATGCTCTGCAATACAAAGGTCACTTGCAAATGACAGTAAACACATCCATCGGTTTACTTTCTGTGCATGTAGTCCATTACCCAGTTTTACTCTCACAAAAAATATCGTTTTGGGAACTGGAGGGGGTGATTTAGAGACAGTTGTTACCATTTAGCATTTTAGCTCCTTTTTTTTATGGCTTGCATGAAGTGACTACTCTTCCAGCTGGAACCATATCTTTTGATGTTGCGCTCAGCAATGGCTTCTACATGATGATGTTTAATATGTCCAAAATTCAGTGAATGGACCCTGCCACATCCCAAAAGCAAACAGATAAAAGAGGTTTTATTCAGAGGCATGCGTATAACTTGTTCTTGGCCTCCCACTCCCAATGAAGCTAAGAATGCGGATGCTCTAGAAAATAGTTTCATGAAGTCATTGGGGAATGCATCCCAAAAGCTCATTTTTTATTTTTTGATCTTCGGAGATTGGGCCTGAATAGCTAGAAAACAGGTTCATGAAATCATTTGAGAAGTACATGTATAGTTAGTGCTACAGAATTATTTTCCTTTTCTATTCTTTTGTCCCAGTCTTGGAACCTTTTCTATTTTCCCCTTGAGGTATCATGGTTCACTTAATGTATTTATTATACTATTTATCCCTGAATTTCCTGACTTTTTTTTAATCATCATCTGATAAATTGCACAGAATGTGTTGGAGTGTGGTCTGAAAAGGAATAGTGCTCACCAAACTATGTCACTATTTTTGTCTGAGAAACTTGGGAGACAGAGGCATGGTTTTGAGTATGCAGCATTAGAAGTCCAGAACCATTTAGAGAGACTACTCTTTTCAGACATTGTTTCTTTTGTCAGGATAATGTCAGTTTCTAGCTTACTGTTCTTAAATATTTCATTTGTTTTATTATTATTATTATTATTATTATTATTATTATCATCACAATGCTTATTATTTTTTTGCTAATTGATGTGTATTTGGGCATTAGCTTTTCCCCTCAAAGTGATTCCAGGATGCGTTTTAGTCCTTGGGTTTGCCATTTTCACGTATACAAGGTAATAGATCTAAATATTTTGGTTACCTCTAGTACATCTGTATAAGTGGTATATATTGCATAATTCTTTTTTTTCCTTTCAGGAAATTGTAAAGAAGAGAAGTCTAAAGCTGCACTGCATAATTGATGCCCTTGAAAAGCAGTGTAAATCAAAAACTCGTTTTCCTGAACTGCAAATAACAAGCAGGTATGCTGTATGGTTCTTATTAGATACTCATCAAATTAAAGACTGGAGAATGATTTATGGTCTCCGCATTATGTTATTAAAATTCTGTCTATTTTTCTATTCGTTTCACTAAAACTGTAGTAGAATTGTAGACCTAGCAGCTGTAAAACTGCTAAGAATTCCAAAATGTAATCAGCTCAGGAATGGATTTTAATTTTTAATTAAAACTTTACTGTCTCAATATCCTGGAACAACAATTTCTTTCCTGAATTTTAGTTTATTCCTCTTCATGTGTCTGATTGTGGTTTTCTTCATGTTTGTTCACAGTAACCTGGTTTAATTGCTAAGAGTAATAATGCATATCAAAATAAGTGGTTTATTTGTGAAACCCACCCATCCCCCCTGCTGACAAACTGGGATTCATACTTTCTAGTTTCCTGGTCACTTCTGAATTTTCGTTACAAATGAACCTGTGGCCTTGATATACTTGAGCTTTGTATTGGAATTTGTTGCCTCATATTCCCTTCATATTTTCTTTACTTTATAAATCTGCATGGAGCCCTACCTATTTCCATTATATTTACTATCAACAAATCATTTTGATGGTCATTCCCTATGCCTTTCACTTCTTGACCCTTTCCTTTCATGGTTTCTTTGTTCTTTGGTTCAAATTTTTGCATATTTTTCCAAACTTTATCAGTGATTGTTGCAGTGTATCCCATTTGGATATAATGACTCCTATCATTACCACTTGTGCCCTTTTTTGGTGCTAGACTTTCCTTACAAAACCTCTCAAAATCTGCATGGAGATCTGTTGTTCTTTCTGACCTGGCGATTAAATGCCAGGTACTGTGTAGCTGGCACCTGGAAGGAAAAAAAAGAAACATTTTGCATAACTGTCACCATAGTTGAAACTTCCAAGAAGGAATTCATAGAATTGGAGACAATTCAAGACCTAATGATTCCATTCCTTCTTGAAACAGTTCTAAAAGGTTGGTCTTGATCCTGATATTTCATTTGAGCTAATTTTTCTTTCTGTAGAAGCTGATGTCATATATTTCTTCTTCTTTTTCGGACCTGTTATTTTTATTCAGAGTCTTCGATTATATGTTAGTGGACAAGTTGATGATATTATAACATACCAAATTTCTCATTTAATGTTAGGATTCATGGAGATACAAAAGGTTGACATTTTGTGGAATGATAAGTCCAAGATACCAAAATCTCATAATCATCTCCGTGGTGAGCTCTTCTTGAGGGTTCATATGTCAAGAGGATCTGATAAAACAAGACTCTGGAACCAACTTATGAATGACTGTCTCTCAATAATAGATATTATCGACTGGGCTCGCAGTCATCCAGATAACATACATGAATGCTGTTTGGCTTATGGCATAGATGCTGGATGGAAATTTTTTCTCAATGTACGTAGAATATATTGTCACTTCATCATATTGTTTTCTAATACAACCATTCATGAAATTGTCTCTTAGACTAATTACTAACACAATTTTGAAAACAGAATTTGAAGTCTGCAATGTCTGATGTTGGCAAGACAGTACTTCCGGAACACTTGCTTCTTGTTGCAAATTGTCTCTCAGTGACTGGGGAGTTTGTTGGCCTAAATGCGAAAGGCTTGAAACGACAAAGAAAGCATGCTTCTGTCTCAACTCCTTTTGCGCAAGCATGCTTTTCTGTTAGTTCTCATTACTTTGTACTTCCCACTTTCATATTTTTTTTTATATATTTTCAATCAAATATAATTCATGTTTTGTTTCTGAAATTTGTTCTAGAATCCTGGCGATTGCTTTATCAGGGCTGCTAAGGCTGGAGTGGTGGATGATCTCCAGGGAAGCATAGATGCTTTGGCATGGGGAAAGATTCCTGCCATGGGGACTGGACAATTTGATATTGTATACTCTGGAAAGGTAGGTTTTACATTGTTTCTCAAGGCAGTAGCTAACAAGAGGTTAGATGTCAAGTATCTTTTCCCAGCTCCTGGGAAGCTAAAATTTAAGAAGTTACATAGTGAACATAAGGGTTTTGCTGAAAGGATTTTGAGTGTAAAGGGGTTCCAGGAGTTTAAGGAAATGAATACTATTTGAATGGTTATTATTCATAAAACATTTATTAGTCGTTGTCATTAATGATGTTCTCTTGTTTCTTTCCCTTGCATCAACAATGTTTCTTAGAATTGTCTAATCCTTTATGTTTATATGCTCCATCATCACTCATCAGGGTTTAGAGCTTTCAAAGCCTGTCGATGTGTATAACCTTCTGGGAAGCCAAATGATATCTTCTGAGCAGAATACTGAGTTTGGAGTACTGGATGCTCAATTCTATAAATCTGATAAATGTGGAGCTCAGTTTCTGCACAAGCTTGGTGGTTGTGGTCCTAAAGGATTTAAAGTAAAGGAGGGTATACCAAGATCATTCTTGCGACGTATTCTTACATATGATGACATTCAACGAATGTCCTATACAGTGAGAAAAATCTTGAATAAGTAAGTTAAATCTCCAACGAGTTTTTTCTAACTTTGTCTTAGTTTGATGCAATACTTGTGATGTCGAATTCATGATAGATCTATATTTCTGATGTCATCATTTATGATTCCTTATGCCACATTTTTTTCAATGCAATTTTAATTATTCCATTTTTATGTGGCATTTTCCTAAAATGAAAGAACTTGTGCTCTACTAGTTCAAGAGTGTTGCTTGCCCTGTGGCTTATCTTGCCAAGATTCTGGGCCTTGTGAGTGCTGCTAGTTCAAGATTGTTGCTTATTTTGTGGAAAGGTTGTTGCCCTTGCAGAAAATAATTTGTATCTTTATTACCTTTTTCTTGAGGATTTTATTTTTTTAGCATTTAACTCCCTTGCATTTAATTTAGAATCATTCCACCAGTTTTTTGGCAGTAAAATGCATATGTTAATGGCAGAGGAGAACATGATAAAAGAAGTAATTCCTGCATATTCTTGAAACATAATTTTTATCGAGTGTGAAGCTGGTTTGGCTGATGTATCTAGTGTTGCAGCAACCATCAACCATTTATGAATTGTTCTTTTTTACTTCCACGCGTACATGTTTTTCTATGTCCATGCTGGTGCTTGACATCAATGTACATGATCCTGTCACTGTACCAAAGACACAGTAGTGTCAATGATATAAACATTATTCTGTTCTTTTGGTGGGTCTTGTAAAGATAAAGTGTTTTCTCATTCCCAACATGCCCCTTGTTTTGATTATTTCAAGATCATGTCAATTTAATAAGATCTGCTTCTTTGCAGAAGAATGAAAGGGATACTAGTAGTTCACCATTTCAGAGAGATCGGTGAAGTGGAAGGTACTAATGAATCTTTAAATGGGTGTGGATGTAGGTACTCTGTAGACCAACAATTAAATGAGAGTGACAAGTCTGTTTTGATGATGACTTTATATTTCCATCCTCGAAGAGATGAGAAGATTGGAATTGGAGCCAAAGACATCAAGGTATGTAAACATCTGCGGGACTTGTGTAAATATAGTCATGATTTCATATATCAAATATGCCAAAGCTTTGTGAAAATAATAATAAATTGAACTGTTTCCATTGCCTAATTTTATGGTGCTGTTGTTTTGGATAAACTAGACTGTTTTCTCACGTGTTGGACATCTGTTGGTGGTATTAAAGCATGACTAAAGCCTAGAGACAGATTCTGTTATCTTATAAACAAGAGAAAAGGAGATTAAAACCAGTGTTGCAATGAAACAAACACAACATTGGCTTTTAATTTTTCCTTTTTGTTTTTTGCTATTTCATTAAAAAATAAGGGTAGATGTTACAGAATGTAGGAACCAGAGGTATGGGAATATGCAAATGTTTGAATAAAGCTTTCATATCCATGATTTTAACCCTGAGTTTGTGGTCATTTTCACCAGTCTCAGCATGTTGGAAATGTCTGGATAAATCTTTCATATCCATGTAACCTCACATAGCAATTTCAGAGTTGCGAAGGTTCCATCATGCTGAGATTGCTGCGAATGATTACAAACTCAAGGTTAAAAAATCATGCCACACTGAACACCTAAACAGTCACAGGCACTTCTTCGGCTTCTGAACCATAACCTTCTGAGAGTAATTAATTCTTTTAATCCATCTTTTCTATATCAATTTCATGAGATCTCTCCCTGCAAATTACTTTTGGAAAGTATCTTGTTCTAAGAAAAAAAAATACACCCACACACACTAATAGTCTTCCTTTTGTTGAAAGTGTTTGAAGCGATGTATTCCATATTCCTTCAATAAAATATCGGTCAATGTTGAAGCTATTTTCGTAGTGATTGAATTAACATATAACATCTAATAACTGCTGGGTTGACAGATATGTAGAGAGAAACGAGTTAGTTTCTTGAAGTTGCTTGTCCCTATCTTTTGGTTGATATAATATAAGCAATCTTCACAAGTGCACAAGGTTTGAGGGTGCTTCCTTTCCCGTTCTTTTTTACAGGTTATAAACCACCCAGAATATCGAGATACACGTTGCTTTTCACTGGTTAGAACAGATGGGACGATAGAGGACTTCTCGTATCACAAATGTCTCCATAATGCTCTTGAGATCATTGCTCCTCAAAGGGCCAAAAGGTATCGTGAAAAATATTTGACATCTAAGGTCTCTGCAACAGACAGTGGTTGTACTGACTTGCCATTGGATAACTAACATATTTCAGCTACAGAGATAGGCAGTAGTTCATCAACTGGTTGTAGTATCTGTATCTTTTGAAAGATGTACATTTTCTATAAAAGTAGAATTTTCTGCAGGATAAGGTAGCTAGATGAACAAGGAGTCTTCTTCTTGACAGAATAAGTCCTCTTTGTTTTTTGGTTGTAGTATTGTCCCTAAATGGAGGGCAGTCCATTTCCCGAGCTTCTTTTTGCTCCTTCCACTCTGACTCTTTTGCCTTGAGTTTTATTGCGGCAATGGAGATTTAGTGGAAGCAGCAACGAAAAGCTTGCGTGAAGCATTCATTTATGTGATGTATTCATAAATTCATGCGGGGATGAAAAAATAATAACTTTTTCTTGCTATTTGTTTTTTTTTTTTTTTTTTTTTTTTTTTTTTTTTTTTTTTTTAACTTTTGGGGTTGAATATGCCTTGATCTGGGAATCTCTTCTATTTCTAACCTACATGAACAATGCTTAGAGCTTTATATCATCAAAGTGTGTTTGGCTTGGAGAGTAGAAGTAGCTGTAGTGATGTAGGTTTGTTTTTGTATTTTATAAGCGATTTTGAAAAAAAAATTTATTTTTTAAGTTATTTTTGTTTTAAATTATTTTTTTATGTTTTCAGATCATTTTAATGTATTTCTAAATAAAAATTATTTTTAAAAACAATTGCCATCACAAAACTAATATTTTATTAGAATGGTGAAGCCTGTGAAAAAAAGAGAGTAGAAGTAAAGGTACTCCGTTAAATGCACGAAAAAAGTGATCATAGTTTATGTTAAATTTTAGATTTAAATGATAAAAGTCAATTATTATTGTTTATATATTTTTCATATATTGATATACAAAATTGTATATTTAATTAATATAAATAAGAGTTTAATAGTAGTTTCGTTTTTACATGTCAAAAAAAGTAGATGGAGACTTTGTGAAATTTGTTTTGTTTTGCTTTTATTTTGGATTTTTGTAGTAATTGGATTGTGATCCAGGGCTGGAATTTTTTTATTGATCTTGTAGATTTTTTGAAGTGTATTTAGATGAAAAAAAAGTTAAAAAGTGATTTCTTTTTTGAAGTGTATTGTGATCCAGGGCTGGAATTTCTTTTTTGAAGTGTATTTTGAAGCCAATCCTCGACTTTTTTAAAAAAAGAAAGATTTATCAATTTTAATCTAGATTTTAATTAATACCCTCCCTTATATTTTTAAATTTGTTTGGTTTATTTTTTTTAAAAAAATAGTAATTTCTTTTAAGTTCTTTCTATAATTTTATAGGGCTTCAAAAGAGACGATTGTAATTTATCTTGAAAGTTTTTCCTCATGTAGATAGATAAGTTTTATTTGCATTAAGTATCTATAAAAATAAAAATCATTTGTATGTTGCAGTCAAAATTAATCTCCAAGATAAATGAAAAAACATAAATAAAATAAAAAATAATCAAGTAAAATATTTGTATATACATTTATTTTATATTCTTACGAGAAAAACAAGCTTCTCAATTTAGTTTGTATTTAGTATTAATAACTTATTTTCATTTATCAGTCTATTTTTTTTTATTAATACCAAAAAACATTTTTAACCCCAACATTTTTTATCTGATGCTAAAAATTAATTTAGAATTACTTCCACAATGTAACACGGCTGCACGAGCCAGTGGTGTATAGCAAAAATAGCTATATATATAAAGAAGGTTCACTGGTCTCCTCAAACTTTGAGCTTTTTAACTGTGAGGGCTTTCGCATTAAAATTTCTGGTGTATATATATATATATATATATATATATATACATATAAAAAAAGAAGGTTCACTGGTCTCCTCAAACTTATATATATATATATAAAAAGAAGGTTCACTGGTCTCCTCAAACTTTTAGCTTTTTAAATGTGAGATGGCTTTCGCACTAAAATTTCTGGTATTTTTGTATTTAGGCCCGGAGGCGTATAAAGTTTTTATCAAATTCTTCATGATTTTGCTTTCAAGTTCTTATTGACCGAAGCAATTGAGTTACGCTGATTGAAGCTTTAGAAGCAAAAGCTCTTCATCCTCACGGTTTTTCTAACATCATTTTGTACCTCTATGCCATGAAACAATCGATGTTCCATTTATTGTCTTGTCTTTTTTCATGATCCCAAATGGGAAATCAACGTACCCTTAGCAATCATTTGCTGATGAAACTCGACAAGCATCGGATCAACATTATCTCATCAGCCCCACTATGATTCATGGAGGTCCCCGGCAGCCGAAAAAAAGAATCCGGCCCTGTAAAAGTGAGGTATGATGGCTTGCTTTATTTATTGTCTTGTGCTTATTTATCAACCACATGGACAAAAGTGATCATCTATTATAATGGGTGACATGCAAGCTATTAACTTAACTATAAACCACACAGCAAGTGAGCAAGAGCAATATTGTAGGAGTAGCGCTGTGCTCAGCCTTACATGATATGCTTTCTTTTGTGTTTGGAGCCTGGTTGTGAGGATTTATTTTTATGTTAACTTATTTGCCTTATATGTGAATACTCGACATGAATCATGATTAGTGACTTGTATTTTTTTTATTAATTCGGGCTAACTTATGTATATCTTATTTGCCTTATATATATATATATTTTTTTTATTTTACCCAAGGGGTCCTGGCGTGAGTGGTGAGGGCGCTCTCGTCCCTTAAGAGAGGTCAGGGGTTCAATCCCTATTCTTGTATGGAGCTGGCCATTTGGGGAGCACTTTCACCCCTTCGGGGCCCACCCGGTGTGAACGTGGATTAGTCTGGACCAGTGTCTAGGACACCGCGTTGTTTATACAAAAAAAAAATATCTAAGTTATATAAATACTTTCGTATTAGTAATAAGAGTAATCATAAAAACATACTTTTTAATCTAAAACCCATACTACTGGATCTGAAGAGATAAGTGTTTTGGCACTGACATGCAGCGCAAGCAATAATGAGTGATTTGGAGGCAAGTGAGGTCTTGATCTAGTAGTTGAAGGGACTTGTTTCTTTCTTCTGCATCAGGGTTCAAGTTCCACCTGCATGCTTGTCATCCCCGCGGTGCTTTACATGCTTATTGGGTTTGCAGGATGTTCAATGAGTTTGAGGATTAGTTGTGGTGCTCGTAAGCTGGCCCGGATACCCTAGTGATAAAAAAAAAATGAGTGATTTGGAGATGTGCATGTGTATACCTGTGAGTGGTGGTAAATGCCCTCTCTAATTTCTCGAAACTAAAAACATATATTAAGTTGTGTTACTTCAAACTAAAAAATAAGAGATTAAGGTGTGTATGGATCTTATCGGACAACCAGCAATGAGGATAATTGAGTGTAGGCGACACGCATCGTCACATGCATGAAGAACTGTGGCACACGGTTCATCTCATAGCCAATACATTTTTTGAGTCATTATATATATGTGCAACACGCAACTTCATATTCATCATGTTAGTTTTTCTATAAAGAATTAATCGAGTTTGATATTTTATAGCTTTTTTTACATCCAAATTTGGCAGCATATATAATCAAATACATATATTTTTATATGGTTAAATAAAAACAGCATTCATCATTATCCAAATGCAAAACATGTTTCATCATTATCCAAAAATAAAATGCGTGACGTTATAGGAAATGACTTAATATTTGTACAGTAGATTTCGAGTTCGAGTCAATATGTTTATTTTTTATAGAAATTTAAAACAACTAATATTTTACTTGCTTACTTAGATCTATTTAATACACTTTCCATGAAGTGGATTTCCTCATATTAAAAAAAAAAAGAACTAAAGCTACAACTAGTTGAAAGCTTTAGGTTTTCAATTATTTTTAGCATTAAGTTTTAAAGATATTTACTTTTTTTTATGTTTTAAATTAATTTTTTTATATTAAAAATAATTTAAAAAATATTATTTTAATATATTTCTAAATAAGAAATACTTTAATATTATTGTATAGATATAGAGTGTTGCTGCTGTTATATCATGTATTTGTTTGGAAACTATTAGAAAAGAATTTTTGAAAAAAAAATAGATTTGTTTTTTTTTAAATTATTTTTTTATATTTTCAGATATTTTAAGATGATAATATTAAAAAATATTATTTTAATATATATTTTTTTTAAAAAAAAAACTCTAAAAAACAAAGTCGCTTTCCTCCAAAAACAGACTCTGCACTGTCTTCTACATAAACAGTTACGACAGTATGTGCTGTCAATGTCAAAACTCGACATTAGTGTGTACATTAGAGGTGCTTTCCCTTTGCAGAGAGTGAACTGACGAATTTAATAAACAAGAGATGGACATTTATATTTAATCAATAGCTGTACTTCCTCCCCCCCAATCCCCAGCCAACCAATTCTGTTTTTTAATTTACAAGAAATTAACATATAACTAAAGTATAAAAATCTAAAAAATTAAATGTAGATAAACTTAAACCATGTATGATCAACAACTGCTGGGAATGCAAATGATGAGTGTCACCACAAAATCATTATAAACAATATCACATGTACTTGATATTATAATATATTTTTTAATTTTATTTTTTAATATTTATACGTCAAAATTATTAAAAAATAATAATTTAATATATTTTTTCAAAGAAATATTTTAAAAAACATTATTCAATCACATTTCCTATCGTGGCTATAGATTTGAGTAAGACGGGTCAAAATTTGCTTTTCAAGGAATATGAGCAGCTCATAAGCGCCAGATGTTGCTCGGGTTACGTGAATAAGCGTTCCAAGTTTTAATTTGAATTATGATATCATTATATTACATTTTTAGGCGTATCTTGAATTATGAGACCTACTATGACCGTAAGGTTGAAAGATGAGATGATATTTTTTTAAGCAATATAAATTATTTTTATATATTATGCTCAAATAAATCATTCATCTCTCTCTCTCTCTCTTTCTTTGATCTAATCGAGAATGTGAATGTATCGAGAATGTGAATGTATGGTTATTATTATTTTGTGAAAAATGTATTTATTATAGAATATTATGTTTTTCATATCTTTGATGTTAAGGTTGTCAAATACTATTTCGGTTGGTGTTTTATTTTTTTTAAAATGAAATGAAATATTTCGGTTTTGGAGCGTTTCGGCATGCCTTTTCGAGATCATACTATATATATATATATTAATTCAAACAAAAAATTAGTTCAAATACAAAAATAAAATTATTTAGAATTGTGCAATTTAATCTAAAAAAGACACAATAAAATAATTTTTCTGAATAAAATTAAAAATATGTATAATATTTTGAGAATATCATCATCAATCTCATAAGATCATTACATTCACTAATTGCTTTGAAATTTTAATGTAATATATATATAAATATGTCAAGAGACTCCTCGTATAATTTCATCTCAATCTAACGGTCGGATTAAGAGATATGATTGATATTGTAAAATTATTTATTATTTAAAAAAACACAATTTTGGCCGAAACGAAACGGGCGGAACAAAACCGGAACGTTTTAGCCGGTATTTGGCCGAAAAATTCAGAACAGACCAGTATTTAAACCAAGATAAAAACAATGTCGTTTTATCTTGTTTTTTTAATTTGTACGAAACATTGTCTGTTTTGGCCAAAAATCTTTTTTAGCATCAAAACTAGAATTTTTTTTCTAAAAACAATTACAATTAAAATAATTTTAATTCTATAATTTAAAATTATTCTTTTTATGAGTATAATACAATTTGTTTTTCAGAGTTCGGTTTAGCCTTCTGTCTGTCTGAGATAAAATGTATGTTTGTTTTTATGTTTTAAACGCATCTTTGAAAAAAAACTTGAACTTTTATTTATTTTATTTGTTTTAAATTATTTTATTGTAAATATTAAAAATATTTTGTTATTTTAATATATTTAAAAAAATAATCATTCTCATATTTACAAACACCCTGTACGTCCGTCCTCATTAAAACTTAAAGCAGGACACCTATTTTAATGGATCTAATCAAAATAGACGCGTCAGATGCACCACTTCTTTAAGTAACCTGTCGTCCTGTCGTAGTTATTTTACTGCTTTTTATTAACGTGCATGGTTTATATGTTTGATTTTTTATTTGTTTCTTGTATTTAATAACTACCCTCACAACATGTAATATATTCCCCTCCAATGTACACATGGAAGGTGGCCAGACAGACATAAATTTTACAGCTAAAAAAATAATTAATTCTATGTATATGGTCATATGCACATTTGGATGTATGTTATTGTTTTTTAAAGTAATTTTTATTTGAAAATACATTAATTTTTTTTAAAAAAATTTGTATTATCAAAATAATATAAAAATATTAAAAAAATATTTAAAAAAAATAAAAAAACTTTAAAATATAAAAATAAACAACTTTTTATGTTGATATGTAAAAAAAAAGTCCGAAATCGTCGAAGGGATAAAAGCTTTGGCAAGCCGCCATTCTCTGAAGAGGACGCTGATAGAGGAACACAAATCTCGATAAAAAGCTGCTTCTTTGAGTAGAGAAATAAAATAGAATTCCGCCCAAAACAACTCATAATCAGACCCTGCTTTTCTCCTCCCTTCTCTTCTTCTTCTTCATCGATTTCATTTTCGGCAATCTCATTGAAATCGTAAAACAGGCTTGAATTCCTATTCTTTCTACCATTATAATCTGGGCTGAGTCATTTATAAAATACAAATAAAGATCCGTTTTCTAAGAGAATTCATTTCCTTCTCTCTTTCTGGATCCATCTTTCAGGTAAATAAATTTTATTCATTATTTTTTAGCTGCTAAATGCGAATTCACCGCTTATTTATTACAATTCACATTCTATTTGAGTTTGTGCTTGTTTCTTTGTCGTCTGAGGTGTTCGTTCGTTCGTCGATGGTCATCTAATCTCCTTTTATATAACAACTGATCATTTCTTTCGAAATTCAATCCAGTAATCTATGTATGTATACTTATATTTTTTTTTTCAATTCTTCTACAAGCTCTGTTTGATAACTAAGAAAATAAAAACCGATTGCAAAGAGAAAAGAAATGAAATGGAATTTTTGTGAAGCGATGTCTGTTTTCTGTGTTTGCTCACCGTTGTTCAAGAGAGCGTAAGTGAGCTCGGTTTTATTTTGTTTTTTTTTCTTGCGTTTTCTCGGTAACCAAACAGCGTCGTACAGCTCGCTCCTTGCTGTATAGTTTATTGCCAGGAAATAAAATCTAATTGTTGATAATGATTAAGTTTATTTGATGGTTAATTAAATACAAAATATTATTTGAAGTTAATAATGTCTCCTGTCTTATAATTTATATATGTCCGTACGTTTTAAAAATAAAATCAAACAATAGAAGAAGTGGTAATGTAATTGATTTTTTCATGCTGGAAACTGGTTGCTGCTTTGATTAGTTGTGTGAAATGGGTCAAATTAAGTGGCTTATGATGATAAGAAACTGATAAGCATACAGCGATTAGCAAGTCAAAGATGACAGCTGACTTGTTTGATCTGATTTTTCCATCCTTGTAAGTCAATAATTAGTGTCAAATGTTTGGTAAAAGTAATTATTTGTACAGAACTGATTCCCTCTTGTTCTCTAAGCTGAATATTTGTAACTGGAGAGATTTGATTTCCTTCTCCTTCTCCTTTTTTTTTTCAAAAAAAAAAAATGATGGATTAATTGGAAGACATTAGAAAAAAAATAGGGCTTATTTGGCTATCAAATTATGTATCCCCATATTGGCTAATTTACCTTGACTGTTGTGAGGTGTATCATGCGCTTGTCTGGATTTGGGTGACTGTAAGTTTCCAACTCACCTAACAGAATGAACTCATTGATTTGTAAAGCAGACTATTGTGATTTTTGTTTTTATCACACTGTCCAATTATTCCCATATCACGCAGTCTGTGTAAGATGATAGTTTTGATTCCTTTGAAATACCTGAAATGGCAGATACAAAGTTTAACTGAGAGATTTTGGCGATCCAAGTAGGCATTCGTTTCTGCATTTTTCAACGTGCCTTTTAAGATTGCATGTCAAGTTGCTTTCGTGTGATACAAATCCATATTGCATTTCCCATGTCTCACTAAGCTGGTCCGATCATTTTCAATTGTCTGCATTTTCCTTGATATTTGGCTATGCAACTAGGATTGTCAGCTATGCTTCAAATAGCATTTAGGACTGACTTGTGTTATTCTCTTTTGTTTTTGGCTAGTACACTTGTCTATATGCTTTGACATGGTAAGCAATTGGCAACAGTTCGGAATGTCCAATACTTTCCTTGTAAAACTGCATCTTAAGGTTTTGTAGAGAGCTACATTCTGTGAAAATGTCGTGGAGTGCAATGCTTGATTAATTTCCATTTGGCTTCCTTTATATTCTTCTGGATTAAAACTAGAATTGTCATTGGTTTATTTGAATGGAAGTTCTTGCAACACTATTCTTGTGCCTTTCCCTTCTCTCACTTTGTGTACTTTTTCTTTTTTGCCAGTAAGATATGGTTGCCTTTGGGAAAAAGCTGAAGGAAAGACAAATTCAAGAATGGCAAGGGTATGTTTAACATATGAGAACTTTCAGATGAGAATTGTATACTGTCAGTCCATTTAATTGGCAAAGAACCCCCCCTCCTCCTCTTTGATTGGCATCATCTTTTAGTTTCAATGATGTTGGGTTTAATTGCAAATGGTACTGAAGTTTCATGTATTTGATTTGGAGTCATTAATCCATCTCCTGCGGCGATATAAAATTTACTACTGTAGTGAGACTTTGGTAAGATATATAATTATATTTTTAAATAAAATCAGGAAACTAAACAAATTTTGGGCTTTCTTCCCATTATGTTTCAAATTAAAATCACACATTTACATGTGTCATTAGGTTGATGGCAAAAGAGAAATTTAGAGGGTGTACAGTTGGTGTGGTAATTGTTTCACTTGATTAAGCATGTCACCTCTATGTTGTTGCGGTATCCTGGTGGTGACAGTATGAAGTCCAGTGTTCTTGTGCACCATAGTGTATAATTGTGAAACATTCTCTTTATGCTCCCTCAATGTTTGTGTTTTAATTTGTTCATGAATCTGCTTTCTTGTAGATACTATATCAACTACAAATTAATGAAGAAGAAAGTTAGACAGTATGCTCAACAAATTGAAGTTGGAACACAGGATCGCCGGCATGTACTCAAGGATTTCTCAAGAATGTTGGATAATCAGGTATAGAGAAATAATTTGGCACTATAATGTACATATTAATGATAATGTGTGTGTTTTCCTTTGCATGTAGTGTGTTGCAACTGTATGTTACATCAGAGTTCAGAAGCCTCTTGTCAATATGATGCTTTCTGCTGTCTTCTTGACAATTCCGAATTCAGCTCCTTACTTGAGGCCGAAACAAAATGTGTTGTAACATGTTTCTGTAATACCAATTTCAGATCGAGAAGATTGTTCTTTTTCTTTTGGAACAACAAGGGCTGCTTGCAAGCAGGATAGCCGAGCTTAATGAGCAGCAGGAGGCTCTTCAGAAGCAGCCAGTTATATCTCAAATATCCCAGTTACGAGAAGTTTATAGAGAAGTGGGACAAGATCTTTTAAAGCTTCTCTGTTTTATTGAGATAAACGCCATTGGTTTGCGTAAGATACTGAAGAAGGTCGATAAAAGGTTTGGATATAGATTCACTGATTACTATGTCAAAACTCGTGCCAATCATCCCTACTCTCAGCTGCAGCAAGTGTTCAAGCACGTGGTAATATGCCCAAGTCAGTGGCATTCACTATTTTTCTTCTTATTCTGATGGTTGAAAAACTTTCTAGACGGACTCTTTCTGTTAATATTCTTTCATTTCAAGAAAGAGAACCATAGGTTTTGAGTTAATTGAGTTTCTGCTGAATATCAATAAAATTGCAGGGTCTAGGGGCTGTTGTTGGAGCTGTATCACGCAATCTGCATGAACTTCAGGAACATCAGGGAAGCTACTTATCGATTTATGATCAGCCTGCTCTTCCCTTCCAGGTTTCCTTTGGTTTCCACAATCCATTTCCTTTTTGAAAGTTCCATCCAATCATGTTGAAGCTTTATATTTTGGTGTTGCAGTGGCCAAAAGGTTTGTACTGACCAAGGCACCATGATGTTTGCTGGTGTTAATATGCAGGATCCTGTTGTTGATTCAATGAAAGCAGCAGTTGACAGGCTAACCCACTCAACAAACTTCCTCAACTTCTTGGGACAACATGCACTCATTATGCAAGAAGAGCTACCGACTCCTGATGAACCTGTTGATGATCAAAAATACCATTTTATGTCACTTATCTTAAACTTAGCCAACACATTTCTTTATATGGTCAATACATATATTATTGTACCAACAGCAGATGACTACTCTATGAGCCTTGGAGCCGCAGCAACAGTTTGTGGTATTGTGATTGGATCAATGGCTGTTGCACAGGTGTTTTCTTCAGTATATTTTAGTGCTTGGTCAAATAAGTCATACTTCAGACCTCTTGTATTCAGCAGCATTGTTCTTTTCATCGGAAATGCCATGTATGCATTGGCATATGACTTTAATTCAATAGCTGTTCTTTTACTTGGCCGTCTTTTCTGTGGGTAAGTAATCTTCATCATTTTTCTCTGTTTATTTTTTGAATGTCTGATTACATGATGAGAATAATTTCACTAGGTGGTTTGCAGAGTTGTCAGCTTCTGCAGAGACTATAAGATACATTTTGAGTAATTTGGCATCATCATGAATTTCATACTGACTTGAATGATCATCACAAAGCATATTGTTGAGTTTTGGATTATGATAGACTTGAGTATCCAATCTTTTGTTGTAGCGCTCTTTACACATACACCTCTCTCTCTCTCTCTCTCTCACACACACACACAAGCGCGCGAGCGCGTGCGCGCATACATGCATGGGAACTTCATAAAGTTCAGTGTAAGAGAATAACCATATGATTAGATTTCCTTCATAGATTCATAGCTACATGGTGAAAATTTCATCAAATTGAATGATTCATTATTCAGGTTGACCTAACCATACTCTTATGCTGTAGATTGGGCTCTGCCAGAGCTGTTAACCGTCGCTACATCAGTGATTGTGTACCACTTAAAATACGCATGCAGGCATCAGCAGGTTTTGTTAGTGCCAGTGCTCTTGGAATGGCTTGTGGTCCTGCTCTTGCCGGTTTACTGCAAACTAACTTTAAAATTTACAAGCTGACATTCAATCAAGACACTTTGCCAGGCTGGGTTATGTCTCTGGCTTGGCTTATATATCTAGCATGGCTGTGTATCTCATTTAAAGAACCTTCTCATGTGACTGAAGAGAGCAGCACAGCGCAGGAATCTACTCCTGGTATATTAACTTCCTCACACTGCATTTAGTTTGATCTTGCACATATACTCATTTATCTTATCGATATGTAATCATACTGATTCATATGTTTGAACATTTACAAGAGGGAATCAAAGCTGATTGTTTCACATTGTTATTGCCGCTTCGGTTGTATTCTTATTCTTTATGTTGTATGGATAGGAAATTTTGATAGGTTGCAGATGAAATTACATGAAGCAAGGCATGTTTAACTTTTAACCAATGATTCAGCTATTAAGCTTGTCTTGTTTTTGGTTGGAGGAAAGCATCTTAATCTTTAAACCAATTATTCAACTTATTGCAAACAGTTTAGACATAGCTTATCTATGCAATGAGTTTATTGGACATTTAGAGTCAGTATATTTACTATGCCACATGGTCAATACATACTGCACTTTCTATCCACTAAGTAAAGCCTAATGGGGTCATGCATCGACATGTCATTTAAGGCTGAATGACTATCACTTGCTTGATTTGTCACCCAACAATTGAAATGCTGGGTCACCAAACTTGCCATGATTTGGGCTAAAGCTAGACTTGTAGAGCTGTAGCTAAGAGAGAACTGTTTGTACTTAATGCACGAGTTGAGATTAGTGAGATTGAAGAGGTATGACTAGAGTTTTCCGGTTGAACCTTGCCAATGCTGCATTTCCCCTGCATTCATTATTTACTTTCAAAAAATATCGGTACATATCCACCAATGTGTAAAAATGTATGATCCAGATTTTGATTCTTGTGAATGACAGAACCAGTAGAAAATGATGTGCTCGAGAAAGGTCTTAAACAACCATTGCTATTGAGTTCAGAAGACAAGGGAGTGACTGAAGATGGTGATGGAGAATTTGATGGCAGTGATGAAGCTTCAGAGGACGCTCGGGTATCAGCCACATCAATTGGATCAGCATATAGGCTACTTACACCCTCTGTAAAGGTATGGCAATATCATATGAATTTCTAAACTTTAAATAGTTTCATCAGGCTCTATGGAGGAATCTAGTTCATGATTGATTGCATTAGATGTGGGTGTAGATGTAAGTTTGTAAAATTATATGGAAGGGGAACAAAGTATAATTTGTTAGAACTTTTCTGGAAGTGATGGTTTCATCTCTGTCCCCATTGATGTCTCCCAATGGTATGACATTATTGCTTTGTGAAGGTTGTTTTCTCTGAAAACCACTGGCTAGGACCAGCAGAAAGCTCGTTGGAGACAAAAGTATGGCTTCATGACAAGTTTTGTGTCTTAGGTGCATGCTTGGCCTAGTTGGTACCCTAGGAATTCATGCCTATGGTTCTGGTCATTCTCTCTGTTGGCTGTATCAGCCTTCCATCCCTAGTGCATCCAGATTTTACCTTAATCAGATAATGAAGCACTTTATACTGAAATTTGTGCACGAGTAACTGACTTTGTAGTCAGCTTGTGGAATGGAACTTCACTTCAACATACTGGTCGTTATCTGCCAAGCTTACTTGTGGATTTTCATGACCTGGATGAGAAGAATGAGAATGGTCCCAATTTATTAGGTCCTGTCTAATTTATATCCACTCAAGTTAAGCAACATAATGTAGAGTTTGGGTTAGGTTAAGTGTAGTCAAATGTGCCTTAACACCATCCAATGGAACCGAAAATTAGAGAAGGACTACTATGTTTCACACTTACATTAAGTGTTAGGATAAAATTTGCAAGATCATAATAGATAATGAAAGCTGTGTCATTGCAATATCTTCTAATACTGTAGCTTGCCTAGGCCAATGTTTGTTCCCCACCCTAAACTATATAGTGTGTCATGGGTTGATAACACCTCCATAACAATCAAGGAGACATATTTGTTCCCTATTAAATTACTTGACTACCACGATGAGACCTAGTATGATGTGATTTCAATGGATATAGGATATTATTTTTGATAGGCCATAACTATGATATGGATGTCACCTTTTTAGTCAGTAAAATTCATTTTCTTTCACTTTTAAGAGTAGAAAAATCTATAGCTCATTCCATTACCATCCAAGGCCTAATGATAAGAGCAAGAAAATGAGGAATGTGAGAGAAAATTTTAACATAATAAATTTAAAGAAGTTAAAGGAGGTTTAGAAAGAGGATGTTATGTTTTAGTTGCAAAGAAAGTTTTAAAACTCTTAAAAGGACCCATTTGAATAGATAAATATGAATTTTGTGTTTGGGCTTCCACATACTTTAAAGAAAAATGACTTCATATTTGTTCTTATTAATTGTTTTTTAAAAATGTCCTATTTCATTTCTTATACCAAGATCATAGACTTGTATACAATTGTTAAACTCTATTTGAATGAGATCAAGTTATATGATCTGTCCAAAACTATAGTCTTAGATAAAGATGCATGATTTATGAGTTACTTTTGGAAGATCCTTTAAATATAGTTGGTAACAAGTTGAAATTCTTCGGTGTATACCACCCCAAACAAATTGTCAAATTGTGGTGGTTAATCAAAACTTAGATAATTTTTTGAGATGTTTGATGGACCATAATAGAAGTTGAGATTTGATTATTCCTATGGTTTAGTTTGTTTGCAAAAGCTTGGTTAATCGATTGGAAGTTTTTTATGGTTACAAATCTAGAAAGCTTATAAACCTTCCCATGTCCTCACAACAGGGTGTCCAAGTCAGTTGACTTTCTTACATAGAGTTCATTTACATGTTGAAATCACAAAACAAATTCAACCAAGTAATGTCCAATACAAACCTCAAGTTGATTTACATGAACGTTATAATATATTTAATGTTGGAGATTACATCATGATACATATTAGGTCTGAACGGTATCCTTTTAGAACTAATAAAAAATTGCAGGAGTGTAATGCTTGACCATTCAAAGTGTTGCAAAGGTCATTGATCTATCCATAAACTTGGATATTAGTTCTATTTTTAAATTTAATATAGAGGATCTAGTTACATATAAAAGACAACAATTTAACCCAAATGACTCTTTTGAAACCCTTTCACCCAAATTCATTTCTAATGTCAAGACCCTTGTCCCATTACCCTTTTTGATGGCATAAAAGGAACTTATTGATGCTGTTTTTTATGAACAATCTATTTTTTTTCACTCTTTTTTTATCATGGATAGTGACTTTCAACAATTCTTATTTATTGGGCATGGTGACATGATTTTAATTGTACTTTGATCACTAAAAATAAATCTTAGCATATAGATCTTGATACATGAGAGTTCTATATAAGCTGCCAGGAGCTATATTTGACAAAGTCGAGTTTTGCTATCCATAAAAGAGGTGGTGAGGACACTGGGCCTGCGTCACATATCACAAGCGTGGATGGCTGAAGATGACAAATAATAACTCAACCCTTCACTCTTCAGCTAGGAAATTGAGTATATCCATGTCTAATTTAGATTGATGCTCTTCGATTATTGGTTAAAGTAATTGCAGACATACATATCTCTTCTCTTCTCTTTGGCTTCATCTTCTCTTATTCTCCTTCTATTCTCTTTCTCTTCAATTCATTACTGTGCTGCATCACTTACCTGATTGGGATTTCTTCCTGCTTCCCAGCATAACATATCGGCTACTGTCCACTTAAGTTCTTTAATGTCATCAGGTTCAACTGTTAATATATTTCATGCTCAAATATGCAATGGAGATTTTACTCTCAGAATCTAGTGTCGTTACCACATACTACTTCGGTTGGTCAACAAGCTCGGTGGCCATTTTTCTTGCGTGCCTAGGGCTAACAGTCCTTCCAGTGAACATTGTTGTTGGAAGCTACATTAGTAACATGTTTGAAGATAGGTACGTCTTCATACAGGAAGCATGCTTCTGAATCAAATTGAATTCTGTTGTTTTATATCTTTACTTGTCTAAAGCTCTGGAATTGTTTGTCATATCCTACTGATGCAGTTTTTCATTGGTGAACCGATTGCAGGCAAATTTTATTGGCATCACAAATTATGGTTTGCGTGGGAATACTGCTGAGCTTCCATATAATAAGCCCATACACTGTGCCACAGTATGTCTGCTCTGGACTCATCTTGTTTGTTTCTGCAGAAGTACTTGAAGGTGAGGAACTATTCGATTCTAATGTTTTACTGGTAATAATGAACATAAAGAAAGGAGGGGATTTGAAGGGAGCAGGTCTCCTCCAGAAATGGGAAATATAATTACATAAAAGGATGGGGTCGGGTTACAGCTTTGTGTCCGACGTGGCGTAATGGTAAAGAGCTTGTGATCTGCATAGCAGGTCTCGAGTTCAAATTAGAGCGAGCCGGGACAGTCGGAGTTTTACTCATTTACCTGGACTCACAAAGTGCACTTTCTAGAAATGGAGTTTCCTCGTATTAAAAAAGAAGCTCTACATTAAACCCTAGCTATTCTTCCCATTTTGAAAAGATTTACCTAGCTATTCTTCCCCTGACTGCATATCACTGCAATCAGATAATTAAAGCCTCAAATGGCAGATGAAATCGTTCAAAAACGGGAAAAGAAAAGAAAAGAACGAGTTAAAAATTAACCTGTGGAATTGCAATAAACAGTGACTGACATTAACTGTTCCCCTCACCGAAGTGGTTACTGCATCGCATTGGGGTACAATTTTGTTCAAGACATTAATTACACTCCAAGCCATTAACCATTGTGGATGACAGTAAAATATGATGAGACGTGAAGCTTAACGCATTAATGTTATGTATAGAGACATGATTGGCTGTTACGAAGACCTAATTCCACTTGGATTGAATTACTTTATCACAAACATAGCAATTAAGGTCTGCAGGTTAAATAATACTGAGTTCTTTGGATTTTGCTTTTCATCCAGGCGTCAACTTGGCACTGCTCTCTAGAGTCATGTCATCCAGGCTTGCCCGCGGAACCTTTAATGGTGGACTGCTCTCAACAGAAGCTGGGACATTAGCCCGTGTAGTTGCAGACGGCACAATTACGCTGGTTGGGTACATGGGTGAGAGTAAGCTCTTGAATATCACGCTTCTGCCTTCACTGGTGATTTGCATAGCCTCCATTGTTGCCACCTGCTTTACATACAACTCTCTCTATTGATCCTTATTTTGTAGAGAACTTTGGTCCCCAAATTTCAGATCTTTATTTTATTTAATTTTCCTTCTTTTTGTTAATATTTGAATTTTGCCAGTTCTATAAATTTTAAGAAACTAGCTCATTGATTCACATTTTTAATTGGATTTTAATAAAAGTCTTATGACTGCTTTACTGGCTTTAAATTGCTATTTCATATAATTATTCTACACAAATTCTTGTTATCGTTTTTTATTATTATTTTCCTGTTTTGAACTGATTTTTACCCGTTCTCAGAGCCTAGGCAGAGAACGGGTGCAGTTTGGAGGAATTTCCTACTTCCCCTTAAGATAACAAATTCTCAAAGTAACAAAGAGAGCTGATGTGAGTTCTATTTTTCTTCCTTTCAAGTATTTCCCGTTTTCTTTTCAAAAGTTAAACTGCAGCATTCGGTATATTTAAAAAAAAAAAAAAAAAAAAACTGTATGTAGTAGTTTTCTGCTGGTACACATTTAAGAAGAGAGAGATTGACAGTTCCCCCGAATGGACCGCCACTCCTTGTTTTAAATTTTTAATACCGTGATTTTTTTTAATATTAGCACACACATCTCAGTGTACCTCTTACAATAATTAAAAACACAACTTTTATGAAAGATTGACATTATTTTTCTATTTTCTCATCAATGGTTATATTCTATGCAATCAGTCTTTTTTTACCAATTACTGTTTTTAACATGTTATTAATAATTACCTACCTCACCGCTAATTAAGCCATACATTACAACTTATGGTAGATGAGTTGTTATTCAAGTCATCAATTTTTTAAATGGGTTGAGATAATTAAAAAAAATTATATATCGTGTATCATTAAATAAATAGAAAAGTCATACAATATTTTTTATTCTACAGTAATTTATTATATATTTTCTCTCGATTTCTAGCGCATAGTTTTAATTTTTTTTGTTTCATGATGGATTTATATTTTTAGTAATGATCAAGCTCGTAACCGGATTTAGATATCAAGCTCACAGTTTTCTTTTTTGATTGTTTGTTTCTTAGTAAAAGTCTTTATTTTTTGTTATACGGGATTCTAACCACGAGTCAAAATTAATCTTAACATAACAGAAGGAGAGAAGGGTGAAAAAAAGAAGAAAAAAAGACAGGAGTGGGATTTCATGAAACGCTTAACATATTATGAGGTCAATTTTCTAATTTAAGATTCACCCCTTCCTAGTGCATGTTTGGCATTGTGGTGCGATCTGCGATTGCCAGATCGCACCACAATCCAGTGTTTGGTTATAGACCAAACCGTGATTTGTGGTATGGGCCCCACATGATTTTAAAGATAAAATGCCGGTGCAAGAAAAGCAGTAATTTGCTGCTTTTCTTGCATCGCAAGTGCGAGATTGAAACAACTTTTCTTGCATCAGTGTGTTATATTTTGCATGTCTACCCGCGTGATGAAGAGAAGAAAAATGAAGCCTCCTCGCCATGTCTGATGAAGAAAAATGACTAGAAAAATGAAGGAAAAATTGGAATCTGATTCTTTGGCTGTGCATGGCTCTCTCTCTCTCTCTCTCTCTCTGCCCAGAACAGCCATGGAAGCCGAGAGCTTCCAACGCTGCCTCCGGCCACCACAGGCCACCATTTACGATGAAACCACCACGGGAAGAACCACCTCGGCCTCCTCTACCCGTAGGTATCGTCCGTTGAAGCTCTCATCGTGGTCGGTGAACAGTACCGCCACCTTCCAACGCTGCCTCCGGCCACCACAGGCCACCATTTTAGACGCCACCACCACAGAAAGAACCACCTCGGCCTCCTCTACCCGTCGGTATCGTCCGTTGAAGCTATCTTGGTGGTCGGTCGGAAGCTACTGTGCACATGAAATATTTCACGTGCACAGGTGCGCTGCACTGTCACGCGAAGAAGACGTGCACAATGCAGCGCACCGTTTCACTTCTCTTCTTCTGCGTGTGGGGCTGGGCTGGGCTGGGCTGATCTCGGCCCAGTCCAAGTCCAGCTAAGCTGGGCCAACCCATTTAGCTGGGTGAGGCCCAGTCCGAATTAAAATAAAATAAAATTAACAAAAAAATGTATTTTTCTGATGAAAAAAATGACGCGTGACTTCATTGCACTCCACAACCCTGTTATTTTTTGATTGATGGGAGAATAAAAAATAATATTTTTTTTTTCATGAATTATTAATTACATTATATTATTATAATTATTAAATTTATAATATTTAAAAAAATTATATACATATAAATATATACCCTTTAAAGTAATTTCACAAGTTAAAAGCAATATGAAAAGTTTGGTAACTAAACACCCAAAACTGCTTTTTTTTCAACCTCCAACTCAACCACAGTTTTAACCAAACACTTCACTGCTTATTTTGAACCACAGTAAAAGCTCTTTTTTTGAAACTGCTTTTTTTTAACCTCAATCGCAAAAGCAAAAGCAATGTCAAACACACTCTTAGAAATACTTCTGTACTTTTCCTTAAAAATTGAGCCAAAGCTGGTAGCACGAGCAAATTCACATGACTTCCGGAAAAACCTCGTGGGAGGAACTTTTACTGATTAAAAAACTCTAGAAACGTAAAGTGGACCGACCAATAATTATTAATTATGTACGAAAAAACAGTTGAAATATTAATAAATGTGATAAAATTAAATAAAAACTTATTAAAAAACCTAAAAATACATGAATTTTATGCTAATTAAATATCAATGAGTTTTTTCTTTTCATATTAGGCAATGTAATAATTGGGGAAAAAATAATAATTCAATTTTTCATAAAAATCTATAATATTGTTTGAAAAACATGTCAAAATTGAATAATAATTTTTTATAGTGCATTTAAATCTAAATCCTAAATAAAAAAAAATGAGCATCAACCAAATGCTAGAAAACTTATTTGAAACCAATTTATCTTCATGGAAAATAAACCAAAACAAAATATAAAGACCAATTCAAAATCAATTAATCATTAATGATAAAATTAAAATAAATAAATTCAATAAAAAATCAAAGTTAAGTGATAAAACTTAAAATAAATAAATAAAACAAAGGAAAAAAAATTTCAAGTGTATGGAATAGGTATCATAGTATCCCCAAATGCTCTTAAAATCTTTTAAAAACAATTAACCAAGGTATCATTTAATGAATTTGGAATTGTTTTGTGAGGGTCTTTTTGGGAATATGGTTAAAATTAATTTTCAAAATATTTTTCATTCAGAAATGTATTAAGATAATATATATATATTAAATTTTTTTTGACAATAATATATTAAATGATCTAAAAACATTAAAAAAATATTAAAAAAAAAACTTTTTTGAAGTGCAGTGTCAAACAAATATTTAATATTAAAAAAAAATAGAGAGGTACAGATAAATTTTACCAAAAAAAAATAGAGAAACAAAAAAATATCAAAAATAGAAAAGAATAGTACATGAAGGATGTTTTTTTTTTTTGAAAACGCCAACAACAAGAATCGAACGAACACATTCCAAGGCTAAGAAAACATGTCTCCTGAGGTCACATGGAGTTATTGATCATTGACGCCTAAATTGTTTGTCTAAGCAAATTATTTATTATTTTAAAATACAAATAGACAACGCCGTTGTGTGTAACCCAAAATCTAGATACGGTGGCTAAAAATACAATGAAGATGATAATTGGATCCTAAAATTTATTTTCAACTATTTTATACTCCGAAACAACTATAAACACCACGTATGCCCAAATAAACTTTATTTATTTGCAAAATTAGTGAAAACTCTTATAGAAGTCAAATAAAAAAAAGAACTTTAGCCTCCTATTAAATAGATATTAAATGATAAAATTAAAAAACTATGAATTTGAAAAATAGCAAAAAATCAAGTAAAGTCAAACCAAACTTAATTTAGATTAATCTTTTAAACTTTTAACTTTTGGAATTTTAGAATTAAACTAGATCAAGAAACTCAATGATAAAATATATAATATGAATTCAATAAATAACAAATCAAAGATTCAATGGCCACGTGTCAAATGCAAATCTAAACCATTATCCATTCGCTACAACTTTTCAGTTGGCAGATGGCAGTAGCTAGGCAGCGTAGAATCTATTAGCTATCTCTAGGATAAGTCCCTTTCCAATCACATCACCGTGATGCGATGGGATTTGGCTGACCGTTCGTTTCCCTCGAGAATCAGCCAGAAAGCTGAAGGCCGAATGTCACGTTGTTAATTAATTCATTAATCTTTGATATTTATTAAAATATTAATATTTTATTTAAAAACAGCTTCATTATAAGTTTATAACTAAAAAATCAAGATGAAAATAAAAAAAAAATCAAGATGAATACCGGTTCAAAAAACTTTGATTTCAAGAGTAAATGGGTCATTTTACCATGCTTAAAAAACTACAAATGCAAAAAAGATTGTAGATGTCAACTTCATTATCTCTGCTTTTTAGGCTATTAAATTAGTTTACTGTGCTGACGAAACATAAAAAGACTGTCCTGCCACTATTAAGTTAGTCTAGTCATACTATAGCTAATGAGCTATAAAAAAATCAATATTATACTCGAGTGTAATTTCAATTATTTTTCAATAATTCGCAATGATATCAAGTGGTGGATAACAAGTGATGGCTGACGGAGTATCCTTGAAATTGTTTTTGAAATTATTTTTTAATTATAAATATATTAAAATATTATTTTGACATCAATATATAAATATAATTTAAAATATCAAAATAATTTATTTAAAATAAAATTTAATTTCTTTTTATTTTTTTAAAAAATATTTTTAAAACACAATAAAAAAACCAACCTAAGGAATTAATCACACGGAAACTTAAAGGTTGCCAGATGCCATGACACGTGTTTTTCTTTGTAAACCACAAATATTTTTCAAAATAATCAATGAAAAGGAAAGGAAAGAGAATGACGGGGACCGGTCCTGACTCCGTGTCGTCAGATCACTTCTCTTGAGCATCAAGTGAAGTGACACTCCAACTACTACTAGTAGTTCGATTTCATTAAAATCTCCCCTTCCCAACTCCACGAAGTGATTTTTTTCTAACATATATTAGTATTAGAATATAATATAAACTATATTATGATATTTTATCAAATAATTTAAGTTTTTAGATACAATAAATAATTATTTTATACAATATCAAAATCAATATTACAGACTGTAATCTTATTATCTTTATTTTATTTGGCAAATATTTATCTGTATAATTTTAAATCCTAAAACTCTTTTACTTGAAAACTATATTAAAAATAATATAAATATTATAAGGCAGTCTTGTCGAACAGCTTCAATTGAAAATTATTGAGTGTGATAGGTATTAAATAACACTCGCAACCCTTGATTGGAAGTCTGGAATGGCTGGCAATTAGTTCTTCTAGCCATAATGCACGAACCAATTACTAACCTACATGTGGATCATTAATAGTATGAAAGTCAGAAATAGTAACAACATTCGAAGATCCATATGTTGTGCTAAAATCGTTCAATTGCTCGCTTGCTATTTCTGGAATCATATCAGCAGCATCCTCCTGGTTTTTATTACAGAAGGTGGACATATCCAAGTTGATTCCATGCATATCGTCAATGATTAACAGCCTTCTTCTACATTCTTCCCTGCTCCTTGTACTGTAAAAGCAGATCTTCTATATTCTTGCCTGCTCCTTGTACTGTAAAAGCAGATATATTTATATATATATATACACACACAGACACAGGTCAATGAATTTCAACAGTGAAACTATTTATTTTATTGCCTCAGCCCACGAATTTTAACATTCGATATGGGAGTTATTTTAAACATTTTCAGTTGCCATGCTTGTTATTTGTATATTGCTGGGAGATGCGTTGATATTTTCTATTTTTATTTGTATAATTAAACTATTTATTTATTCTTGAGTATCGATAGATACAAAAATTGGTTGGGGATATTTTTGTTTTTTATCTGATCTTGAATAGTGAAATATCAATTTTGTACTCAGGTGGGGCATAGACTTATTTTTGCTGTTTAGTTATTGTAGGTGTTTCCATAATTTATATTTTATTATTGTGTTTAATTAAATTAGATTATAAAATGAACTAATTCTAATACAATAAATTTGATGATTCAGGTATCCAAATGTTCTTGCTTTTTTAATGACGATGATAATTTTATGTTGGTGATTTCATTGAAACCTGTTAAACAAATAAATTTATATCGATTTGAAATTCATTTATTTTATTGAAAACTCGCCCTCCGCAGGAGTGTTGCACATATTTATTATTTTGCCCAAACTTATAGTATAATAAAAAAAATTCACACTCTTAATATTTTCTAGCTACTTACCCTTAATATTTTCTAGCTACTTACCCGTGTTTCGCTGCGGCCAGAATCATAATTTTTTTTATGTTGAAAAAATATAATTTCAGCCACGGTGAAACACGAGTAAATGGCTAATGTGTGTAGTGTTAACTATAGGCAAATAAATTTCTTTCTCTTCTCCTTGGTCTATGTAATATTTGAAAACCATTCCCTATGATTTTGACGGCAATTAGGTAATTAATTGAGCATGCTAATGATATTGATGTCTAACGGCCACCGCACAAATCTTAAAATAAAGCGCCCATGCCCTTTGTCTGAAAACTAACGCAATTAATTCTTCTTTTGTCTGAAATAATTTCCCGAAAAGAAGTGAACTGCAATTAGCCACACCACCCCCATTGCTAAAACAATCAAGGTCACATGCAGTTAGTTGTAAACTCAGTGAGTAATTATAAGAGCTAATCCACTTCAATATAAAACAATGTGGTTTTAATATTAAAACAATAATATTTTAAAAACTAAATTTAATTTGTATTGAGGTTATGAGTTTATCTACGAGGTTTGCATGCCGGGTCAAACCTTATTAATTTTGATTTTACTTATTTTTAAACTCGAGTCGAGTCGGGTAATTGAGTTGATTGTTTGGAGTATGGTCGGTTTTAATAATAGTTAGAAGTAAGAACATCGTGGAGAGTAGTAAGAACATTAATCATTCTAAAAAACTAAAAAGAAAAGAATAAAAAGTAAATCGACGAACCATTTCTCTGTCTCTGAGCATGTGGATAAATAATAAGACAATAATATTGTGGGGAGTTGGATAAATCAAAACAAGTCAATTAATGGAGCTGTCAGTTTCATATATTGACAACTCTGAGAAATTAACAGTTCATTTGAACAATAAACTTAGCTAGCCTTAGGAAAGTCCTTGTGTGGTAAGTAGCAGGGTCACATTTTCTTCATTTCTTGAATCCTGGGGCACAGTTTGCCTAACCATTGTCCGACTGTGTCTATTTTTCTCCGACAAAATGAGCAAGAATTCTTTGCACCCACATAATTTAATGCCGCCAAAGTTGTTGATTTTCTACATCTATATAAGAACAGCATTCGTTAGCTTGTTTTTGTACAACAGATTAACCATCATTTGACTTCGTTTTTATTCAAACAATGGCTCCTGGATGGTGCAGATTCTTTGCTGCTTCTTTTGTAGGAATTCTCTTCTTTCTTAGCCTTTGCGCCTGCGATAGAGGTATGGATATCTTCTTCACTCAAGCTCTCTCCTTAATTTCCTCGCTTTTGTGGTCGTGATCCATAGAAAAACCAGCACGTTACTGCTTCTCATCATTAATCTATATACTTTCAAAGAGAATTATAGTGAATTATCTTTATAATTCTCTATTGAAACTAACAGTGTGCATGGCGTGTTAATGACTCGGGAGCGCATAATATCATTTGATATAAACTTTCAACTTTCTTCAATCATCTGATATATCGCAGTTAATTGATAGTTATCCAAGAAATCTCATTTTAGGAGAGCACGCTATAGTTTCTTTTCATGCCCGAGTCCTTGCTGGGGTTCATTCTAGCTAGTACGTATCTGCTGTTACAGTGATGACTGCAATGGTTTAGGTTTGGAATCCGATTTTGCTCCCTTTTTTTTTATCTAATTTAGAACAAGCAAATCCATCCCTCTATTATCTAAATATGATTATATATATATATATATATATGATTATATATATATAGGTCAATATACTCATCAACGTGCATGAGAGATAGGTATATAACACCCAAGACCAGCTTGTAAACAGGATTTCACAAAGAGGGCCGATAGAGAAATTGAAATGAAAAGGAAGTATCACCTAACTCTATTGGTTCATTTATATGCAGTACCTGTACCTCATTAACACCGATTTTATAGTTGGAATTTTCTCGTTGTATTTTTATGTTTATACACGCGCGTTTGACACACTGTAGAATCTCATCCGAATTAATGCACGTCCATTAATATTGTCATATAGTTGATCTAATTAATTTATGCACGTCTAGCGAGTTTCCCGTTTCAGTATGTTTCACTGACAGCCACCAAAGCATCATTAATTATCAACCCTAATTAATTTCATCGCAGCACTAATTAGTTAAAGCTACCAGTAATTTATTATACTCTCTTTGTCCCAGCTCCGAATTACTCTTTCATGCTCAATGCAACCTCCTCTCCAACAATATCATACTACGACTACATAATTGTGGGTGGTGGAACCTCTGGCTGTGCATTAGCAGCCACTCTCTCACAAAACGCAAGCGTTTTGCTTCTAGAACGCGGCGGCTCACCCTATGGCAATCCTAACATTACCAGCCTAGACAAATTTGGTGCTGCGCTGTCCGATCTCTCTCCTACTTCCCCTTCTCAACGTTTCATTTCTGAAGATGGCGTGATAAATGCCCGCGCCCGCGTACTGGGCGGCGGGAGCTGCCTGAATGCTGGATTCTATACCCGTGCCTCTTCGGAATATATAAGGTACATCATATTGAAACTTAGCATGAGGGTTGTTGTGATAAAAAAAATAATCTCAAGTTAATCACACATGTTCCTGATCAAACCAGTAAACGTATTTAACAGCTGGTCTGCTTAAGAAATTCACGTGACACCAAGTTCTTAATCGAGTAGCTAATTAGTTTAAGATGGTGCAGAGCTGTAGGGTGGGACAGTAGGTTGGTGAATGAGTCATACCACTGGGTGGAGCAGAGAGTGGCGTTCGAGCCGGAAATGGGGCCGTGGCAGTCGGCGGTGAGGGATGGGCTGCTGGAGGCCGGAGTGGTTCCAAACAATGGATTCACATACGATCATCTTCATGGGACTAAAGTGGGTGGAACAATTTTTGATCGCAGTGGGAATAGGCATACTGCTGCTGATTTATTGGAGTATGCCAATCCTGGTGGTCTTACCGTCCTTTTGCATGCAACTGTACACAGGATCTTGTTCGCAACTAAAGGTATATGATTTTCATTTTCTCGAGCCATTTGTTTTTGCTGTCTATTTCTCCGCCACTACCAGTGGCCGTAATTTTATTTTATTTTTCTTTCTGTAATTGAACAGCAAGACCTAAACCAGTGGCTCATGGAGTGGTATATAGAGATGCATCAGGGGCAAAGCACAGGGCGTTCCTAAACAGAGGGTTAAAAAACGAAATTATCATATCATCTGGAGCCCTAGGAAGCCCACAGCTCTTGATGTTGAGCGGAGTGGGCCCTGCACAGCAACTTCGGGCCCACAATATTACAGTGGTGCTGGATCAGCCCATGGTTGGCCAACTCATGTCTGACAACCCCATGAATGCCATTTTCGTCCCTTCTCCTCTCCCAGTTGAGGTTTCACTCATTCAAGTTGTCGGCATCACTCAATTTGGTAGCTACATTGAAGCTGCAAGCGGTGCAAATTTTGGCGGGGTTTCTCAACAGAGAGACTACGGGATGTTCTCTCCAAAGGTACACAACCTTTCTACCATTTTCTAAAGTTTTGTTTTGCGCGGGCATTATCGATAATTTCTTGGAACCCTAAAAGCTTCAGACTTTACCGTTTGGCATTTGAGCAAGAAATGAATTTGATGCTGCAAGTTTTGTCGACATGTGCAGATCGGTCAGCTCTCAACAGTGCCACCAAAACAGAGGACACCAGAAGCCCTGGCCAAAGCTATCGAGCAGATGAACAGCTTGGACGAGCAAGCTTTCCAAGGTGGTTTCATCATCGAAAAAATCACGGGTCCGATTTCCACCGGTCATTTGGAGCTAAGAACAAACAGCCCGGATGACAATCCATCAGTTACCTTCAACTACTTCAAAGAACCCCAGGACTTGCAGAGATGTGTAGAAGGCATCTCAACTATAGAGAAGGTGATCGAATCGAGGCCATTCTCCAAGTTTAGGTTTGATTTTTTGTCAGTGCCACAGCTACTGAACATGACAGCAAGCGCCCCAGTAAATTTGTTGCCCAAACATTACAATTCATCGCAGTCACTAGACGATTTTTGCAAGGACACAGTCATGACCATATGGCATTACCATGGAGGTTGCCAGGTTGGTAGTGTTGTTGATCATGATTACAAGGTTATTGGTGTGGATGCGCTAAGGATTATTGATGGATCCACCTTTAATGCCTCTCCTGGGACTAACCCTCAAGCCACTGTCATGATGCTTGGAAGGTAACCATTTTAATTTCAGAAAACTAATCTCTCTAACCCTAATTGTTTATTAAGTGATTTTGACTTGTATTGCTACTCTCCATGTCCCCTTAAAACGGTACTGTTTTTGAGTTTTTTTTCTAAGAAAAACTTAATTTTAAATCTTTATTCTCATAATAGGTCTTAACTTTTATTGTTTTAAAACCCGGATCCATCTAGTGATTCGACCCGAACTATCAGGATCTAAGATTCCAAACTACCTTCATTTGATTCCAAATTCCCATTTTCTTACTTTGAATATTGTCCTACACAAATGCATTAAATGCATCAACTTCCACTTCATTCAAAACATCAATCATATCTTCATTTTTTCAAAGTTCTTTCTTATTTTTACTTATTCACATGTAAAAAAATATTCACAAAAATAGCTCATTAATCTACTCACTGCATTTCAATTGTGGAAATATATTCAAAACCAAAATTGGATATATGAACACTAATGTGATGGGGTTTTGGTTATTTTTTTTTCATATATGCAGGTACATGGGAGTCAATATTTTGAGGGAGAGATTCGCAAATGAAGATTTAGAAAATTAAGTAGTAGACAATATCATAAGTTTTTATTGACAATGGTACTTTTGAATGTTAAATATATAAAATATGTCCTTAATTTGAGTCTTGTAATCTTTTATATCATATATTTGCATTCTCTTTTCGAAATATGTTTGGCCAGAAACAATATATAATACTTAATTAAAAACAAAATATAGAATTAAGGCTTTTTTACAAGTTAAAACCAAAGCAATCATTAATGATGTATCTAGTTGATCACCACCATTCATGAACCAATGTGTTTTTAGCTCACCTTATCAAAATGACCTCATTTCTATACAGGGAGCCTTCTTTTATGTGAAAGTATTGCTTAAGTGGAGAACTCTAGCCTTCTTTTAAAAAAAAAATAATAAAAGGGTTAAAAGCCCATAATAATTCTCCTATGGGCTAATGTGTTTGGGTCACTGCAATGAAAAGTCCAAGAGCACTGACTAGCCTTCAAGCCCACAAGCCTTAGCTTCTTTAAAGTCCACAAGAAAATAGAATACATGGCCTATCTTGATTCATAGGCCGAAGCCCAAAACCAGAAATTTATCAAATTTTCTCCTGCAAGGATACAATAAAAGTTGACATGGTTTAAGGCCAAGAATAAGGTTCTGGTCCGAAAGGCCGTGGGTTGAAAACCCACTCTCAACCATTTTTTTAGTTTTTATTGAAAAACTGTATTTATATATTTATGTTCACAATACTGAGCAACAAGGTCAGGATGGCCGAGTGGTCTAAGGCGCCAGACTCAAGTTCTGGTCTTCGTGAGAGGGCGTGGGTTCAAATCCCACTTCTGACAGATAATTCGTTTTCCTGCTTTTAGATAATAATTTCTATGCGACTGTTATTACTCTTTAGATATTATTTTTTTTCAGAAGTAAAGACTAATAATTTAACTTTAATGGCTTTTCAGTGGTGTTTATTGCTTCTCTTTTCTCTGTCTTTTTCCTTGAAAAGAATATATATATATCATCACAGCTTTTGATTAACGAAGACAGCACAAGGAAACCCTTCGTTGAGACAACCCCGTCGCTTAATCAATCCTAAGATACAAGAACCTCCAATTGACGCTGACCCTTATATTCCAGTCTCCTCCTCGAAGTTGAAAATTTATGTGTGCTCCTCGAGGTTTCTCAAGCGTGTGATGGCTCTGACCAGATTTTCATGTAGATGGCCACATTACTGTTGCTGTTTTTCTGTCTTTTCTCCCATGGGGACTGCTTGGAAAATGCAGCCCCTTTAGGTTTGACTAGGATCAGAATCTGCATGAACTCACATAAACAAATGAATCTCAGCATATACTTGTATTTATTAGGAGTGGAAAATACGTTTCAAGTTAATGGTGAGATTAATGACTCGTGAAGCTAGCAGGATCACAAATCCACGATGCATTACTAGTCGGTTCATGAAAAAATACTCCAAACTCAGATCAATCTTCATGAATTATTCCCCAAACAAAAGGGTAGCAGCCAAATTGGCTTTGTCTCTTTAGGATTCATGCATTAGCTTGAGACAAAACTGGGGGGGTTTTGAGTTGATTTTCGACCTACCATCAATGATGTTGGAGGTTGAGTTGATTTAACAAATTCGAATCAGAACTGTCCTCCCTCCGAAGCTCAGAATTTCCTAAAAAATCGATTAGTATCACCCAAGCACTCAGCCAACTTAATCGCAAATCTTGCAATACGCCAATCAGATGCTAAATCACTGGTGAAAATGGCCATCATTCTATCTCAAAAGTATACGAGTTAAGGGAAGAAGCTTGTTGATGCAGGTGCAGTAGCTTGGCAAACCGGACCGTGCTCTTCAGAGTTGAAAAATGAAAACCCTCTATTCTGAGAAACCAAAGGGGGGGAGTTGTCATTTTTGAACCCTGGAGCAGGTCAGGTTTGCCAAGTCAATGCACCAGCATCACATGGGATATTTCCCAGTTACTTCCAAAACTTTCAGACTTGGCTACGGGAGTCCAGTGGAATAGATTTATGAGAAATGACCTCGTGTTGGTGGGGCAAAAACTACAAAACTGAAAATGACCTGACAAGGCATTGGAAATCTCAAATAAAAATATAAAGGGTATTAGTGTTTCTCAATCATAGAAAAAGTTGGGGACCGATAATCATTCCACAGAAACTCCAAACGTGGATAGATAATGCCGGCCACTTCTAAAGTTTCCTTGTTCTTTCTGCTTGTTTTGGATTTCCACAACTGCAAGACAAATATTTCAATGTTAACTAACGGTGGCTTTTTTATCCTTTCTAAAATCATCACAGCCACTTCATTTGTTGGCGGAGCCAGACGAGAGTGAACTTGACATGTGAGTTTCTTTTTTTATTTTTTAGTAGACAGGTTTCTTTACCGTTGTTTTGCAACTGTAGAGCAACTTGGTTGATACGCTAATATTATAGCTTTTTCGCACTGGAAAAGTCTAAATTCAAAGCCAGCTGATAGTGTAGGACACTAGGTTAGATTTCACATTGGTGGAAGTTCGAGCAAAATGAAAGACAGGGTGGACTGCCCCCCCACCAACCAGGAAACCCACTATCCAACCTACACAACAGGGAATGCTCAATGATTTGTTTTTGATTGGAAAAAATCAAATGTGACGTTAATCGAGGGAGAAATACACGAACAATAAATCTGGTGTGGGCAGAAAAGGAAGGAGAAAAGGAGATGCATTCACCTTGTACTAGAGAGGTCTCAGAAGCCTGCTTCCATAATTTATGTCACCTGCCTTTTCTAGGGATTCCTGAGCCCCAGAGCTCAACATCCACAACCACTGCTGCTTCATACCGCCATGTTTTTGAAGTTTCCATGGCGTCGTCGATATATCCAAACTCTCAGTTCACCAACCATGAGTCCTTCCCTTCATTGCAAGAATCATTCTCCCATTTCATCAAAGCATTTCCACTGTATTCTCAGACTGATCAGGCTGACAAAATCCGAGAGCAAGAATACTACCATCTCTCCCTGTCCAACCATGTTTGTCTTGATTATATTGGCCATGGCCTCTTCTCGTACTCTCAACAACGATGTTACTCTCAGGAAGCTACAGTTGCCTCAGCATCATCTTCTTCCCTTCCATCTCGGAGATATTCCTCAAGTTTGGAAACGCCTTTCTTTGGTATTTCCTACAAGGCAGCAAACTTGCATTCTCAAATACAGTATGGTAGCCACGAATCAGAACTGGAATACAAGATACAGAAGAGAATTATGGCATTAATGAATCTCTCTGAAGATGATTACACGATGGTTTTCACTGCCAACCAGTCATCCGCATTCAAACTTCTTGCAGACTCTTATCCCTTTCAGTCAAATCATAATCTTCTTACAGTATACGACCATGAGAATGAGGCGGTGAAAGTTATGATTGAAAGCTCCAAGAACAGAGGAGCACAGGTCATGTCAGCTGAATTCTCATGGCCTAGTTTAAGAATACATTCAGGGAAATTGCTAGAGAAGGTAAGACGTAGAAGGAAGAATAGGAGGGGACTATTTGTTTTCCCACTCCAATCAAGGGTGACAGGAGCGAGGTATTCATACCTCTGGATGAACATGGCTCGGGAAAATGGATGGCATGTCTTGCTTGATGCTTGTGGCTTAGGACCTAAGGATATGGAGACCCTGGGCCTCTCCCTCTTTAAGCCAGATTTTCTCGTCTGCTCTTTTTTCAAGGTTTTCGGTGAGAATCCATCTGGTTTTGGCTGTCTATTTGTGAAGAAATCTAGCTCTTCAGTTATAAAAGATTCAGCTGGAACAGGCTTAGTGAGGCTTGTCCCAGCTAGGCGACCTTCTCAAATTTCAGAAGGGTCAGCTAATGAAGACACGGAAACTGAAGAAAAAGCAAAACAGGAGTTACATGATGATGATAGTTTGCAAGGCTCCTCCTCAGGTCCTATGTCCAGGCAGCAGACAAGTGAGAAAACTTCTGAACTGGAAGAAATCAAAGAGATTTCACCAAAACACAAAGCACCAGAAATTGAGGTATCAGTGGCATCATTTGAATCCTCCCAGTCCCAAATCATTGAGAGCAGTGGAAGTGGGTGTTCATATCTTGAATGTAGAGGCTTGGACCATGCAGATTCATTGGGGCTGATATTAATCAGTTCCAGAGAGAGGTACCTCATCAACTGGTTGGTAAATGCATTAACGAGTCTTCGACATCCACATTCAGAAAATGGGCATCCCCTGGTCAGAATCTATGGTCCAAAGGTAAAATTTGATCGAGGACCAGCAGTGGCATTCAACGTGTTTGACTGGAAAGGAGAAAAGGTAGATCCTGCCATTGTTCAGAAGCTTGCTGATCGAAACAACGTTTCTTTAAGTTGTGGATTTTTGCACCATATTTTGTTCTCAGACAAATATGAACATGAGAGGGCGCAGATATTAGAGACAAGAAAAGGTGAAGGAGGAACAGTTCTAAATGGGAAGAGAGTTAAACTTGATTCAGGAATTTCTGTTGTCACAGCTGCTCTCGGGTTCCTGACAAATTTTGAGGACGTTTACAAACTCTGGGCATTTGTTTCACTGTTCCTGGACGCAGACTTTGTGCAGAAAGAGAGGTGGAGATATACAGCTCTAAATCAGATGACAATAGAAGTTTAGTTTACATTTAGGACACATGGAAAGTAATTTTCTACAACTGTTCTCTAAACTCTCTTATGGATGTATGTTTACAATTAAAAATAAATAATTAATTAAAAGCACTTTTTAGTCGAGCAAGAATTGAGTTTGATCTCAGGAAACTATTTTTCTTTTATTCAAGCTAGTTGGGGAAAATTCATAAACATCTTGTTATTTATTGATTTTATCAAAGTTGATTTTCAAATATTTTGAGTTCTTTTTTAATCTCATTCTTAAGAATTTAATTTGATTTTTATATCAGTTTTAGTCTTTGTTTTTTTGTTTTTTTCTTATTCTTTCTTAGTTGAAATTTTTATCTATCAAATTTGAAATAATTTATGATTTTTTTTCAATTTTATCATTTTTAAACTTTTTTATGTTTGTTTTGGTCTTCATTATTTTAATTGTTATTTATTTTATTTAAAATAATTTATGAAATTAGATTTTTTTCAATTTCATACTACAGTTTTTTTATTTGTAAGATTTGATTTTCATTTTTTTTAATAAACTTGAAAAAAATTAATAAATTATTTTTCATGATATAACCAAACACCACCGGAAAGTATTTTTCAACTTAATTTTAATGACACTACTGAACATGAAAAAATAATTTATTTTTCAGAAATCCGCTTTCCGTGAAAGTTATTTTCCAAAAAAACAATTCTGCTAACAAACAAGACGTATTGTTTAATTCTTTCATATTATCATAATTGAATTCTTAATGCAACAAACACATTATTACATTGAGTCAATGTAGCTAACGAATAAAATATACCTCCACACTAGAGACAAGTGAGCACCTTCATTATCATAATTGAATTCTTAAAGCGGTCTCAAAGATAATGAAATTAAAATAAAATAAAGAAAACTGTCGCAAAAAAGAAAGAGGAACTCCAAATGACATAGAAATTTCGACATTAATAAGATAAAACCAGCATCCTAGCACTGTAATATAAATCGAATATTTCTGATAGTTTGAGAATGTAATTAAAATTATTTTTTAAAGTATTTTTTTAAATATACCGAGCTATGAAAGAATACATCTTGCAGAGTCTAGCCAGAATCAATCAAGTGCTACATGCAAGGCCAGCCCACAAACCAAAAATTATCATCAACAGCTACTACAGGCTAATTTACTGGTGTATTTGATTAAAATATCTCCAGTGAGCTAAGAGAATTCAAATAGTGAACCTGATTTCTAGCATCAACTCATGACAGCATATGAACCAAAAAGAAAAACTCTCAGCCATTGACGACATTCAATCACTAAGCAGGCAGTAAAATTATAGCATTCGTGATTTTAATCTCTCAAATTGACCCCACAAATCAGCACCTGGGAATCCCCAGAAGAAAATGAAAACCATGATAAAAATAACAAAAATGAAAAGTACCCAGTTCCTCATACGACAAGTGGAGAGCAGGCAGTAATGCCTCTAATTTCACAATCTGAAGACAGATTAAGCATTTATAAGGGAGCCCATAAAGTAATCATAATCACTACACATCATTAACGAACTCTGATAGCAGATTTACAAAGAAGACAAAAAAAATCAACTTCCAAAGATTAGTATACTGATACTCTGTGCTGATTTACACATAAACAATGAAGTCCAAAAATCAAACGGCGTCCAAATATACAGCAGAGAGAATCACATTCAAATATTTGAGGAAGAAAAAAAATAAAGCAAGAGTTCAAAAAAGGCATTGCCTCGATTCAGATTTCAGGGCACAGCATTGTGTTGAGCATCGACGGGGAAACTCACCAAGGCAATAAAAGGAAATTGATCCGTCCAATTTAACATGGGCCTAATTAGAGGGATTTGGGCCAACAAATGAGATCAAATAAAATCAAGCTCTGACTTGAGGATTGCAGGCTGTTATTGGGCTAGAGCTGTACGAGGTGTAAGATATTCAAGGTCTTTTTGGTCAACTTACCCTGCTCTTTAACATGAAATGCCAGTGTGCCACTAACACGTGCGTGTTTGCACCATGTATTTTTAATCAATAGTAGATGGTGCAAACACGAATCATTTTCGATGTAACTTTGTTTCTCATCCAATTACTATTTCTTGCAAACATGCCACTAATGTTCACTCTTCACGTTTGAGGTACATTGACTTCACAAAGATCTATAAATATCTTAGGTCACCAAGTAAATGAACAGGTAATGAGATTCAATAATTTTTCTATAACTATTAACTTTATATATTATTTTTCTTTTCATACATTTCTTGTCTTATATATTGGAGAGTTTCTCCCAACGAGGGTCTTGTTTTTTAGGAGCACCTTCATCACTATTCAAACCCATCAATCATGCACCTACACTTGAAGTCTATATGCAGTTTCACAGCCTATGAAAGCTTAATTTTTGTGTGAAACTTTTGCGTGGCTTTATCAGTGATCACATTGTTTGTAGAAACCTAAATAAGAAATTAATTTATCTAGTTCATTTTTGTTTCATATCTTCTCTCCAAAAACTTTTTTCATGGATGATGAAGCTCCATGCCAAGGGAGAATACTTGATCTCCTTACCACAGGACTTCAGCTTTCTCGACACATCATCAACTCTCCAACTAAGTGTAAATACTCAACAATATTATTGTATTGATGCAACTACATATGTCCACTCTTCCACATATGCAATAATAATCCATCATACATGCATCACTAAGTGTACACGGACAACTCCAGTTCCAATAAGAGACAGAGATGGATAAAATGTAAATGAGTAATGTTTTAACTCACAAACTTATGAATAACTACATATATCATTATTATATGAGGTGATTTGAATGGTCTAATCATTATCGATGTCCATTTGAATCTCATTTATACACCAGAAAAAATTTCGATGTGAGACAAGCTTCATGAGTTCATAAGCTAAAATATAGCCCATATCAAATCATCAATGCTGAACTCTTCAAAGATTGTGTCACGGTGAAGACCAATTTAAACAACTATGATAAACTCAAAAAACCCTAAGAGCAAATACAAAATACAAGAGGCACCATAAAGTTTGTCACACAAGATAATAATTTCATGTATAAAGTTTTTCCAGCAACACTTAAGCTCCTTTTTATGGATCATAAATAATATTTTTGACTTAGAGATGAGAAGGGGATTGGTGATTTAAACTATGACTAGATCATTTCTCATGAATTTTTTTTTAGCAGAAAAAAATATCTAGGTGCTATTAATATGTTTTCTAGTAGAAAAAAATTAATGTAGGAGATGACCTAACATAATCTGATTAACTTGACGAGTTAAAAGACAGCCTAGACAACTATTAAAATATAATTTGATTAAAAAAACTGGAGATATTTTTAAAATATATATATATATATATATATATATATATATATATATATATATATATATATTGAGATGAAAACATATTGAATAGCCTAGGTCAACCTAAGATAACCCGTCAAATCCACAACTTATATTATAAGACCGGGATAACCCATGAAAAACAAATTATAACACTCAATAAAATGACTCAAGCTAACTTATCAAATCTATGATTCAAGTAATGAAATCGTGATAACCTTATAAAAAACAAAAAAAAAATCATCATAAATGTTAATTTCAAATTAATTAAATGTTGAATGATAAACTATAAAAAAATAAAATAACTTAAAAAACTTGAGTTAACATTTTAAATATGTGACATATATCATGAGACCGATATAAATAAATATAAATTTGAATGATAAAATTTAAAAAAAAAACTAAATATATATAAAAAAACAGAAAAGAATGCAATGTCCAAGTTAACAAGGAATGTGAGGAGATGAATCGTCATTTTTAATTAGTTTATCTAAATTAATGAGGGTAGGTGGGAATTAATTGTGACTATAAAGTTAGGCAGGGGTCCATCATCGTTATAATGTGACGAGAGTAGGTAAGCACATGCATCTCTAATCTATTTATTGTTATTATTTTGTGTTCTGCGTTCCGGATAAGGACAGAAAAGCAAGAGACACGGGCGGCATTGGGATTTAAAATTATTTTTTAGAAACAAATTAAAAAAATTATTTTTATTTTTTATTGTAAATTAAATTCTTTTTAGAGATTTCAGATTATTTTGATGTATTAAAATTCAAAAAAATATATTAAAAAAACATAATAAAAAACATTTTAAAAAACAAAATTTCTAAACAAGCAACTATAAAGCCTAGGAAATCAGTAGCAAAACCTCATGGGCGGTATATATTCCCCCACTTACAATTTATTATGTTTTATTTTTTATGTATTTGTCAAATTTGCCAACTTAGATCATATATGTTGCTGTTAATTAACTAAATTGATAAAGTAGTTATTTAATTGTTTTTTTTTTGTTTTTTTTATAATGATCAATAAAAAAAATATTTTTCCCTGGTGAAAACCATCCGTTTACTTAGGGCGTAAAAAATAAAAGAGAAAGGAAAAGATAACAACCTTTGAAAAAAAATAGGGATAAAAAAGATTTAAAACACAAAAAGTTTTTTTTTTCCGGCAAGAAAAACAAATCACGTTGAGTCATGAGTAAATTATAAATCACTCCTTTAATTTTGTAAAATGAAATCAAAATTTCTTTTATTTTTAAAGAAACTAGTTAATTAATCTCATTTTTCCATTTCATATTTTTTACAGTTTATTTATGAGAAAAGAGCATTTTTGAAACAAATTAATATCAAGTTAATTATGGTTAACACCGATTGAAGAATTAATTAATCATTTTTTTTAAAACTTAAGAGATTATTTAATTATTTTAATAAAATTAACAAATCTAATTTATAATTTTCTCATTTAGTAAAGTCACACTCTTTGACAAAGAAAAAAAAGTCTTGAGTCACACTCACCACAAGCCTCCATTATTTATCTTTGACAAAGCATCACGTCACACTTGTGTGAAGTCACACTAATTAATTATCATTTGGTTTAATCAACGTATGCAATTGAAAGCCTTTGCTTTTATATTTTAAAAAAATAATTCTTTTTACTTCTATTTTTATGGTATTTTTATATTTTTAATATATTGATGTTAAAAATAAAATTTTAAATATAAAAAAATAATATTTTTTGATATATTTTCAAATAAAAAACATTTTAAAAACAACCACAATTATAATATCCTACAAACTTCAGACTCAACTTTTCCGTGTCTCCAAAGAATGAAAATTAGATAGCATTTAGCGTAGTGATTTAAAAATTTCAAATCTTTTTATTTTTTAAAAAATAATATTTTAATATATTTCAAAAACAAAATACACCGCTGGCAAAACATAAAAACCAAATCCGGAACAGCGGATTTTCCGAGAAATACGTTTTCTTTTTCCATGCTCTCTTGGACGAAAGCTCCTTGGTCTTGAGTGTTGACATTATTAATTGAATTGATGAAATAATTTGGTGCTTAAAATCATGAGGCAGTCATGTTTGAAATTAAACGAGTCGTAAGAGAAGAGAATGATATCCCTTGTGAGTAAATTTAAAGATCATTACGGGCACAAAGATCATTGTTTTCCCATTAAATCATTTCGATTTACAAAATTTAACGTAAATAAATAGTCAAAAAGCAACAAAATTATTTGCACGTTATATATATATATATATATATATATATATATATCCATGCTTGTAAGTTTAGACTGATAACTCTTCCCGGCGTGCTTTACCGACCAAGTCAGCTGTTTTTCGTCAAAATTTATTTGCAAGTTAGGTGAAGAAATGGTCCGATTGGATACATAGCCTGAACTTCCCGGCGTTTATGTTCCACCAAATTGGAGAAGATATCGAGGTCTTGTCCTTAGTGGAGAAGTCAAATATTTCATGGGTATTTTAAATGAATTGTTGAATATTTTCATTGGTCAAAACGTGTGTGGCATGAATTGAAAAGGGACAGCTTACCATTTAAAATTTGATATGTTTATTTAAATATTTAGATTCCAATTCTGAAAAGAGTTGGATAGATAGATAGATATTAATTAAGATTAAATTATTTCTATTGCATGGTTCAAGATTCATTAAATATTATATTAATTGAAAAAAAAAACAAAAATGAATATTAATTCAATTAAATAAATAAACAAAGAACAGGAGGAGTTTTAATAAGACAAGACAAGTTGCTTCATTTTCAAGGTATTCAAATTTCCAAAGGAAAACTAATGTAGTTTATTCCAGTTACATAAAATTTGTTCCATCGATTACAACCGATCGATGGAATGCTGTATTTACTCGATCAAATCTTTATACGAACAATATTCCTCCGTGTATAATAACATATCTTTATTTTTCTGCAATTGAAAATAATATTCAATTAATATCAAAAGCCTTAGAGAAATATTAATAGATTGGTGTTCTCGGATGATAGTAAATTTTTAAAGAATTTGAGATTTAGATCCGTCTAATATTTTAGGTTAATTTAATAATATGATAAATAAATTTTATTAAAAAAATTAATTAATAAAAAAAAACTCGAGATAACTCAAGTTATTTTTAAAATTAGTAAAATATACTATAGAAAAAAAACTCATATACAATTAAATAAATCTTGAATGATGAATTAAGGAAACTAAGTTGTTTACCTAAAAGCAAATTACATATTCTTTTGTATTTTTTTTTCTTTTTTAACCCGGAGTTAAGAACGTTTTTTTTTTTTATTATTATTATTTGTACTGTTTAGAGTTCATTTGATATGTCTTATGAAGATTTTAGGGAGAAGTGACTATTTTTTACTTCTTCTTTTTCCATACTTCTTCCCACTCCACTTCTCCCTCCCTCTTTTGCTTTAAAAATAAATAATTCTCGTGTTTTTTTTTCTTTTTTTCTTTTAGACAACGATCCATAGTTTAAATTGACACTCCTTTATTAAACTTTTAAAACTTTCATCAACATTTACATATTGACGTCATATATCCATTTAACTTGAACCACAGATAAGGAAAAAAAAAATTAAACCTCATGTTACCTGTACAAGTCATGTTCTTAAATACCGGTCCTATTACTGTACAAACGGTGGCATTTATTAAAAAAAAAATCTTAAGAAATTTGCTTGCACAGCTCGTCCCAGGTCGTCGTCTTCATCAACTTGTTAAACAGGATTAAATAAGTGAGCTGCATTTTTTGTCCATAACATCTCCTAGCTATCTCACCAATAGTATTTAATTATTCTAACCATAAATATTTTAAATAAATTTAAAAGTACATATATTTCGTTAAATCTATACAAATCTGTGATTCGTGTTGAATTTGAAAGCACATTTTTTGTCGAAGATAAAAAAAGGTATTGATTTTGGGTTGAATTTAGTAGTTTTGTATGTATCTTCGAGTTGATTGTTTGCTGGAAATTAGGGCTGATTTGACTGCAATTTGGACAGTGTGATGCTTGTTTGTGCGACGATCAAGTTGTCGGACTGGTTTAGGGTAGTGTTAAGGAACCATCTCACCTAAAAACTTAAGCTTGTAGGTGAGGCCCCAGAATATGATTATATTATACTCTAACACACCTCCTCAAGTGAAAGCCCTTTGGGCTTGAAACTTGCACAGGCCCACTTGCACAGGCCCACATCACCTTGTGCTTAGTTTTTTTTATCAAATAAAATGGGGGTGGTGAGATTCGAACTCGTGACCGCTGGGTCAACAAGGCTCTGATACCATGTTAAGGAACCATCTCACCTAAAAGTTTAAACTTGTAATTGAGGCCCCATAATATGATTTATATTATTCTTTACAGGTAGAAGAGTGATTACTGCTAGTCGGAGAGTAAGGTTAATGCTGTTGGGGGTTGGAAAGCAAAGGGACTGCAAGTTTGATTGAAAAATTTTTGGGGTTTAAAGAGGAGAGACAATGTGGTAGCTGTGGAGGAGGAGGTGGTTGGTTGTTTCTTGATAGGTAGATTTTTTTTAGAAGAGAATGTGAGGCAGAAGTAAGTTGTGATGGCGATTGAGTTTTCTAGTTTTTTTTTTTTATGATAGTGTTTGGTTACTATTTTTTTTAAATAGAGATAATAAAGATAAAAATATATTTAGATAAGAAGATATAAACATAAAAATAAATGTTTTTTGGAACAATTTGAAAGTATAACTTTATATTTTCAAAATAAAAGATACTGAGGAGACATGTCTTCTGAGATAAACAAAAATTTAATTCTTAAAATGTCATTGTAAAAATCTCTTAATTTCAAAGTTATCTATCTAAGATATGCAAGAATAAAAATAATTATTATTATACTTTTAAATCTCAACTCAAGGTCGATCAAGGGTAGAGCTTAGATCATTGTTCGAGGTTCGGATCAAGGATTAGGTTAACTCAAGTTTACCCGAGTCAACATGGGACTAAAAATTGTTATTAATGCAGGACCAAAGACATAAGAAAGGCTAATCATTATTTCAAATTAATGAAAAGATAAAAATAATTATTATCATAGTTTTAAAATTTATTTTTAATTAACCCAGGACAAGGGTCAGGTTATATGTTAGGATGATCAACTCAGGTTGATTTGGGTCAATATAAAAATAAAAATAATTATTATCATAGTTTTAAAACTTATTTTTAGTTAACCCAAGACTAGGGGTAAATTATGTGTTAGGATGATTAACTCACATTGATTTGGGTCAATATAAAAATAAAAATAATTATTGTCATGGTTTTAAAACTCAATTCAAAAGTCCATTAAAGAAAAGGTTTGAATCACGAATAGAGTAGGTCAATGTAAAGATAAAAACTATTATTATCATGGTTTGAAAACTCAACTTGAGAGTCAATTAAAGTAGGGCATAAGTCTCGAGTAAGAAATGTAAAGATAGGTTAACCTGAGTCAACATATGAGTAAATGAGCCCAACAATGTAAATAATTCTTACTTATCAAATCAAATCAAGTGCCACCAACTCAAGTTTGGAAAAGATTTGTTTTGTTACTTCGTTAAAAGATCAAAATTCTTAGAAACTTAGTTTAAATATTGTAATAAATTTATTATTAACTAAAAAAATTGATTCACCTTAATAACTAAAAAAAAATAAGTTGATTTTAAATTGATAAACATACCTTCTACTTTTTATCCAAAAATCAAATATATTTAGGTGCAAGCAATATACTTAATAAAGTAGAAAGAATTAAAAAGAACAATAAAGATTATGAAAACAGAGAGAGAGAGAACATTTTTATTTCATATTATTTTATAAATATAGTTGTACTATAACATCATCTCAACAATGCTCTTATTTATAACCTGATATATTTTTAATAATTATAAGCCCAAAAATCATAAGAAGATATACAATTTAGATGAGCTTTGAGATGATGAATGAACATAAAGATGTGGAAGAAGACATATAGACATTCACATACTATATATGATTTCATACTAAGAATCAAATTAAGATTTGACATATTTTTTGTATATCACATATTTTTTATGTTGAAATTCATCTAAATGCCATGAAAATTAAAGATATTATTCAAGATGAAAATGAAACATATAGTCACAATAAGACAAAAACCATGGTTTTCATTTTCGCAAGTAGTTGAAAATAGGAGTTGAAAATTGAATGTCTCGTAATCAATTATCCTTTTATTTTTGATAAAACTTAAAAGAGTGATATAACCATAATAATTCTCCAAAACATTTATTATGATTTGATATATTTATGATTATAAAATTTTAAATTAGTAAGAGAATATAATTCTACAATGTTTAATATCAGTTTTAAATTGAAATTATATAGAAATAATGTCAACGATGAAAATATATTAAAATAAAATATTATTTACTTTTCATTATTTTTCACTTTAATATTTAATTAATACTATTAATTTTTTTAATTAACTAGTCTATTATTTAAAAAATAGTTTATTAAACATAAATATCAATTATTTTCATTAAAAACAGAGAATGATAAAAGAAAAAGAAAAAAACACAGCAGGTAACGTGTAAAACGAGGAACAAGGGACAGAAAGCAAGCGATGGTCCCAGACTCCCAGGTCTTCCAAAGTGTCCAGCGCAGTAACTCCAAATCAATAAGATTCCATAATTAAACCTCAGCAGTCGGCTAAGGTGCAGGTTTATTTTCTATTCTTTAATTTTGTATTCAAAATGGTTGGAAGAAAAAAGCATTTCACATGAAAAAAAATCAATATAATTTATTATTTAATTGATTGAAAATTAACTTTATATCTTATTTTGTTTATTTTTTATTAAGTTATTTTGAACTCATGATCAAAGAGTACTTCTTAACGTAGTAACCTGATTTAACTTAAGTTGATTTTTGTATTTTTTATCATTTAATATTGGATTGGTTAGAAATTGAACTTCATAATTTATTTTTTATAAGAATATCTTGGTCTTATGATTAGATTCACGAGTTTTGATATTTTAATCTCGGTTAAATTGAGTTGTTGTTTTTATTTTATTTTATTTTATTTATAAAATATTATTTAAGTCTCATGATCCGAGTCATTGGTTCTTCAACTAAATTTGATTGTAAATAGTTTGTTATGTATTAATGATCTGGGTAACGAGTTTAGTAGGTTAACCCAACTGACTCGGGCTTCCCCCCTTATTTAGTTAGTTCCCTGTTTTATCAATTAGTAACATGTTTGATTGAAAATAACCTTTATAATTTATTTTAGTTTGTATTTTTGTATATCATTTTGACCTTATGACCCAAGAATAATACTTAATAGGTTCATCCAGATTGAAATCATTAAAAATTTAATTATTTAACACTGGATCCATGATGGTTGGTTGAGAATTAAAATTTATAATTTATTTTTATTTACTTTCTATTGAGTTATATTAGTTTCATGATCAAAGTCGTATATCTCACAAGTTAACCTAGGTTAAATTAAGTTGCTTTTTTTTATAAAAAAAAATATCTATGAAGTTATCTCCGTCTTATGATCTAGATAATAGATTTGACAAATTGACTAAAAATAATTTTATATTCATTTTTTAATCATATTCTTAATATTCAACTAATTGAGAATTGAACTTCATTATTTATTTTGATTTTTCCTATTAGTTATTTTAGTTTTGTTATCTCGATCACAAATTTAACAGGTTAAACTTGAGTTGTGTTTTCTGGTCATTTTAACTCTTTTTTTTCAATCTCATTATTCAATATTGGGTGATTGATAATTAATTTTATTAATTTATTTTCTATCCATAGGGTTATTGTAGCCTCATAATCTTGGTCGAGAATTTGACATGTTTAACTTAAGTTGATTTAAGTTAGTCAAGTATGTTGTTATCTTAATATTAAAAAATTATCATCTTTATTTTTTTTAATCAAATTATATTTTTACGGGTTGTCTAACTTATCTATGGACTCACAAAGTTTTTTAGTGAGACATATTTTTAAGTACATAGCCATTCAAAGAGAAGTGTTATAAAGCTATAATTATATGTATTGAATGTCTATGATAATCCATAATTATGTATATTGAACGTGTATAACTCTTGAATTTAGTATTTTTAATTTTCATGACAATTGAGTTCATTTCATTCTTATATAAATAGATTTACTTGTATTGTATTCTTGAAACTTGAAAAAATAGAAGAATTTACAATAAAAACATATTTTTATCTTGTCTTTTTTAATTATATTTTAAATAGGTATACTCTTATATGTTAATTGTTTTTTCTTCATACAACAAAATATTTTTTTTTGCTTTTTCAATCTTATTTTTAATATTAAAAATTGTTTTCAAAACACGATTCGATTGCACTTTTAATCCTATATGTCCATAAAGGGAGAAAAAAGGTTAATAATGGCAAACGTCGTAGTTTTATCCAAAACCAATGTTTAAAAGTTTCTTTAAATGACCCCACAAATGTTTTTTTTTTTTTTTTTTCCTGCTGATGTATTATTTATTGCTTCTTGTCCATATAAACCCAGTAACCTTGTCGAAGTCACCTCATTCTGCTCTCAAATAATCATTTTAAGCATATTTTGCAGGAGAGCAAGTAAGCCAAGCCTCTCTTTTTCTAGCAATACATCAAGAAAGAGGGAGATTTTGGTGGCTTTGGGCTCTTGTTTTTTTGGTTGAAGTTCTTGATTTGTGCTATTGTTTGTTCCTTAAGTAATTTAAAGAAATTCAAGAATGGCAAAGAATGTAGGAGTTCTCGCTATGGATATTTACTTCCCTCCTACCTGTGTTCAACAGGTGATTAGATTTCATATCTTCATCTATATCTCTCATTTTCCTTCTCTATCATTTTTTATTTTCTAGGAATAGAGGTTTGTTTTTCATCGGTTTCTGTTTAATTGTTGAGAGAAACAAGGAAATGTAAAGAAAGTTGGGCTTTGGATTTTGTTTCTTAAGATTTTATGTTTAATTTGTTTTTGGGAAGTTAAAATTAGAAATTATCCGGGCTTAATTAAGCTTTTAATTATGTGTGGTAAATAAAAAAAGAATTTAATTTTTAGAATTAGGATTCTAATCATTCTATTCTGTAACCATGATACCTTTTTCAGTATCTTTTTGAAAGTTTGGTTTTGAGATATTTAAATAAATGAAGGATATCTTTGACTAAGTGCCCCCTTCATTAATTAAAATTTTGAAAAAGATCAATGTTAACTATGTTAATAATTCATTAATCGTCTGTCTCTGGAACATGACATGCAAGAGCAAATCTGCGCTGGCATTTCATTATAGTGATTTGGGTTGTACATGTGAAACAGGAAGCCTTAGAGGCCCACGATGGTGCAAGCAAAGGGAAATATACAATTGGACTTGGACAAGATTGCTTGGGATTTTGTACAGAAGTGGAAGATGTTATCTCAATGAGGTTTGTGATTTTTCAAGACACAGTATCCCTTAACTTCTATCAGACGTGGTTGTGCTTTATAACTTGACAGCTGATAATGATGTTACGTATTTTGGGAGATTTTCAGTTTGACAGTTGTTAGTTCACTTCTTGAGAAGTACAATGTTGATCCAAAACAAATTGGTCGCCTAGAAGTTGGCAGTGAGACCGTGATCGACAAGAGCAAATCCATTAAGACCTTCTTGATGCAAATATTTGAGGTATTTAATTATTTGAAATAATTGTAATGTTTTTATGGCCGCGTGGACCTGTGAATGAATCTTTGATAAACTGTTTGGTTCAAAACTTCAAACTCATGAAAGTAATATGTCAGGAGATTAAGGCCTGCATCTGTTATAGTTTACTCAGAAGGGTGAGGCGTAATTGGAATGTTTACTTTGTTGAACCATGCTGTGGATTATTTAACTTGAAATTTTGAAACATGCTTTGCTATCCATGATTTCTTCATCACAAGACTACCTTTTTTTGTAAAATTTTGTGAATGTGAATTTACATTTCATTTAGCATAGAGCAAAGAGGATGCACAATGGCCAGTAGCTTGTGCCTAAATTTGATATTTGGAGTTTGATCCTTTTCTTTGCAACTCATTTTTACTAGCTGTCTTATATAATAGATAAACTTGCAAGGTCATTTCTGGATTTAATTAAAATTGTGCTGCTGTATGAAACAAAAACAACATGCTCTACTGTAACATGATGTTCTTCTTGAAAAACAAGCAGAAATGTGGAAACACCGACATTGAAGGGGTTGACTCAACTAATGCATGCTATGGAGGAACTGCAGCTTTATTCAACTGTGTCAATTGGGTCGAGAGTAACTCATGGGATGGACGCTATGGACTTGTTGTGTGTACTGACAGTGCGGTATGATAATCCTTTGACTGCTTCAAAATTGCTTTTTTCTTAATAATTAGTTGAGCTTCTTTATGTGAAAATCAATTCTATTTCCGGAAACGAGACCACTTATTTGATTTCTAAGGTATTTCATATTTCCCATCTCACTGGTTTGGAGGATGTACTGGTTTTCTTTTCTTACCGGAGGTCTCTTTCTATTTTATCAGGTCTATGCAGAAGGACCTGCCCGACCTACTGGAGGAGCTGCTGCCATTGCCATGCTAATTGGTCCAGATGCTCCTATTGCTTTTGAAAGCAAATTTAGGGGGAGTCACATGTCCCATGTCTATGATTTCTATAAGCCCAACCTTGCTAGTGAATATCCGGTAACTCCATTCCCCTTCTACATTGATTCCCTTTTCTGTGTAACCTATTCACTACTATAATTCTTTTATAGCATGTTCTTGTCTCTTGATACCTTTTCCTTATGCTGTGGAAAATGCATTTGTAGGTTGTGGATGGCAAGCTTTCTCAAACATGCTACCTCATGGCCCTTGATTCCTGCTACAAAACATTCTGTGCCAAGTACGTATATTAACTACAAAAAGCTTTTTTCACGATGTAGACCTTTTGATGATACTGGTAAACGACTGTGATGTAAATGGCTTGCTATCTTGCTTTGTGTAGGTATGAGAAATCAACAGGCAAACAATTCTCTCTTTCTGATGCTGCCTATTTTGTATTCCATTCTCCTTATAACAAGGTAAATATATTACTTTGCCTTTGTCATTGCTCTCTTTGTGGTACCACCAACATTATCAGCATTTGTATTTATTCCATATGTTGAACTTTTGCAGCTTGTACAGAAAAGCTTTGCTCGTCTGGTGTTCAATGACTTTGAGAGGAAAGCCAGGTTCTGTCTTTTCTTCACTCCTGAAGAATTTTATATGTTTTTGTTTCTCATAAGTGAAATTGCATGATATATTAAGTTCTTACCTTCATTTGCTATTTTTTGCAGCTCAATTGATGAGGATACTAAAGAGAAACTGGCACCATTTTCAACTTTATCTGGTGATGAAAGCTACCAAAGCCGGGATCTTGAGAAGGTGCATTTAAAACAAACCCACCCCCACCCTGTCTGTTAAAAAAGTGAAGATGTTTCTTTCTTTTGCCTTTTATACACCACACTGCAGAAATCATTTAATTTCTTGAGCCCTCACTTCTAAGGATACTCCTGTTGCTTTCAAATTCATATCAAATCTTTGTTTGGATGTTTTGCCAACAATATCCTAACTAAAAGCCAGCTGCAGGAGATTTTACTTGCATAATTCTTCCTGATGGGCTACTGAATTGCTAAGCATGCATGATGCTGAACTTTTCCAGACTTCTAGATTGCTAAGATTGCTTAAGATTCCATATTAGAATTGTTTATTTGTGTTGATATTTGACCATCTTGCTGATTGATCACTTGATGTTATGCATCCACAGGTATCCCAACAAGTTGCAAAGCCTCTTTTTGATGCAAAGGTGCAACCAACCACTTTGATACCCAAGCAAGTTGGCAACATGTATACCGCATCACTCTATGCAGCATTTGCATCCCTTCTTCACAATAAAAATAGTGAATTGGTAATAGAAATTACTCTTTTTTCTAATTTTAAATCCTCACTTGTACATCATCATATTGGACGGTAGTACTTACCAAGATTTTTGGATTAATTGCAGGCGGGAAAGCGGGTTATACTGTTCTCATATGGAAGTGGTTTGACAGCCACAATGTTCTCATTGCAGCTACGTGAAGGTCAACAACCGTTTAGCCTGTCAAACATTGCCACTGTGATGAATGTTCCAACAAAGTTGAAGTCAAGGCATGAGGTAATCTTGAATATATTTCTTGAATGGTCAAAGATTGGTTTCTTATATATCGTTCTCCTTCGTGCCTGATCATGCATCTGGGAACATGAATTTCAACTGTCATTAAACCGCTTATCAAACATCTCCCTGATGCGTTGCTCAATATTTGAATCTGTTGATGGAAAAATGATTAAGAAATACTATGATCTCGTTGGAATGATCCAGGAAAAGTAAAGGTTAAAAGGGCCTTGTTCTCTGAGAGAGAATATATCTTATCTGCTCAATTAGATTATGAAGCAGTGTCGTCATTGAATGTATTCCACTGAACTTATGCTTCTGGTGCAGTTTTCTCCCGAGAAATTTATCGAAACTATGCACCTAATGGAGCACAGATACGGAGCAAAAGACTTTGTGACAAGCAAGGACTGTAGTCTTTTGGCTCCAGGAACATACTATCTTACAGAAGTCGACCACATGTACCGAAGATTTTATGCCAAGAAGCCCATTGACGGTGCTTGTGAGAATGGCTCTCTTCCCAATGGTCACTGATCCTAGCGAACCAGCTACATCTGTCATCGGCCAGGGATTCGGCTCTGAACTTTTAGATGTTGTTATCAGGCCCAGAGAAGAATAATGCTTCCTTAAGTTTGTATTTTTAAAGCAAATAGTTCGTTCATTAGCAAAAGCAAGTGTTCTCAGTATATTTTTTTTCTCTCAATAAAATTTATCTTTGTTCAATCTTGTTTAATCCGAATTGCTGGCATTTGTCTCTGGTTGTGTTACTTCAGTAAGACTGTATCCTGTGTTGCCCCATGGCTGTCAACGTAAATTGCCAATCTTCTTAATGCATGGGCTTCTTGAACAGTTATTCCTTGCCTGTTCCATTAACAAAAACCTGAAGCCCAAAGCCCGTGGAAAACTGATATACAATACAAATGTCTTGATTCATGATTAAAACAGGTAATTGAGTCCTTTTTCAAGTCTATTCTATTGGTTCTGGGCAGCTTAATTCTTTTATTTTATTTTATTTTATTCAGAGTATAATTATTTAATTGTTTTAACTTGGATATGAAGTTCTTTTGATATTTTACTTCTCAAAAGTTGAATTGATTTTATTGCTTTTAAAGTCTGAACTTCCTTCCCTTGCCTCCGGAGGCTTATTAGTACTCTCATTTTGGTTTTTTGTTGTTAAATTGTGTGGTTCTCTTTATGAGATTTGGGTTAGGGTTCTTGGAAAAGTTTTGGGAGAAATATGAGATTATGTGTAATTGATGAATGTGACATGAAATGAGAGCTAGTTGACAAGTTAAAAGGAAAGGAAAAGGGGAGCTTCTAAGAAAGACCATGACCGACCATTGAGGGTAGTAATTAGAAGAGAAATATAATGTATTTTACAAAATAATTATTATATATGCTATGTTAGATGTAAATGTTTGTGTAATGAGTGCATTGCGCATGAAGATAATAAGGGAAGTCTTGTTTTGTAAAAGCCAAGTTTCGAGCATATATGTACAAAAAGAGGGAAGATGATATTAAACATCAGTTAACTGATTAGACAGATTAGTCTATTGACTTTCAGAGAGAATCTGAGTGGAAAAATAATGGAATTAGAATTGGTTTCCCTCTTAGAAAGTGTATTTTTGGTTGTTTCCCATTTAAGGAAACTAGTTTCATTTAATTCTAAATTTTAGAACTCCATTTTTGGGTCATCAAATGTGGCTTAGCAGGGCAAACTCTGCATGACAGAAGATCTGCCGCATTTATAATGCATTTCGTGAGTATCGTGGGCAAAATTGAGTTTTGCTCTTTTCATAAGAGTTTTATCTTTCCAATGAGATCAAATTCGTATAAAACAAAGTTCTATAACTCCTGTAATAGTGAATAATCTCGGCAAAGGTCTGAATGCGATATTTGCTGGTAAATTTGAGAGAAAAAAGGAGAAATAGGAGGTCGCAAAGGGATGAAGTTAGACAAGTTAAAGGAAAAGAAACAAGTTAAGTGCAAAATGGATGTATATAATGATATTTTGATTAACAGATGTTACAAAAATAAAAATCAAAGAATAACGAACTTAGAGGCTTATTGGATTATTTTGGCGTGGTTATTACAAAGTGTATTATTGGTTGCAAATGATTTATGAGAATTTTCTATAATTGCAGGAGGGACCACGAGTGTGGTGCAACAACATTAACAAGAGACCACGAGCAAAGCATCCATAATAGTTAGGTGATTTGTGCCGACACCAATCAATTTAATTTCCATAATTTTGATGTGTGAATTATACTTTTAATGAAAGTTTGAAAAGATATAATTTTTCAATAAAAATATTAAAGGTGTGCGTGTCAGGGAAGTCAGTTTGTTGTGAAAAATATGTCAGGGTATGGCAAAATCACCACTTTGACAATGACTAAGATACATTTAGTATATGTTAGGATCCTGAATAAGAGGATGACAAAAAATGACTAACATGCATTTAATATATGTTGGGATCCCAGATTGGATGAAAACAAATGACTAACATACATTTAGTGTATGTTAGGATCTCGAATAAAGGGAATCACAAAAAATATTTGACATGCATTTAATGTTTATTAGGATCCCGAGGATAAAGATCGTTATGCACAAACTAACATACATTGAGAGTATGTTAGAATTTCATATAAGAGATTGTGGTACAATGTAAATCATATATTAATTTATGTTAAGATTCGGGAAAAAGGATTGTTACACCTCCACACATACACATGAGGAGGTATGTTAGAGACCCGGAAAGAGTTTTTTATGATGTTGCCTGTAGAATGATGATGATACATGCAATATTGTAGGTAAAAAGTCAAATTTACGACTCATATAACTATCCTTCTGGTTATGTTGAAGTTTGATGGTGTGTAGCTGATTAATAACTCTACTATTAGATTTATTTAATTTTTATATGGAATTACTTTGTATTTCTTTTCAGGTCAAATATTTGTATGTCAGGATTAAAATATGTTGTTTATATGTTTTTCTAGCTCTAGGAGGCCCATTTTAAGCATTTTGTGACATGTAAGTGTTGATAAACTTAACATGTATTAATGCTACTCTTTAAAAATGATTGGAATGTAAGGAATTAAACTCTTAAATTTGTGATAATTGACAATTGATGTTAAATGCATATTTTATTTATTCTATTTCTTGTGGATGTGATGAGAATAATGTTTATGGAGATGTAGACCCAAGACGTTTGGGTCGAAGTTGAATTCAAAGTTAACAAACTTTTCTTTGAAAATATGTCATATGTCTATAACTTGGGATATGCCAATACAATGAAGATTCTATCAGAATTTCAATAGAAATTTTGGTGGAATTTTATTGATTATGAAAAAAAAAAAATCTTTATTTACAAATATGTATTTAATATTTTCTTTTTTAGAAAACAGTGATGCTAGAAATTACCCCATTTAATGTTGTAATGACAAATATATCATACGAAAAAAATCATATTATATCAAATCAAGTAATTTAATTTTGTTTATGCGGGTCCATGAATACAACGGAATCCATAATGAAACACTTATCAAGTTTATTTATTTTTTATTTAATGATAAAAGGAACTAGTAGTACTCAGTTACATTTGAAAACAATGAACAATTGTATAAACTCCCTTTGGTTCCTCGAAAGATTACTATTTTGATAGATTGGGAAAAATTAAAGGAAACCTAAAGTAGGCTTAAAACAGAAAAAAAGCAAATCATTTATATGTTTGAAAGCGTGGTAAATGATACTTTTCATTCAAGATATATTAAAATAATATATATAATTAAAAAAATATTAAAAAAATAAAATTAAAAAAAAAAAATTTTTTAGAAGGATATTTTTGAACTTATTCACATACAATCGATGAGAGTCCCACCTCCCAAGCATCAAAGTCTGTAAATGCTATTAATCATAGAAAATTGTAGCATTAGAGAACTTTTCCTTTCCGATAATGATAAGGATAATGAATGGACCACCACAGCAAGGTGTCATGTCATCAACCAATTAAAATCCAATTAATTAAACCACAAAAGACTCGAGACTTTTTCCAGAGTTCTCTGTCACCCCTCTATTAGCCTATTGGTCGAGAGTCGAGACTTGAGGCTCGAGCCCACCATGCCCCCCTACCTTGTGTCCACTTCATTTGGGACCCACATTGCACACGCAAAATGGCCACCAACAAGACTCTAACACGTGTCGATTCCTCATTCTTCACAAAGCTTTCATGATCCTATCCTAACCGTTTGATAGTCTCTCCATCCCCACCACCAGAATCCTTTGCCATTTTTTCCATGAAGCAGTAAACAACAACATCGTGATTATAAGAGCCACAGATGGAGATAAAATTCTAGGGTTTCGATTCCTTCTCCTTTTCTAGCCCCCAACTTTTCCACAAATAAATCTCTCTCTGTTTGTCGATTGATATTGTTTTCCTCCTTCAACCTCTTCACCAAAACCCTATATTTTCCTTTCATTTTCCTCAGAAACAAACAAACACTCCTACTGGACCCTTAAAAAATGGCATCATTTCAAGAGCATGAAAGGGGCCCAGACGATGAAGGTGGCACTTCTGATCTTAGCACGAGCGCTGGTGACCCAGAAGACAATAGGAACAGCGGTAGCTTCAGCAGTAATGGGTGCTTAAAGATATCAACAATTGATGAAACAGAAGCGTTTCAAGTCCTGCCGTTGAAGGAGGAGCCAATTGACTCCGACCCGTCTTCTGACCCGGACCAAAGAACCAACCCGACGATGGGTGGAGTCCCGCTAGCTATGCAGAGGCAAACGCCAATGTCAATTTCAATGCCTATGCCAGTCACTACAACAGCAACAATTAGACGCCCATCCACCAAAGACCGCCACACTAAAGTGGAGGGCCGTGGCCGTAGGATCCGAATACCCGCTACGTGTGCTGCCCGGATCTTCCAATTGACCCGAGAATTAGGGCATAAATCAGACGGTGAAACCGTTAGATGGCTGCTTGAACATGCTGAACAAGCTATTATTGAAGCAACCGGCACCGGCACGGTCCCTGCTATCGCTGTCTCCGTTGGCGGGACGCTGAAAATCCCCACAACAACCTCAAACAACAGCAATTCGTTAAATGAAACACCGAAGAAACGGAAGCGCCCTTCGAGTTCTGAGTTCTGCGATATTAGTGAAGCAGCAGCCGTTTCGATTTCTCAGACATCTGGTTTGGCTCCAGTAACGCCCACAGCACCAATTGCTGCGGCCGCGACACCACAAGGACTGGTTCCTGTTTATGCTGTGGGAAATACTGGGATGATGGTGCCAGCGAATGCTTTTTGGATGATTCCACAAGCTGCGACGACGGCTTCTCCTGCAAATCAACAAATATGGGCATTATCGCCTTCGCTAAACCCTGTGTTTAACGTTGCAGCCGCGAGGCCCATATCATCATTTGTGGCATCGGCAAACAGTGAGAATGAAACAGGAGTAAACACAGAAGCAGCAGCTAGTGTGGTAAATATACCAAGCGAGGTTGAATTTAGGGCACCTTCACCGGTGGTTGCTAGCACATCTGTTGGGGCTAAAGTGGCGAAGAAGTCGACCATGGCGCCGAGTTTGAGTTCTAACAGTGGTGGCGGCAAGGGAGGGAAGGCTCAAATGTTAAGGGATTTTTCCTTAGAAATTTATGATAAGCAGGAGTTGCAATTAATGGGGCGTCCTGGGAATAATCAACCACGTTGATCAAAATCGTAGGAATTTAGTGATAATGTACGCGCTAACAGATGTGATTTAACCTGCAAATAACTTCGAGCTCAAGGATTTCGTTAATTTGTAACTTCTTTTTTATTTTCGAGTTCAAGAATTTGATGCAATTGTACGAAGCCATGAACAGTAGGGTGGTTCTTGACTTGTTAATTTTCGTAATAAATATCAGAAATAAAACTTGACATTTTAGAAACGTGTGCTTCAGGAACAAGCAGACTGGCATTCTATTTCGAGCTCATGCTACAGTGCAGATGCACGTGCCTCGTGCTTTATTGACCTGGCGTTATCGGTAGCATTTCGTTGCTAGCCTTTTTGCCTGTCCTTATAAATGTTTTTTTTTTTTTAAATATATTTAGATAATAGTTTTGTTTTTGAAAATTTATTTGTAAGATTAACATATTAAAACAATACAAAATCTCAATTCCAGACTGCCACTTAACCAGCTCGCTTCATTTCATGTTAAATATCTGTTTTTAATTAAAAAATTAAACATATAAGCTTATTTATCTTACATGTTTTATGCATAAAAAAAATATCAAGTGTGAATAAAACAAACCGAGAACTATTTATGTTGATAAATTAAGAAAATTATTAACAATAATTGAATATACATATGGAAAAATCAAAATACAGATATATATCAAAATATTTTATATCGCAACACAATTTATTTACCAGATTGTGTTTATTTGATCTCGCGTCAATTGCTATTCCCTAGATTCTAGCTGGAAAAATAAGGTCAATATTTTTTAATCTTAAAAACTCAAAATCAACTCAACAAAAAATCTTCATGAGTTTAAATGTTTTTTCAGGCAATTTCAATGTGAAAAAACATACAAGTGAAACTTTACTCCCTAAAAAAAACACCTAAGTAGAACTTCTATCATCAAATAAAACTCTTTTACAACAAAATCAACTATTTTGGTGGTCTGAATTGATACTAACATTAATTCTCTCTCTACCATTATAATCCAACATTCCTTTTCTTCTCTCACCAACATTTATATTTCTTCTCTCACAAACGAATGACTAAAAAAATAATAAAAATAATTTTTTATATCACAATTAAATTGCAAAACTATTGGGGAACTGAGTAGTATGTAGATTTTTTATGATAACTTTGAAAGCATCACCTATTTGTGCTGCCTTTTTCACTTTCATCTCTTGTCTTTCAATTTTATCCCTAGTCAACAAATTTGTTTCAATTGTCTTTTAATTTGGTCCAAAAAGGTACAATCATGCAAAATAAAAGTTTGAGGATTAAAATAAAAAATCTGAACAATAAATTCATGTTAAAATATGAGAGAGTGAACAATTGATATATTCACGATGTTCTTTACACACCTTTTTATATTTTCTATAATAATCTCACATTCAGAAAGTTGTGCTATGTTTTTTTTTCTTTTCAATCCCAATAATCTTCGCTATTCTCTCCCAAAATTAGTGAACTGAAACGAGAAAAAAATTAGTTTTGGATCTAAACATAAAATTTAAAAGCAAAAGGGGCCAGGGATATATAAATGAAGACTATTGCAATAAAAATGATTTTGTTTTCTCATAAAAATAAAAAAAGACCAGTAATTGTTATTTGATCATTCGTTTAATTATTTCTCGTTCTATAAACTGAAGTCTTTTTTTTTTGATGAAATCTTCCCAAACACATTTAATTCCCAAGAATGTTCAAAGAGAATAAAACCTCAACACACATAATATATTACCAGCAAGAAAAAAGAGGGATAAAATTGAGAAGAAGAAAAGTGGAAGGACTGTCAATGGATTTACAGCTGAAGAGCTCGAAAAATTACCAGGTGACTTTTACTCGAACAAATGGTACCAGGATTCAAGTTTTTATTAGCTTTGTTCGGAGCTGAATAGGATCGAAATTGGCTGCAGAAATGGAAGGTGAGTTTCATTCATTCCAAATCAAGCTTCAAACTACGAGATCTTGTGCTCACCTGTGCCACCTCCTTCCATCTCCGACCACAACACTAGGAGAGTGTTAAGTTCAACATTCTCTCTGGCACATCCATGTCTGCCCCCTATGTGACGGCTGCCCACCTTAACCGGTCACCTGAACTACTAGTGAGAAACCTCCCGCCTTCTTGTTGACATTTGCGTGTAAAAGAAATTTTAATAACTCAATTTGGTCTCCTTTACCGAACCTTTTTGTTTTTGTCTCCGAGAAAAGTTACTATCATGGACCCGAGGAAGCACGTTGACCTCGAATTTTATCAACAGCAGTGTTCGCAGCAGCACAGCACCTGGAAGAGCCTGGGATCTCAACTAGCCAATCCAATCCAGAGAGTCTTTACAATGCCAGTTACTAATGTTGGAAACAGCTACTCAACCTACTCTCTTAGCATGTACAAGCCAATATTATAATTTACACAGTAGATCTCGAGTTCGAGTCAGAACGTGAGTTCATTATAAGAGTCTGGAACAACCAGGATTTTACACCCACAAAATACAATTTCTAGAAAATGGGTTAATAATATACATGCCATACGCTGTTAGCGTCACTGTGGAACCCTATCCTCTAAAATGGGAGAGACAACATTCACAGTGAAGCTCCATGGACCAAAGATGGCGCAGCAGACAATCATGCCACGCGCGATCATCTGGAAAGATGGCAACGATCATGAGGTGAGAAGCCCGGAGTTTGTATATGATATCCTCCCTGGTTATGAGCACGGAATACCCATTTCTTCAATGGCAGCACAGAAGACGGAAAAATTCGGAGGCCCTTCCGTTGGTACAAGGCCGGGTATCCTTGGACGCAACAAACGCGCTAAGCCCATTTTGATGATTTTTCATGTCGATGTTTTGTGTTACTTCAATTAGTTTTTCAAATTTGTACTGCCTCTGCTTGATTGAAATGAAACTGTATCCTTTGACTCGAATCGTTTGAATGCTTTTATTCTTAATTTTTATTAAGTATAATGTGTGGTCGATTCATGTTGGCTGCGACACCTCAGTGCCAGGATTCCCCATACGCCAGCAGGTAGGCTACGACCTTTATGTTGCCCTTGCATAATTCTACGACCTTTATCTGCAAAGAGGTTCAAGACATTATTGTTTATGGGTTCTTCCATTATCAGCACTTCAGAATTTCAACTAAGATGCTCCATCAAGAAAAAAAATTCGATTAAGATGCTTGGCAGTGCTGTTGCCCCTCGAAGTTCATCTCCATCAATAAAATATGGTAGGTACTTTCTAGTCATTTTAACAATTCACATTGAGAAAACAGGCCAACTTATCAAGATTCGTAGTAAGAATCAAATATTTTGTTGAAATGATAAGCCACGTATATAGAGTTTCAAAAACTGGCATCAGAACATGATTGACTAAAGGCAAAAAAGTTTGTGACATACTTTACAAATTAACTTGCAGAAGATATATCTATAACTTGATAAATCAATTCACCTCTAACCAGTTTATTCATAATCAAGTTACAAATACAAGATAAGAGATACAAATGGTGGAATGTGCATGTCATTTGAGAAGACCCTCCAAGGTGGAAGATCAAATCAACCCACATGACCAATTTTTAATAAATGGAAACAGTGAAAACACCAAAACTATCCAAACCTAAGAAATTCAAGCACCTGTGACATTTTCATTCGGCTTGAACAGATAAATAACGAAGAACTCCTTAATGGACAACAGCTCATCCGTCACCTCCCTATGGTGGAATCAAGCAGCAGCTGTCTTCTGATTTGGCTTGAAGACATTCTTGACAAGGGACTCTTTTATTGGCAAGAGCTCAGGGAATTCCTGCTTCAATTTGGCAGCATCAAGCTCATTGTTGCTCCTTGGGGCAACTATTACCTTTGATTGCTCCTCAAGAGTGAAGTTTTTCCATGTGAAATCGGGGTCAATGTAATCCCGATACATTTCCAAAATCTCATTGTGACTAACCACTCCAGGATTTGTGAAGTTATAGATTCCAGTAAGGTTTCTCTTTGCCATCTCGATGGAGATGGGAAGGAGTTCATCCAAGATTGTCATCGAGTTTGGAATGTTCACTACCTTCTCATACCGAGTGATCTTTGTGATGAAGTTGCGGGGGTTGGCTAAATCAGATGAAATGGGCATTCTGACACGCAATGTGCAAACATTTTCATAATTCCTGAGCAAATCCTCTACCTTTCAGATATCAGAAAAGAAGCATAAATCAGAATCCATTAAATCTATAACACACTGCAGACAATGACATCGTTGTCTATGTACCATCTAATCAAGAATGCAAAAACTGGAAAACAAAACAGCGAAAGAGATGCAAGAAAGAATTCCTAGGCTCCAAGTAAAAATTGAAAAGGAAGAACACGATCAAGTTTATTTTGCATTTTATTCTCATTAATGACATCTCTAACAGCAACCAAACATGGCACATAACTAATACTACTCTAGTGGATCCAACACTATGCATTACATGCACAACTGCGATTCACCCTACTCCACTAAGCAAGTATAGATTTAATTAGATCCATAAAGCAAAATGCATAGAACCAAACACAATGTTTTACAAATGCCACCAATTAAATACATCTTATTAAAAAAAAGAGACCATCATATAGTATAGCAAAACATAACTTTGAAGATATAGGACTACCATACCATGGCCTTAGTCTTGGAATAGAAAGAACCGATAAAGTTCGGAGTATCCTCCTCCTTGAACCCAATACCCGACCCGAGAGGATGACTCGAATCATACTCAAAGATACAGCCCGTAGCATAATTAATCAAGACCAAACCTTTCTCCCTGCAAACGTCAGCCAACGTCAGCGTGCCGGCCACATTGGTTCGTATGGTCTCGACTTTATGGGATTCGCACCAGTCGACGTTAGGCCTGCCGGTAACGCCGGCAGCGTTAAAAACATGAGTGGGATTAACGGCAACCAGGTCGGCTTCGAGGGAGGGTCGGTTTTCAAGGCGACCGGAGCCATAGGAGAAGTCGATGCCTTGGGATTGGCAAAGCTTGCCTAAGAGTCCACCGATCCAGCCAGTACGTCCGTAGATGAGGAATTTGAGTTGTTTTGGTGATGCGGTGCCGTTTGAAGATTCGAATCCCATTTTTTTTTTAAGGGGGGGAGGAAGAGATGGATGAAGTGTGAAGGATTTTGGATCTGGGGATGATACTACACAACTGTGCGTGCATTTGGATCTTTGAGGAAGAGTGTGGGGGTATATTTAACCTCCGATTTTGTTTCTTTCGGACAGCGATGTAACTGTTGGTGTCCCAAACGTGCGTGGCAGAGTCCAGAGGGCATCAAAATGAAAAACAAGAGTATTAAGTAATTATTCTATCGAGGTGGATATGAAGAAAACAAAGTAAAATTAAATAGATAAATATTTGGTCTGTTCATTTAATTAAAACATCTTAAATATTATAGAATGAGTTTGTAAATTTGGCTTTGTATTTCTCATTTTCTTTTTATCAAATTCCACATTTACTATATTTTTGGTTTCAAATCCAATTTTGATATGTATCTTAAAATAAAATTATTAACTTGAGAACAAATTAGGGCGCAAATTAAACTCTATGTAGTTACAAAGGGAAATTTGTCTTTGTATCCAAATAAATGAAGTATTTTCATCCATATTCATAATTGGATGCAAAAGTCTTTTTATACCCGGATAAATGAAAAAACAAATCCATGAAGCGGGTCACAATTGCAATCACTGCTGTTACTATTTTACAAATTAAGCCATGCAATCACACTCCATGCAGAACAACTATGGCCTGGTGATGGTTGATCAAGAGCTCACATGGTGACATTTTCTTGAATGCCTATAAAAGACCCTAGAATGTTACCATCAACGTCTGGGAATTTTTCACAGCCGGGGAGAGCCTTCACCTTGCCTGTTCTGTCAACTTCAACCGGATACTTGAGAAGATGACCCTTCATTTCTGTCACCTCATCAGCTATATACTGCCTCCAATTCTGCTCACCGAGGGACCTTACACGCCTCACACATTCAATGGTCTCTGGTTGCTCAAAACACTCCTCAACCCCTCCTATATGCTCTGCCCATAGTGACATTCTGTATCCGTAGACCTACACTCCAGCATAAAAATTGCATTTATTGGAATGGTAAGAGTTGAGGAACACGAGCAAAGCTGAAATCAAGTTTGTTTTGGTTTTGCAGGCTTCTGCTAGCATAAATCTCAAAACTTTCCGAATGAAAACGGCTTAAAAACTGCTGTAAACTCAGTATATTGATGTTGATAGACGTTGGACTTCACTGCTGGTCATGAAGTTTGATAAATGCAGAGAACCTGTTCGATCAATTAGTTTTACCTGCCCGTGTGAGCGAGAGTTTTTCCTTGCCAAGGTATGGTTGGGTTGATATGCTCCCATTGCTATCTCGGTATCTCTGGTGCCATCCATGGAACGTTGATTGATGTTCGCAGATCCCAGTATTACATATTCATCGTCCGCTATAATTCCTTTAGAATGAATGTAGATCATAAAGCGTCTGCTCTTCTCACTCCGTGCCTGTTTCACCAATTGAATGTTATTTTAGAACGTGATGATTTCCAAAGAGAAAGCTCATCGAAATAGTCAGCATCTTGTAATGAAATGACAAACCTGAGGAGTGTTTCCAGGAGTAGAACTGTGTGCACCGTTCTCCCTGTCTAATGCCTCGCGATTGCCAAGGCAGAAGAAATTTAAATAGTCTTGTGGCTCGTAAGTATTTTCCAGTCCAACCTCCACCAAGGCCTTGTAAATAGTTTCATACATCATTTGCATTGTTTTATGCTGCAGCAGATAACAGTAACACCAGTTAAAATCACGCAGCAATATGCTTTGTCATATTCACCTCATACAGGTGCAATTTCTGAATAATTATCAAACAATTTCCTTGGAAGATTTTCAAAACATGCATCACGTGGAGATGAGAACTAGAATAGAATTGACCCGACAACGTATTGATTTGTTCTATTAGAGATTTCGGGAAGAGCTGGTGGTTGATTCAAATTCACAAGCAAGCTCATGCTTATTTGGTCCTGTATTTAGTTCTTTCTTCTTAAATAGTAAATTATGCCTACCTGCCAAAAGAGAATACTCTGTATAGGTGCGCTTGTAGGAACTCCCTCTGGCCACATTGGGATAAGAATATATGCAGAAAACCTCTCATGAGCTCTTATTTTTTCAGCAATTTTAAGAGCAATTTCCATGGGTATTAAGTTGTTTGCTCCTGCAGATGATAAACACAATTATAACTGTCTTTAGCGATGCAAGTTGGAAGAGAAGATGCAAGTAGCAGAATTCTCGGGATGTAACAAACTGCCACTAATATGAAATCCAAAAGTTTTAACACTCCCACTTTTGGAACCAAAAGCTGTCACAAATAGCAGAATCTAGTGTCCAAAATTAAATCCTACTCTGTCCATAACCATTAGAACTGTCCGGATTGTACTTTAGCACCACTGCTATGGACAACAACCCAGCAGATTGTTCAGATTGTTTTGTGTCCTTTTTCAAGTTACTATCTCAATACTCGACATCTGTTAACACCCCAATTGGCGACCAGGAAATGATAAGAACATGAGAAGGTCATAACCACTTAATCAACAAATCTCTAATACCATATCAAAGAACTAATTCAACCCAACAACTTAAGCTATTAGGTCCCAAGACACGATTTATATTATTATCCAGCAGCTATGCTATGAGTTCTGTCCTAATCATGTTTAATAAAGCATTAAACTATCCAAAAATGAGAATCATCCAGAATACTGTTTCCTATTATCAGGAAAGGTCAAGAAGAAAGAAGATGCAAAGAAGGGGCAGAGCTCAAAAGTAACCTTGATAAATGAACAAGTAAAATTCAAGATTATTTACCTGAGTCACTGTGAGAATCCCAATTATATGATGACCCTAGAAAATACTGGTTCTCAATGTAGATGAAATGCTGGGCAGCACGGATTGCATTGACATATGCAGTATGTATACTCATGTCTATAATTACATTCTTCCCACACGCCAAGTTCTGTTGCAAAATAATGATAAACCTGTTAGCAAACTTCCTGCACTGAATTGTATGAAAAATAATGCTCGTGATTTGTTCATGACAAGGAGAAAGAAGGGGCTCCAGTTCAAAGTTTTCTCACCATGCTTGTTGCATCTTTCGGGTCATCTGGAAAGCCTTTCACAGAATTGGAATCAATAGAACGGAAAACCTTCAATTAAAGGAGATTTGGTCAAGGGATACACACATGGACACACTCTCATATGTAGTAGATTAGGAATCCAAGACTGGAGACAGAGAACTAATTGGTATGGAGTACCTGAACATTCCAAACCTCTGGATCATCCTCGGTAAGGGATGGAAGCTCTGCTATCCCCAATATTTCATCAAGTCTTTCAATCTTCAGCAATGCATCATCGAATGACGCCTTCAGTTTTTTCATCCCACGGGGTTTTGATGCCTTCAACCAACGCTCTTCAAAATTGGTGAGGATGTCATAGGCTGCTGGACCATCAACTTGACAATGCAAATCATGCCATGGCTGTCTTGGACAACCGGCACCGGCTGGCTCCTGATTAGCGACCCCAAAAACATATTACTTTGTTAGCATCTCTTTATGACTGATTTATGAAGCATTTTGCAGCTGAAAACACAATGGTATGATGAAATAAAATAAAATCCGCGTGCATAAGCCTTGCTAGATAATTAAGAGATTCTCATCTCTGGAGCAACTTATATGATATATATCTGATAGCACCCAATTAAGAACACCAACTGTGAGATTACCGCGAAATTAGGGTTACGAAAGTCATCTTTGTGCACTGTCTGCAATGTCCTGAAAAGTGGATGCTGTGGAGTATCATATCGACCCTTGCATAAATCAAGACCTCCAACAAATGCTGTGATCTTTCTTTTAAAGTGACCTGCATCTGTATCCACTATCACTGTTTTCTGATGGTGCGTATAGATTGTTTCAGTTTCCTGATAAACAAAAAATGAATTACAAGAGGCATAAACCATGTGGCATACATTCCATGCACTGACGTAATCCACTTGCATAGACATTTATAAATATAAATTGATCTTAGAATCTTCAGTGAAATCAATGCAGGTGAATGGCTATCAATGCAAAGAAATGCAACACTAATAGATGCTTATTATAATGCTCTCTCACAAGTAGCATTTTTTTTTTGGATAACCGGGGTGTCCGGGCCAGCTTACGCGCACGACGACTAGTCTTCGCACCCACTGAACACCCTTTAAGTCCATTGCGCAGTTAAGACACCGCGGGAGTGACAGGCATGCACGATGCACAGAGAGGATCGAACCCGGGTGCAGAGAAAGGGAACAATTCCCTTCCCCCGTAGGCCACGACCTAAGTGCCTCTCACAAGTAGCATTTGAACCTTAGAGAAGTAGATATTGATTATTTATATCCAACCTGCTTTTTGATAAAGCTGTGTCCCTTTCCAGCAGATCGCGGGCAGAGTAGCACTTGCACTGATGAGTGCTTGAAAAAACGGCGAGTCTCCTCGTCACTGGTGTGCATGAGCCCTTCCTACACACCACAAAACTTGATCATTGCCTAATACAAGAGGAAACAGTTGACCATTTTCGGGCATGAGATAAATTTGTGAGTATGCAATTGATGATAGAATGACAGTAGATGAGGGAACTGCAAACGTTTTTGAATCCCAGGAAAAAATTACTGATAAAAAGTATTGTGCAATTGGACATTTAGGTGATTCTCTAAGAACATCATATTCAGAAGCTATAGAAAGTAAGCAATAAAATTAACCAAAAGGCACAAGTTTTCTACTTTAAATGTTGCTATGTTTAACTGCCTGTTTACTATGGAAGCACCAAGAAGCTTTCTTATAGCAATAAGCTATATACTATTGTCTGCTCCTATGGTGTGGGAGGGCAATAGATCGAACCTGCAAAAGCATTGTTGTAGCCTCTCCAACAGCGAGCCATTCCCTTAAACTTCTAAACATGAAAGACCTTACAGAGGGTAATAATATAACCATTATAAAATTTCCAAGAAGAGGTATCCACAAAGATTTAATAAATATGGAAATTAGTGGTATCCATAAAAATGAAATTGATATGAAAATTTAGTCTGAACAATGACAAAAGCAGCATCATACATGAGAATGAGTCGATTTTCTTTACCGTTTTGATTCCCAAAATACTCTTGGAGGACGGATCATCCCATACGAGAAGCAGCACTCTAACACCTTCTTGAGACTTGGTCCTGAGAAGATCTCCTAATGTACAATCTCTGCCGTCATTACCATCCCGTACCAATTTAACCTTGTAGTAGACAGACCATCCGGTAATGTAAATCAATCGCCGAGCCTGGCCGATAGCACTACAGATGTCATCCCAGCAACTTCTATGCTCAAACTGAATATCACCATCAAGCTTCAAATCAGGAAGGCAGCCATCATGAACATGAGCATCTTGATACAGAGTCACTTTACCTCCTCTCCTAAGAGGAAAATACGTGCCAGGAACCCCACTGTAACCAGGACCTGAACGCACTCCCTGCTGATAAATTGCCATTTTCTCAACTGGAGTAAACTGAATTGATAAACTCAAAGAAGCTCCAGCCGTACAGGGCTTTCCATTAGAACCGATGACCGGGAAAATTCCCTCAATTTTCATGCCTGAGATCAACTGCTGTACTGGGATTCCGACAGCACCCATAATTTGTGAGCCAACGATATCATCATCTTTGACAGAAAAATGCACCTCTGCAGCATGATGTGCGACAGGAACATCAAAATGCTGCATCCACACCGGGTTCTCATTATTATTGATCACAAAAGTCCTCGCAATTACAGCATCAGAAATCGAAATAGTGACATATGGATCGCTGGTAATCTTACCACCTAGATGCCCTTCAATCTTATTCCCGAGCTTCACAGGGAATTTCGAAAACATATCCCCTAAAGTCTTATGAAACATATCCAAGTTAGGAAGGCTTTTAGCCTCCTTAACCAATATTTCTAAGTTACCATGCAGAGGCAAGACTTTCAAAGACCCTTTATTGGTGGGAAATGAAACTACTTGTTGACCCTGATTGTGGTTTGACCCCCCGAAGGAGAAAGTATGATCGATTTGAGCCATAGTAAAGGACTTGGTATTCTCTTTCGCTCAAAACAGTTGAATTATATGGACCAGAAGGCAATTCCTGGCTGCTGTGTATTGAATGAACAGAAAGAAAGAATCTTGGAATGAATTGGTTGGGACAAATGCCAAGTTGCTGCTAGTCTCTAGAGGATAGACTATCACTAACAATGAATCCGAGCACCTCTAGATGAAATAAGGGCAAAAGGGCTTTGAGAGGAAACAGAGGAAGAAGGAGAATTCAGCTGAGAGAGAGGGTTTAAAGAGAGCATTATAAAGAAGAAAGAAGAGAAGAAAGATAGTTGAACGAGTAAGAGAAGGTGGGATTTCAACTTGTGGACCTTGAAAATGGGAACACAGAGTATAGAAATTGGGTAGAAGGCTGGATTTAATCCATAGATTTCTTGTATCCGTGACAATAAAAATCACTTCAGGAAAATTAACCTGGGTATGAATATTACTGCGTACGAATCACTGAGAGGTCATTGACTCTCGGCACTGAATGGATGAGCTGCTTGGAAATTTCGTCGTTATCAGTTTATTTTGCTTCTAATTTCTGCTGTTGAAACCTGAAAGTCTCTTCTGGTTTCGGCTGTTATACGTTGACAACATGCTGTCAGTGAACCACTGCTGACAACCGTTGCAGTGGCATTCAAATTCCACAAGAGCGCGTGTTTTGGATTATTTTTTTTTTATTTAGAAACAAGATAACTACAAATTAGCCTCCATGTTTCTCTGGTCCGAATAATTCATCCTCTACCAATTTATTTATTATGAAGTTAAGGTTACAGAATTTTCCTATTTCAAGCATGCATTTTCACAATTGAAATAAACTCTTTGGGCATGACATTTGAATCCCTGTGAAAGTACCACAATACCTTCTTTTTATTGCATAAGATTTATGTTATTCAAGGACAAAATAGTAATTTTACTATTTACAATACACAATACAACATTGAGCTCTTTTAACTTTTTATATATCTAATTTATCCTTTAAAGTTGCTATGTCTCTAATCTATCATTTTTTTATGGGATGTTTGAAAGTGTAATTACGGTTGTTTTTTAAAATGTTTCGCTTGAAAATACATTAAAATAATATATATTTTTTTTTTCAAAAATTATTTTTGATTTCAGCATATCAAAATGACCTACAATATTAAAAATAATTTAAAACAAAACTAGATTCATTTTTTTTATATAAAAAAACACTTTTCTAGTGCTTTCCAAACATGCACTATATCTTCACCATTAGAACTAACATAAGTACATCATGTGATTTGCACACAGTAAAACTTAGATTTTATGTGTTCAAAATTCCCTTCAATATTCTTTTTTTTAAGAAAGTATATTTTTTCTCTCCAAAATCACATTGAAGCACTTGTCAAAAGTGAGTATCAAATTTAGTTTAGCAAAACCTAATAGAATCATAAATCCTCGTCTTTTACTTTACGTCTCTTTTATTTTACAAGGGATATTTTAGACATAAAATAAACTCTCTTACATGTGAGTCATTTAATACATGTCCCATTATTTTTTATTAAAATATAGATCAAAGAGAACAACTTTTTTTAAAAAAATTATTAAATATATAAAAATGGATTGGACACAACCTCTCAAATATAAAAACAAATAGAGCTATTTCTTAAAAAACTACCCATACATGGCATGTTTGTTCGTGTAGTAGCCTTGCTGTGCTTTCCATTACTTTTATTTTAAATTAATACATTTTAAGAAATAAAAATAATAATAAACACTACCTCTGAGCCAGATCTTGAAGTTATACTGGCTGTGAAAATGTTTTTCAGTATTTTTTTTATATTGTTTACTCGGTCAAATCTGGTTCCTTGCACTATTCCATGTGCAGCCAGAGAATAGACTCCGGCCTCCATACACTGTTCGTCGTCTACACTTTTTTAATATTATATCGTTTACTCACAAGGCTCTCCAGTCCAGTTGCCTATTAATTAAAACCTGCACACCAAGAGCTGGCCAATTTGGACTACTTTACACACACACACACATATATTTTGCCTTTCGAGCAGCCATCTTAAATGCACTTCCAGAAGTTTTTCAATTCTGGTGTTCAAGATAAAGTTGCTGAATTTCAACGAGAGATTTTTTTTATCAAATTATTAATAATTATTTTATTAATGATTATAATTCGATCTAATACGTTGTTGTTATGATTATTATTATTTTAATGTTGTATTTTTTTCCCATTGATATGTTAATTAGATCCATTAAAAAAGCTTTCTTTTAACACATCAACCTATCAAATTTCTTTTTTAATCCACGTTCTCGATTTCTCTATAGTTGGCCTGCCATTGTTTTCACTCAAAAGTGCATGGAATATCTAAATTTCAATCATTATAAGAACAAAATAGAGGATGAATCTGGAAACGATCCATAACTGACATCAATGAATTTGATGACGTTGCTAATTCTTGATACGTATTTATTATTATTATTATTATTATTATTATTAAAAAGGCCTTTCTAACAAGAGAAAGAATAAAAGTTGAAGTTGTTTGTCTTTGTTAATGAAAGTGAACTATTTAGTAATATTGTCCGAAGAACAGTCACCTCATTAGCCAACGTAGATCCAACAGGGCATACAAAAAAGTAGCATTTTAGAAGAACTCGTGAAAAAGTAAACTATATAATTCCAAACAAGATAACAAATTCAGATCAAGCCATCAGAGTGGTCATCAAATCTTTGAACTTTTATAATAGATCCTTAAACAAATATACGAGCTAAGGTAACTAGCTAATGAACATGGCTTTAATCCATAAATGAAGCATTTTTTTTGTGGTAAATAATAGTTTTTCCCTTGCGGTTAGTTTTTGCATAAGATCTAGTGGCTGTTTGTTTTTGTGGTTTTAAGTTTTAACCACGTTTGGAAAAGAGCCAACAATTTGCTGTTTCGTTATCTATTAAACCAGTTGCACAATGTATGGGGCCCACTAACATTATTTCTCAGACTTTTGTTTTATAAATCACAACTAATAATTGCTTTTAATGAACATATGAAATTATTCCCACCACAAAAACAACAAAAATAAAACATTAAAAAAATAATTTAAAACAAAACTAGATTTATTTTTTTTATATAAAAAAACACTTTTCTAGTGCTTACCAAACATGCACTATATCATCACTATTAGAACTAACATAAGTACATCATGTAATTTGCGCACAATAAAATTTAGATTTTATGTGTTCAAAATTCCCTTCAATAATCTTTTTTTTTTAAAAAATATATTTTTTCTCTCCAAAATCACATTGAAGCACTTGTCAAAAGTGAGTATCAAATTTAGTTTAGCAAAACCTAATAGAATCATAAATCCTCATCTTTTACTTTACGTCTATTTTATTTTACGAGGGATATTTTAGACATATAAAATAAACTCTCTTACATGTAAGTCATTTAATACATGTCCCATTATTTTTTATTAAAATATAGATCAAAGAGAACACCTTTTTTAAAAAAAATATTAAATATATAAAAATGGATTGGACACAACCTCTCAACTATAAAAACAAATAGAGCTATTTCTTAAAAAACCACCCATACATGTAATTTGCTAGTTAACATTGTCACAAATATAATAAATTGATAGATAATCTTGAAAAAGTGTAAAGGTTGGGGACTGCTTCATGATTCAATGCATAATGAGGGACTTAGTTGTACTTATCCCAACTTACTTTTTTGATGTTCTCTCACAAACCCACTCTATTTGTTTTTTCAACGAAACTGGAACAACGCACCTCCCATCCATGGTGTTGTTTTCTAATCTTCGTCGTCTCCTACATCATGTTGTCAAGACGCGTGATGTCAACCCATCGTTTCTCTTTTGGTTATAGTTTTTTATTCATCAAAATTGAATTAATCTAATAAAAAATTAGACTTATGGATCATATTGTTTATTCACAAAAACCCTTATATATATATATATATATATATATATATTATTGAAACTCGAAATGATCATAGCATGTTTGTTGGTGTAGTAGCCTTGCTATGCTTTCCATTACTTTTATTCTAAATTAATACATTTTAAGAAATAATAAACAAAATTATTTTAATAATAATAAACACTACCTATGAGCCAGATCGTGAAGTTCTACTGGTTCTGAAATTGATTTTTAGTAAAAATAATTATATTGTTTGGTCCCTCACACTATTCCCGGAGCCGCCAGAGAATAGACTTCGGATTCCATTCACCGGTCGTCGTCTTGCACTTTTCTAATACTATACCCGTTACTAGCAAGGCTCTCCAGTCCAGTTGCCCATTAATTAAAACCTGCACCCCAAGAGTTGGCCAATTGGGACTGCTTGCGTGTGTGTGTGTGTGTGTGTGTGTGTGTGTGTTCATCTTATATTAGTCTTAAGAAATTTGGTTCAGTGGACCGAGACAAAGTCAAAGGAAAACCACCACCATTATTCTGTTCAAAGTTTTGTTCTTTGATTTTTGCCTTTTTAGCAGCCATCTTATATGCACTTACAGAAGTTTTTCAATTCTGGTGTTCAAGATAAAGTTGCTGAATTTCAACAAGAGAAAAAAAAGAAATAATTTATCGAAGATTATAAATTGATCCAATATGTTGTTTTTATTATTATTTTAATCTTGTATTTTTTTCCCATTGATTTGTTAATTAGAATTGAAATGGGTCTTTTAAAAAAGCTTTCTTTTGACCCGTCAAATTTCTTTTTTAATCCATGTTGTCGAGTCTCTATAGTTGGCCTGCCATTGTTTTCACTCAAAAGTGCAGCTTGGTCCAACTTCCAAACCTGTAAAATGTCCCAATCTTTCACTGCCACCTTCGAATATATAAGTTCCAATCATTATAAGAACAAATTAGAGGATGAATCCGGACACTTGATCCATAGCTTACATCAATAAATTTGATGACCTTGCTAATTCTTGGTACGTTTTTTTAATTATTATTATTATTATTATTATTATTAAAAGACCTTTCTAACAAGAAAGAATAAAAGTGAACTATTTAGTAATATTGTCCGAAGAACAGCCACCTCATTCGCAGACGTAGATCCAATAATAGAGAGCGTACAAAAAGTCAGCATTTTAGAGGAGCTCGTGAAAAAGTAAACTATATAATTCCAAAAAAGATAACAAATTCAGATCAAGCCATTAGAGTGGCCATCAAATCTTTGAACTCTTACAATACAATATATGAGTTAAGGTGACTAGTTAATGAACATGGCTTTAATCCATAGATGAAGCCGTACAAGCCTTGTCCGATAAGAAATAACTTTCTCGAGCCTTTTAGAGCAAATAGTTTTAGAAAGATATATAATGATAGTCAATCAGTGGAGATATTGCTGTAATTTAGTTATCTTTTTTTAGGGAAGAAGTAGGTAGTTGCTTTTGATTTATAAAAGTACAATAGAGATTATTTAGGTAAGTCAAGATGTTATGAACTAATGGAATGAGAAGAAAACACTTTTTTTTTTTGGGTAAATAATAGTTTTTTCCCTTGTGAGTTTTTGTATTAGACTTGGGGTGTTTTATACTACGTTTTAAAAGTGTTTTTTTTTAAAAAAAATTATTTTATTTTGTATTTTAAATTAAAATTTTTTTAGTGTTTTTAGATCATTTTCGTATATTAATATCAATAATATTTTTTTTAAATTCATTTTAATGTATTTTGAACAAAAAATATTTTCAAAAATAATTTTAATCATACTCTCAAACAAACATTTACTATATTCCTAGAATATTACAAGCGCATACATATGTTAAATATAGTACAAACAGGAAATATACAAAACATATTTAATCTTTAATATTTTTCTTTTTTCTTAATCTTTTTGTCAGGGATATTTTTTTATTTTGTTCTTGCATGACTTATGTTTTAGAAATTGGATGTTGTGATTTTTTTTTTTTTGTTATTGTTGTGTAAAAAAAAAAAATTCAATGTTAGGTTAATGATCAATTTTGCAAAAAGGACTTTGGTTTTGGTGTTTATGAAGAAGTTAAAGTTCAAGACAAAAATTAAGACTGATTGGAATGAGATGTTTTATTTTTGTCTTTGTTTATGACTTGCCTTTTTGTTAGGCAAATTTTGTTTTTGGTTCTCTTATTTTGATTATTTTGTTTTTGCCTTTAATCCTTTTAGCTTGATTTTTTTTTGGTTTTGGTCCAAAACTTTTTTTTTTTAATTTCACTCTATATGTTTGATGGATGAGGGAGAGACTTTTTGGGAAATGGTAAATGAGAGATAAACTTGTTGGTTGATCATATCTCAATAACAAAAAACATTGTTATTAGAGACAATAGGTGTTATTTAATAAGAGGAGCTGTATTAAGATGTTATTTACTCTTATATTGCTAAAAAGTATAGATAGAGGTTGATGATGATTATTTTTTTTCTGGTGTGATTTCATGTTTGTGGACACATTTTTGGGTTGTTTTGAGTTAATATAATGGTTTATTAAGTGTGTGTGTGTATATATATATATATATAGGTGAAATGAGTTGAAATTAGGTTTTCAAGTCCAAAAAACTCAAGCTTAATTTTGTTACCACGGTGGACAACATGTTGTTTGAAGTTTTTAAAATAATTAAAAGATCAAGCGGTCATGCTTGACTTTGCAGACTCATGTGTGTGTCTTTTTTTGCTTTTTATTCTTTTATTTGGTTTGTGGTTTAAATTCATTAAAATAAAAAGTAAAAAATTTATTTCAGAGTTTTACTCTTTCTTTAGCTAAAATCATAGTCTTTTCTATTATATTTGAAATTGCTCTTTTGTATAATCCTTCATGATGTTTTTCTTTCATTTTTTTTTTTTTTTTTTTTTAAGAAAAACTAATCGATTAGTTTTCTATGCATTCCTATTTTTATTCTCGTGTTATTAAATAAAAAAAATATATTTTTTTTAAAAGTGACCCAAAAAGTGATTGAATCCATTATCCCAAGTATGGGCTCGAAGGCCCATAAACAATCAAAGATCCAAAATCTGTTAAAAGAGAGGACTTAGCGAGCCCAATATGCAAAAAGCTTACATTGAAATCACTAGAGCGCGCGCGCGAGCTCAATGACAAGGCCCATCCACAGTAAGCATAAAAGGCTTTTAAGGCAACAACAGCTTTAATTTGTGCAGTAACTGGCCTCGGGGCTTCAATGTTTAAATTACTTGCCCAGAATAATCACCCGGAGATTAACCTTCTCAGGCCTTTCAACTTTTTTTTTTTGGAGACTTCAATTTGATATTCTTCGGAAAGAGTGCGATATTATGGATAATAGTTGTGCTCTATATTTATTGGCGTTGACGAAAGCTATCCTGGTGTAATTTTCATCAATATATAATATTTTTAGAAAATTCAATTTTCAGAAAATGTGGGTTCAAATAAATGAATAAAGAGAGGAACACGTTCTAATTGTTAAAGTTTATTTATTTAATTCATTGTTTTATTTAATTATTTATTTTATGTTGATTTAGTCATAATGGACCTAGTCTTTAGGATGTGCTTAGGTGGCTAAGAGAGTGGTGATTGTGTTGCTAGAATCATGGGTTAGTGGGTTAATGGTGATGTGGGTTAGTGGGTTTATTATGCACTATGTAATGCCTATTTATAGGCCCTTTTATCTTTAATTGAATATCAAGCCAAGCATTCATTTTTAACTATCAGTGGTATCAGAGCCTTTACACCCTAAAATTCCTAAAGTTCTTTTCACTTCATTTTGTCTGCAGACGAGAGAGAGAGCCCAAATAATCCAAGCCACATAGACACTCAAACCAACCGACCTGTCACTCACTCCTGCATTTTTACAATCGAGAGAAACCCATCCCAATTTTTTTTTTTCAAATCCTAGTCACCGTGAGCTGCAGAGAGACCGAGAGAAACCCACTCAAATTCCATCAAATCCCGTTTTCATCGTGAGCAAAGAGAGAAACCCAACCACTTTTTTTTTTCTCAAATCGTGACCAGACGAGAGAATCAAAATTTCAACCACTTTTCTTCACCCATTTTTCGGAAGCTCAAGTACATCAATGGCAGAATCAAACTTTGTTCAAGCAGCCATCCCACGTTTTGATGGTCACTATGACCATTGGAGCATGCTGATGGAGAATTTCCTTCGGTCCAAGGAGTATTGGCCGATTGTTGAAGCTGGAATTGAAGCTCCAGCGGTGACTGCAGTCTTGACCGAGGTTCAAAAAACCGAGCTGGGAGGGAGAAAGCTCAAGGATTTGAAGGCGAAAAATTATTTGTTCCAAGCCATTGATCGTCCCATCTTGGAAACAATTCTTAGCAAAGAAACTTCCAAAGATATATGGGACTCCATGAAGCTGAAATATCAAGGATCAACAAGGGTGAAGCGTGCACAACTTCAAGCCTTGCGACGGGATTTTGAGACTCTGCAAATGCAAGTTGGTGAGCCAGTAACCAATTATTGTTCTAGGACAATGGAGATATGCAACAAGATGAGGTTTCACGGTGAGAAGATGGATGATAATGTGATTGTTGAAAAAATATTGCGTTCATTATCACCAAAATTTGATTATGTAGCTTGTTCAATAGAAGAGTCCAGAGATGTTGAAAAACTCTCCATTGATGAGCTGCAAAGCTCCTTGCTTGTGCATGAGCAGAAAATGTTGAGGGGCTCACATACAAATGAGCAGGCCCTAAAAGCTACAAATTATTTTCATTCCTCAAATTTCCGAGGAAGAGGCCGAGGACGAGGCAGAGATGGGAACCGAGACCGATTTAGGGCTGGTGATAATTTCGGCAGAGGCAAAGGTGACAAGTCTAAGATCGAATGTTTTCGATGTCACAAATTTGGGCATTACCGATCTGAGTGTTATGCCAGGATACCCGGTGACAAGGCTGAAATGTCACATTTTGCCGAGAGAAGGGAAGAGGAAACTCTGCTAATGGCTGTGGAGACAACCCAGAAGCAGAAGCAGGGGTCTCGGGAGCAGCAGCAGGGGTCTGAAATTTGGTTTGTGGATACGGGCTGCAGCAATCACATGTGTGGGTGTAAGTCTTCTTTTATTTACTTAAATGAAGAGTTTAATTCGACAGTAAGTTTTGGTGATAACTCTACTGTGAATGCATTAGGAAAGGGTGATATTGAGATTAGAACCAAGAATGGTTTTGTAGAAACAATTTATGATGTGCTTTATGTGCCTGATTTGAAAAGCAATTTATTGAGTGCTGGTCAATTGCAAGAGAAGGGGTATGAGATGACTATAAAGAATGGTGTTTGTGAAATTTATGATCCTTTGAGAGGGTCAATTGCTGTAGTGAAAATGAGTAGGAATAGGCTGTTTCCATTAGAAATTGTGATATCACAGCCATGTTTTATTGCTGAAATTGAGAACCCAACATGGCTTTGGCATTTCCGATATGGCCATTTGAATTTTAGTGGCCTAAAAACTCTTCAGCAGAAGAATATGGTGAAAGGTCTTCCTGAAATTGATATTCCTTCACAAGTATGTGAAGATTGTGTTGTTAGCAAACAACATCGTTCTCCATTCCCTCAAGGCAAATCGTGGAGAGCAAAGCATGCTCTTGAATTGGTGCACTCGGACATTTGTGGACCGATTAGTCCATCTTCAAATGGAGGTAAAAAGTATCTAATCACCTTCATTGATGATTTTACTTGGAAGACATGGGTTTATTTTTTACAGCACAAGGCGGAAGCCTTTTATGTGTTTCAAAGCTTTAAGGCTAAAGCTGAAAATGAGGCGGGGAAGCTCATTAAGACTCTCCGAACAGACCGTGGTGGTGAATTTTGTTCAACTGAATTTGATGTGTTTTGCGAAGAGCATGGCATACACAAGGAACTTACAGCTAGCCATACACCACAGCAGAATGGTGTATCCGAAAGAAAAAACAGAACAATCCTCAACATGGTGAGGAGCCTGCTAGCTAGAGGAAAAATCCCAAAGGAATTTTGGCCGGAAGCAGTAAATTGGAGTATTCATGTGCTGAATAGAAGTCCTACCTTTTCAGTCCAGAACATGACACCTGAAGAAGCATGGAGTGGGAGGAAACCCAATGTTGAGTATTTCAGAATTTTTGGGTGCATAGCCTATGCACATGTCCCAGATGAGAAGAGAAAGAAGCTAGATGATAAGGGTGAAAGGTGTGTGTTTCTCGGCATGAGTGAGTGCTCCAAGGCGTATAAATTGTACAATCCTCTTACAAAAAGGATTGTGACCAGCCGTGATGTTGTGTTTGATGAAGTGAAAACTTGGGATTGGGATAGGCAGCAGCCTATACATGCTGATTTGGAAATGGACATTGATTTGGAGCCAGCAGCAGCAGCCATTTTGCAGCAGCCTTGCTCAGAAACAGCTGCTGAAATTCACTCAACAACAGGAGCAGCTGCTGGAAATTTCCCACCCACGGCAGTAGCTCCTGTTGCAGCAGCTCCACCTTGTCCTCGTATCCGTAAAAGGCCTACTTGGATGGAAGATTATGAGGTAAATGGAATTGAAGATCCACTTACCTATTTTGCTTTGTTTGCAGATTGTGATCCCATGACCTTTGAAAGTGCTGTCAAAGAAGAAAAATGGAGAAAAGCAATGGATGATGAAATTGAGGCCATTGAAAGAAATGACACTTGGGAGCTGACTGATTTGCCACCAGGACAAAAATTCATTGGTGTAAAATGGGTTTTCAAAACCAAATTGAAGGCGAATGGTGAAGTTGATAAGTATAAGGCGAGATTGGTGGTCAAGGGGTATAAGCAAGAGTATGGAATTCATTATACGGAGGTCTTTGCTCCTGTTGCAAGACATGATACAATTCGGTTGATAATTGCATTGGCTGCACAGAATTCATGGCCTATTTTCCAGCTTGATGTCAAATCGGCATTCTTGCATGGAAACTTGGAGGAGCAGGTATTTGTTGATCAACCTCTTGGTCATATTAAGATTGGATGTGAGGATAAAGTATATCGTTTGAAAAAGGCTCTTTATGGTTTAAAACAAGCTCCACGAGCTTGGTATAGTCGTATTGAGTCTTATTTCTTAAGACAAGGTTTTCATAAGTGTCCATATGAGCATTCATTATTTGTTAAAATTGGAGATGGGGGGAAATTGCTTATTGCTTGCTTATATGTTGATGATCTTTTATTTACTGGAAATGATGCTGATATGTTTGAGGATTTCAAGAATTCTATGATGGTTGAATTTGAAATGTCCGATCTTGGGTTGATGCATTACTTTCTTGGCATAGAGGTGATGCAAACTGTAAATGGCATGATCAATCTAATTTATTGCCGAAGTGAAGATCAAGTTGCTGACATACAAACCAAACCTCTTAAACTTGCTGCATTTGTGAAATTGCGTGGTTTACTTGGAATGTGTTCGCAATCAGCAGTAGTTAAGAGCATTGAAGAAGGATGATTTCTTTTAAACTGATATCTGCAGATTTCAGTTTAAGGGAGGGTGTTAAAGTTTATTTATTTAATTCATTGTTTTATTTAATTATTTATTTTATGTTGATTTAGTCATAATGGACCTAGTCTTTAGGATGTGCTTAGGTGGCTAAGAGAGTGGTGATTGTGTTGCTAGAATCATGGGTTAGTGGGTTAATGGTGATGTGGGTTAGTGGGTTTATTATGCACTATGTAATGCCTATTTATAGGCCCTTTTATCTTTAATTGAATATCAAGCCAAGCATTCATTTTTAACTATCACTAATTTAAACTCGTAACTTATCAGAAGCACTTTGTCATCACACTACTTTGGTGACATCGATGTATAATATCCCTGGCTTGCTACCTCCCTTCCAAATTAATGGTAGATTTTACTAGTTCAATGAACATATGGGACTCGATCCTTGTTTTTTCCTCTCTAAAAATTGAAAACAAGCAATTTAATAGCATGAATTGGCTTGGCAATTCTAGTCAATCCCCTGGCTAGCCAGCCAGCCAGCCAGCTCTTAATCAAGAAAAGACAGATTATCTGGAGAAAACAAGCTAGAAAGTAAATCGTAAACGGGCCGGTAACAATGGCAAGCTAGAAAGAGATGATCTAGAAGATAAAATCTTCATCCTGTTAAGGACATGATGAATATACAACCTTTTTATGTAAGATATATTAGGTCTCCACCTATTACATGATCTGTACCAGCTGGTTGTTAGCAAGTAGAAAGTACTGCAACCCAAAAGATACAGTGACAGCTATATGATCAGCATAAAGTAAGTACACCCATCTTTGCAGTCCTTCCCCTCGGTCGGAACAAATAAGATGGATTGGGTTGTCTACCTTTTGCGCTTGGACTTCAAAGATGTCACCGATTGAGAGTTGCTGTGCCAGTTCCTCTTCCTTTGGTTGATGAACCAATTGTTAATCTGCTTCAGTTGCAACCCTGTCTCCTCCACCAGTTTTGCCTTGTCATCTTCCTGAAAATCATCATGCAGAGCCAACAAATTATGATAATGCACTGGCTCTAGCATTCGTTTTTGTGTCTAATTATTTGTTCTGGCAAGAGCCAAGAAATTTTCAAATATGGGATGGCATTAAAGTAGTTTTTTTGAGCAGCTAAGGAGCTGGATCAGTGTCTTACAGTTGGGTAAGGCCACTTGGAGTGTTGCTGCCACCAGTTTTTCAGCACTGAAGTAGTGTCACCTGGTAGTTTTCCAGCCCTTCTTTTTCTCAATATCTCCTCCCTGACATCTTCAATTCTTGATTTGAAGCCCTGCAAATTAAGAAAAGACCAAGTTTTTTTTTTTTTTTTTTTTTTGATATATAAAAGATCTACTTTTTCGTGCAGGCTAAATTCAGCTGAATTTCAACCTTTAGTTTTTTCTATAGCAGTTTTATAATTAAACACACCTGCTTTAATTCAATCTTCAGTTCCTGCCGAACTCTCTCCATCAAAGACCTTTCAGATTCCGTAGGAAGCAGAGGGCCAAATCCCATCATGTCATGCCCATCAGCACTTGATTGATCTAAAGAGAAATCCATTTGCAGGTCATCTTCATCGTCAGACATGGTTGCACCCGTACCTTCTCCTAGAGTCACACCTGCAAGAGATTTATGTAAGAAAATCCATCCATCTTGAAGAACAGCATATAGTAGAAGGAAGTAGGTAAAACAATCGGGATTCATGACCACCCATTCACTGTTAGAATTTAGTAGCACTCCATATGCTGTAAAGTTGAAGTTCAAAAGGAAAAAAAAAAGCACCTGGGTAAGCTGCATAATTTCCTGACTTAAACAAGAAAATGCAGCAGCTGATCATCAGAATGATAGAAGGAAATGCTTCCAATAGATTAAATAAATAGTCTACCCATTTTACAAAGGGTGTTGCCACATATCATGATACTTGGGACGCAAGCGGGGAGAGGGATAGAATAATTCAAAAGGGAAATTAAAAAGGAAAACGATCACTGCAGGCTAAATGGTTTTTCTTTGATTCATGGAAAATGATACGAGGTTTCTAACCAATCATCATGTCATAAATTATATGACTAAATGTCATATATCATTATTATTATTATTTTGATAAAAAAGATAGTATATTATTTGAGTTTTGCGAACAATCTTCCAAGAAAACCATGGGCTGGTGGTGATCAATTGAGTATTTTTCGTGGTATTTTTTGGAGTGGCTACACATCTCCAGGGAGGAAGAAAGTGGGACATAATTTTTTTGAGTCCATCACAAGCAAGGAATAAGTTAAATCCCAGACCATGAAAGTTCTATGGTCAGAACATGACATCTGGCAAACGAAATTCTAGAAATATATACTCATGATTTAAACACATGGAACAATATATAACATGGTTTAAGGTCAACCCAATCAAAAGCATGTAGGTGTTATATAAGGTTAAATCATTTTTTTTTTATTAGGAAGGTTAAATCATCATTACATTCACAACTAACAGTACGGAAGTTGGAACTCAAAAACTCCTCTCAATTAAATGGTGTTTTCTTCATATTCCATGAATAAACCAGGCTTGAGCTCAACATTTCAGTGCTGGATAACCCTAGTTTGGATCATGTACAACCTCGAGCTCAGTGCAGACTCAACCCTAGGTCTAACCAAAATCTTTCTCGAAACATGATATCTTAGATAACATCTGTGGCAAATTATTCCCATCAATGAATTAGTGAGATATCAAACAATGAATATTACTAGTAAGCCCGTAATAAAAAACACAAAATCATTCGATATTGCGCACACATGTACATAAACTAGAGCAATTATTTGATTTATCAGAATTCTCATCTATCAGCAAATATATCCTGAAATATATTTTCTTACGAGCACCATTTTCCTAGCTAAGCCAAAACAAGCTGCATTAATTATCAAAACAATAGGGGAACCATGTTGTACACACATGCATACATGTATTCTAATATACATAGCAAGAATCTATTTAAAATTTAGTTAATTTCTGTAAAACTTAGTCCAGGAGTTAAACACTAAGCAATGAGTAAATGTTTGGCCTCATTTTGAATTTTTTATATTACGAATATGTTAATTACTTAATCAAAATGTTCAAGAAGTCACCTATTTCACTTTGACAAGTGCTCTCTTTCCATGGAGATCAATTTGTAAGATAATTAATGGCTCTAGCATTGAAGCTGTACAATTTCCTAAATCTCGCCTAGATCTCAAAGAAAGGCAATAGTACTGCTAAGAATTGAAGGGAGAATTTCTAAAAAAAGCTTAACCGGCAGCATATTGCAATCATAATCAGCAGTGAACTGCTCAAAGGATACCAAACCATACATTAAGGTTTCTGGTTTAAACAACTAAGCCATTAAAAAGTAAATGAGTACTATCTAATCTCATGCACTGGCCTAATAGCTGCACTTGGTAATTATTGAGAAGATGAGTGATTTACTATTATTATTTCTTTCCCCGTTTACGTACGATCTGTCTTCATCAACAATATACCTAAGGAAATTAAGTTGTGAAAATGGATGCACCAAAAAGACAAGGCCTATGCATTATTATCTTACAAAGTTGAAAGTAACCCGAGGAAATGAGGAGAACCAAAAATATTCTAGAATACAAATATTCGAATGCAACCTCATTGTCTGTTGGATTTTGGTGGTGGTGGTGGTGGTATCCTCCTTCAAGGAACAAACACATATCACTCCAAGTATAAATTACTACCAAGAGTTTTTAATTAGTAGGCCCTACTGCATCCGCCTCCAGTTTAGATTATTCTTAAACTTGTATGAAACTTGCACAGCTAATCTCATCCTTCTTTCTATGTACCAAACCCATCAAACATCAAAACAAGTTTAGAGCAGAATATATATATATCAAAACATACAAGAAAGCTTTCTTTGATCGCATCTTATGGATTTACTTAAGCCAGCTACTAATAATTACTAATTTTAAACTCAATTCTCTCCAAACCATGAACATATGAATCTAAGACTTTTAATAGAAAACATAAAGTCATCCCCATATTTTGTGACCCCAAAAAAACAAAATGACTGATTAAAATATAATAAGCTGATGCTGATTGTACAGCACAAGTTTTAACACTTGTGATTAAGCTGGTGATGATTGTAAAACTCCTTAATTCACCAAAGGAAAGGAAATATCAAGGGTAACATTTAAGAGGGGAGAGAGGGGGGGCAAAGAACAAACCAGTGAGAGCCTGTAAGGTGGTCTCAATTTCACGGCAGGCCATAACAGCTTCAACGGCGTGCACTCTGACATGTTGTTGAAGCTGGTCTTTGAAAGTACACAATATTATCAAATACTGTGCCTGCAAAAGAAACACACATCCCATAAACAAGCTAACAGCAAAACAAAAACCACTGTATACTTACATATATGTCTCCACAAATTAACCCTCAACACACGCACCCTCACGTATCTAAAAAGAGAGAGAATGACAAATTTATGGGCCGGGAAGAAGAACCTACCAAGAAGTTGTCAAGGTCTTGCCTTTCATGGGGAGAAAGAGAATGGCCATGTTGGTTGTGCTGTGAAGCATAAGACCTAAGAAGATGATGAGATTGTGATAACTGAGCATCTATAAGAGGTAATTGATCAATTGGTGTAGCTACACGAAGACAAGAGACATGAGCTGATAATAGCTGTTCATATAAAGGGTGTGTAGCTATTTCTGCCTTGAGTTGGCGAGACTGATCACCCGATAAAGACACAGACATGTCCCCGCAGCTTAAGCCACCAAGTGCACCCCCACTTCCATTTCCCATCATGCCCAAGTTTGGCTCTTGCATTTGTAAATACCAGCACTAAAGATTCAATCTCTCTATATAGGAAAGCAAAATAGTTGAAGAGAGAGTGTAGAAAACAAAGGGGTTATAAAGAAAGCAAAAACAATTTATGTGGTGAGGGTTTTGAGGACCACAAGACTCGTATGCTTTGAGACTGATGCAGTGTTTAATGGAGGTTGAGAGAAAGAAAGAGCTGAGAGGGATCAGAGAAACAGTGTTTTGTTGTTATAGGTGAGAGAGAGAGAGAGTAGGCAGGAAGTGGCCAGTATATTGGGATCTGAGACACAAAACTTTCTGTACCAGTTCTGATATGTTGCAGAAATTTTTACAGACACGAAGAAAGATAAATGAAGACTTAAAAGCATGAGAAACAGGTGATGGAGAAAGAAAGAGAGACTGATTTTTTGTTTTTTCAAGACTTCGAGAAATTGAAAAGAGAGAAGAGCTATGGAATCATTTCTATGAAAGGAAGGAGTTGGGGGTTGGAGGAGAGATCAGATAAAGCTGCTTCCAGTGGCCTGACATTTTTTATTGCTTTTTGTTTCTTTTCTTCTTCTTCTTCTTCTTCTTTTTTTTTTTTTTGGGGGGGGGGGCCTAATTTGACATATGTATAAGCTTAACAATAAATTAAAGGTGGGGTTTGATTAGGTATATGCTAACTACTATATATATATATATTCTTTATTCTTTGTAGGTATATCAGAAGAAAATTGGATTAAATATCAATTAAATGATCTTGGGATATCAGAAGATTTAGATTCTTGTTCGCTTGTGTTGATAATATAGTGATTTATTTATTTATTTATTTATAAAACACACAAGAAATTCTCAATGGACTTAATTATATAATTACCACTAAATTACAAGATTGAAGATTTAAAATTAATTCAACTGATAAATGTTTAAGGCACGATATATACTTTGGACAGTGCTCAATCCTGGGGCGCTATTCTTTTCTCATTATAGAGACAGTCACTGTTTAAGGTCATGCTGCCCCTTTTTCTTTTTTTCTTTGCAAAAGATTAATGCCATTAATTAATTTGGATTTACAACACTAACTTTGGGGGGTAACAAGTCCGCATCCATGGATGCCCAGTTTGTATCAATCTCCTACAAAACTAGACGTCAATCGTGCTCCTCCTCCTCCAAGATTTTTTATTTTATTTTTAACAGACCTCCTAGTTTCTAATCTGATGATTGTTATTTTTATTTTATTTTTTTTTGTATGAGAAAACTTTATCCTCTTGAAAAATATATTTTGTGGTTGGTGAACGAGTAAAACCGCGGTTGTCCCAGACTTTTACAGGTGATGCACGTTTCGACTCGAACTCGAAACTTGTTTTGCATGTCGCAAGCTCTTTACCATTACACCATGTTCCGTGGAGACGGATGATAGTTATTGCTAGTGCTTTTCTTACAAAATAAATTACATGTGAACCACAAAAAATCTCCACCATCCCAATCTCTTGTTCAATTTTATTTTTATTTTACAAGGAATGCTTTCGCCTCAATCTGAAGAAACATCAGGGAATGGAAATTAATTTTCTACTCCTCGATCGCAAACCAATCTGCAGGCAACAACCTTATACATCATATTTTCCAAGAGTTTAGCCAGCTGATCCTCTCTGCACTGATTCTACTGGTATCTTTTTCATAAAAAGAGTCTGAACCTTATTTTTTCCAGCTAAAAATATAGAGGAAAAAAAAAGAAAAAAAAAAAAGGGAAGGGACAACCCTCCCACCAAATAGGATGCTCCACTTGCCAAGTAAAATAAAAGGGGGCAACGATCATCGATCCCTTCAATCAGCACCAACCTTTAAAACCAAAATTAATTTTGTTATTTAAGAAAGTCGGCTGGAGGGTTGAGCTGTCAGCGTTCAGCCTCCATTGCTGGTGCATCATTTCTGTTGATTTTTCAACAGTTTTTGGTCCCTTTTCTACATCTGCTGTTAATTTTGATGAATTAATTAGCGACAATTGAAGGCAATAGGAAATTTAAGACACCCATTTATTAAGACAGGAGTGACCAACCACCAAATACTTGTGCTGGGTTGTTGTGTGAATTGCAGGTATAGTTGTTGGGCCCAGTAGTTAACAGCACAAGGGACTTGATCATGACCTGTGACGGGGTGATTTCAACCGTTCGATTGGTTCCATTCACATCATTTATTAAACAATCATATGGAAACCCACTGTACCACACCATAATTGATTATAAGGAAAGAATACGTTGTCGCCGTAGTGTCTGCTCGCTGGTACGTTGTCTTAATTTCTACAGAATTATATGGCCTATGCTTGCTTGCTGTTTTCTAATAATCGTAAGCCTAATTTTAGGACAAGAACAAAAAACTAATGTCACAGGAGTGAGCTGGAGCTCAACATTTATATCTATACAGCCAAATAAAATAAAGGCACGTAAGAGGATATATGTATGTGTATGTGTATGTGTATGTGTATCTGTATGTGTATCTGTATGTGTATGTGTATGTGTATGTGTATGTGTATGTGTATGTGTATGTGTATGTGTATGTGTATGTGTATGTATGTTTAGGTATGGTCGTAAAATCACCAACTTTTTCGAAGGAGTAATCATCACTCTTTTTATTTGCCAACACTACACGCATTAGTAATTTAAGAGCCATAAGTTATTAGGGTTTTCTTTTGCCGATAATCTGTTACAAAACCCCAAGCTAATTTCCAATTAATTATGTGTTAAAAGTGGAGGCTATTTTATTTTGAAAAGAACACGAGTGGAGGTGATTTTAAATATTAGTTTATATGAATGAATTTACATGATTACAACATTGCATGGAGTGTTGCCTCACTTATACATTTTACAGGCTCGGTCTTGCTATCAACTGAGTAAGATTTGATTATGAAAGATATTACCTAACTTAATCTCTTTTCAAGCTGGTGATTAAGAAGAGAAAAGGTGCATACTATTTTACCACCTGGCATGTGTGTGAAGCTTTAAACAAGTCATAACAAGTAGAATTCACTTGAAATCTCAACTCTGATTCTTTTTTTTTTTTATTCGAGAAAACCCCACTTTCTAGAAAGTGCACTTTGTAGGTCTAGATGAGTGAGTAAAATCACGGTTGTTCCAGACTCTTATAAAAGATGCATGCCATAACTTAAACTCGAATTTGCTATATAGATCTTAATCCTTTTGTCATCACGTAACGCCACTTAGGGACCTCAACTCTGATTCGCTTGTGTCTAATTGGGTTACATGAGAATTGATAGTTTTTATTAGACAAATATATATATATATATGAAACCATGTGATCCAAAGAAAGCAATTGGTGCAGATATGACAACATCAAATATTAATTATCGTAATGTTATTTCATTGACAATGTTGTGATTATGATAGTAATAATTAAAAAAATGATGGCGATTCGATAGTTTTTTTTTTCTTACATGTGCTGAAATATGGTAGGCACGTGTACTTACAGCCATGATCATGCAGTTGCTGTAAGCATATCTATCGAGGCTTGTTTGTCGAGTATCATTCTCAAGGATGAAGACTGTAGGCCATGGGCTAAGAGGATGAAAAGGATTTATACAAATCTGAAAGAGAAGCTACATTATAGCTCAACAATATTTTTCACGAGTATTCTACTTTTTGTTTCTATATATATTATGTCTACTGTTTCACATTTTTTCACAAATCAATAATATATGTATTTATTATTGATTAAGTGTTCAAACAATTATCTAACAAGAACTTCTGCTATGAAATAGAATTAAGCCCTCCGGGAGGGATATGTCAAAAGTACTCTATATGTTAATGACATAGAATTTTATGTAATATTTAATGAATATAGACCATGGTTGATACTTTTTAAATCTAAATTTTACATTTTTATCTAATGGAGATGCCCAATTCATCACTTCCTTTAATTGTCACCATAAATTATATATAAGTTCATAATGCTAGGGTTAAAGCATACAGAAGAGTTCCAATACAAATATATACAAAAAAGAAAAGAAAAAGAGTTGCTTGAATTTGCATCCCATATATGATCACGCATATGTTCTATCAAGATTTGGAGGTAGAATCAAAGAATTGAAAGTAGATTTACAGCTACAATACGTCAAGGATGAGAGGTTACATCCATTACACTTTGGATTTAGAGTTCATATAATACCATTTTGATAACCATGGTGCCTGCCTAGCTATATTTTTGTGATCGATTTATATATTAATCGAATGTGTATTTCCATAGTTTTTTTTGAATATTTTTAGTTTTAAAGTATTCTTATTTTTATGTCTTGGGGTATACTTAAAATTTTCAACTCCGAAAAACAATATTTCTAACCCTTTAAATGATGGACGATACTCGATAAAATACAAGTGTGGAAATACCAGAGAGAAGCTTGCCCATGAACATCACGCTGAGCCAAACGCAGAGCGGTAGGTGTTTGCGAGAAAAACGAAGGAGGGAAGCGAAGCGAAGAAGAAAATGGATTTGGAATCATATGATGGTGATTAACGTAATTCCCAAGGAAAAGAGAAGCATCGTCGTCGTTGGGAGATGGTGGGAAGGAAGGAGAAGTAGAGGTGGGCCCACGCCTCCCAGCTGTAGTTTTTTGTCCTCTTTCCTAAACCTAAGATGGAGACAGTCAGCCTATTGCCGTTGTCCCTTTTTTCTTTTTTTCTCTTTTTATTATCTCAAGTGAAAAATAATTATATAACAAAAAAAACAAAAATAAGCTGATGAATCATGAAGCAGACAGTGGTCCCTACTTAAAGAGAGAAAGAGATGGTAGGATTGGTGTGGTCACTTTCAATCTCTCTCTCTCTGTTTACTTTTTTTTTTTGGAGCACGCCTCTCTTTCTCTACAATAATTATATTCTCATCTTGTTTACGGACTACTAAATTCTGAAATGTTTATTATTCTCGTTCTAATTGTTTTTAAAAATATATTAAAATAATATATTTTTTTAAAAAAATGATATCAGAAAATAAATAACACAAAACACTACAAAAAGTAATTTGAAGAAAAAAAATATTATTATTTTCAAAAACACTTTTAAAAAACAAAAATAAATAAAATCTAAAAATTTAATTTTCTCATTCCTTCTATTGAATGTGAGTCTACAAAAGGAAAAATTTAGTTGATAACTAATTTTTCTAACTTGTGTTGCCATATATATTCAATTTAATTATTTTTTTTTAAATCTAAAAAAATATACAAATCATGGAAGATTCATTGACATTGTTATTAAACCTTAGTCAACATGTCAACCTTAAAAACTCTTAGACTCAACTTCTTCTATAGCTTGAGTTTTAAATTAAATTATGTGATGATTTCCTCAAAATAAACAACCCAACCAACTTAACAAGGAGAAGTGACAAGGCACCTTTATAATTTGGTAAGGAGAAGTGTGAGAAAATAGGAAAGAGAGATAAAACAAAATTCATCAAAGCTCAACTGTTGTGCTACCATATATATGAGTCATGTCACCAAGAAAAGTAAATCAAAAACATTTATAACATTGTTGTGGAAGGCCACAATTAATTGCATGGCATTGTTACATTTTTTTAAAAGGTGCAAGCAATGTTTATTTGCTAAAATGTGTGTGACATGTTCTAGCCACCTTTTTATTAATAGTTATATTTGTTAAAAGACTAAAGCAAACCTTATTCCACCTAGGTATAATAAAAAAAAAACAAAATTAAAAGATAAAAAAGTCTCTGTGAGAATTGTTTACACTTTTTATCATGAGGACAATTAAATAATTACAATATGTATAAAAAAAATAGATATTTCTACAAAGTCCTTATACACAAGTTTCTTTTGCCTAAGTGGTTATTTTAGTCATTTAATTATTCACAAAAATATAAAAAAGATCATTCTAACCTCAATTAATGGAAATGATAAATATGTCCTGATGAAGATGAAGACATTGTACCACCCTTAATGACTAGTTATTTGGTTTTGTTTTAAGAATGAAAAAAAATATTTTTTTACCATGCATTGTTTAACCACATGTTTTAGATTTTTTCATTAACTATTATGTAATTATATGATGTTTTTGTTTCATTTAAGGGTCATATACCTATAAGAATGTTATAGTTGTTGTGATTGGAATAGATAACTCATTATCAAATGTGAAGTTTTTTATAACAAAATTGGTCCATGAATAACATCTTCATAGAGTTTTATTGCAAAGTTCTTTTTACTCTCTCACCCTTATCCTAATGTAAAGACATATTTTATTGATGCTTAAACTTGAGTCTTGCAAACTGCACCTAAAAACCAAAACCTTTTTGCACCATAAATTATTGTGCATGAAAAAATCAAATGACCATTTTTTTTTATTCTCGGAGAAGATCATTAGCTAGCTATTGGGGGAAAAATGAATTTTTTTAATAAAGTTCATTTGTCATTATAATATTGATAAGGGACAAATAAGTGCTTTCCTTTCATGTTTTAGATGCATAGCAAAATGACTTAAATACCCTCAAAAGAAAATCAAAATTATGGTCTATGGGCTTTTTGGTCTTTTAATGTTTTTCATTGTATATTGAAAATGATTATATTTCCCTCAAAACAACGAAATATTGACATTCAAGGTGTTTTTTGTATTTTGTTTTCATGATTTTTATAGTTATAATCAATTTGCATAAAGAGACAATTTAGTCTTTAAAAAATATATAGAAATCAAAGTTAGTGGTGTGTGCATAACACACACAACCAAGTGAAAACATCCTCACTTGCTAGGTGGCACATGTGAAGTTTCTCGATGATTAAACAAAGACTTTTATAATGACATTAGAAGCATCACATTATCCTCTTACAGGTGGCATGATGCATGTAAGCGATGGTGGAACAACATTTGGGCTCGGATGGGTAGGTTGTCAAAGTAGTGATGTTTCGTGAATTGCTGAAATCAATTGATAATATAATTAATAACACTTAATAATTTCAAGCAACAAAGCATGAATGGTATTGGATTATGATGAATTACATATTGCATTGAATTGTTGATTTCGATTGCATTGGAATATTATGAATTACATATTACATTGGATTATGATGAATTACATATTGCATTGAATTACAACATAAGACCAAAGTTTCTCCCTCAATTTGATTTCGCTTATTTTTTTCTACTGTCCTTTTTTGTGTGTACATGAATCAACTAGTTTTCCTTCTATACATGTTTTTCTTTTATAATGATCGTCCTAATAATTTATGATAATTTTAAGAATGAAGCTAAATGTTTTATTTTTCCAAAAAGTTGATGATGAAATTCAATGCAATGATACAAAATAATTAATGAATTGAGATATACAATGCCATATTGATGTTCTTTTACTCCACCAAAAAGAAGAAAAATAATTGTGGTTGACAATTGCTTTATTCATGCCCTTTGAAGATTAGAGTAGTGCTTTAAATTGTGATGCTGATTATTTTTAAAGTATTTTTTATTTAAAAATAAATTAAAATAATTTTTTTTAAATAAAAAAACTTTTAATATTAATATATCAAAACAATCTAAAACTACTAAAAACTATATCAAAATAAAAAAATACTAAAAAAATGAACACAAAAACAATTCTATCTATATATTTTTTTAATAGAATGTCTTATAAAATATTTATGTTATGTTATTATAGTGACACTATTGTTCTTGATGTGAACAATGATATCACGTACAATAGCGGAATATTTTTTTATTAAATAGTTATGGTGGTTATTTGCATGTTTGTTTAAGCATGATAAAATTTTAGCTACAGTTTCTACATACAAGAATATTTGCCCATTTTTTAAAAAACAAATAGTGTTTTAACTCCTTAAAAAAATTAAGTAAATTAAATGTCAAATTAACAAACTTAGTAAATCTTAGTAAAAATATTTTTTGTTAGATTTAGATGTTGAGAAAATTTGTCTCTAAAAGACTGCCGAAATTTAATTAAAATCACGATCATAAACTGCAACATCTATTAAAATTTTATGGCTGTTCTGAGCCATGATATTTGACTTTGACTGATCATGATTTAATTAAACCGTGGCTTTGAGAAGCATGTTATTTCACGAATAATTTTTTTGTAGTTAGATTAATTCGCTTTTATATGTTAATTTCCCAACTTGTCCTCCGGGCTTGTAGTCAAGATATATCATTGAAGGCAACGAGCTTTCGATCTGGGCACCGGGGATTCTCTCTTCTTCTTTTTTCTTTTTTCTTTTTAAGGTGAGGTCCCTTCCAACAATCAATACTCGATGCTGACATTGCATGAAATGACTATCTTAGAATAAAATAAAGATGTGATTGGAGAAGCAATAACCCTCACAGAAATCCAAAATGATGTTGTCAATTTGTTATGCCACATCAACATCAGACCTGCAGTTCGAAAATAGCATGCCTAATAACTTTTCAAGCGTGCATTTAGCTTTTGACGAGATATAATCAAGCCAGGTGAGGTTGCATGGGCGAGGTTGCAGATAGGACCACACAGCTCTAAATGTAAATGGGTCCTCCAAATGGACCTACCAAAGACATATTTCACTTTGAATAACTAGAGCCATGGGGGCGAAACACATGCCATTTACTAGGGTGGGCGCGGGGCTATATACTGCCTTTTTACAAGGGAAAACCTTGACTAATGGAGTTTATTGTTATCAAGGATACCATGGGGTCGAAACACAGGCCATTTACTCAACAAACTTCTAGCAAAATTCACATCACATTACACTTGTCTTTTGACTTCGCATCATACTTGGAAGACGAAGAAGATGTGGTTTTCCCACTGCTGCTTGGCACCTGCAAAACAAATAAAAATAAAACATAGCAACTGAAAAACTAATTAATGAAGTATCCTAATGCTGTTTTTTTTTTATAAAAAAACAAAAAAAACTGACCAGCTAAGGTAGGGCCAATAGACAATAGCAACTGAAAAACTAATTAATGAAGTATCCTAATGCTGTTTTTTTTATAAAAACAAAACAAAAAAACTGACGAGCTAAGGTAGGGCCAATAGACAATAGCAACTGAAAAACTAATACTATTGATTTCTTATTTCAATAGCCATCAAAATTTCCAAAGCGTCCAAGCAAAGAAATTATAAATTATCTACCTGGGGGCCTGTGATTAGCCTCGAAGCACCAGCACTGGATGCTTGCTGCATGTCGTGGCGTTGCGGCTGCTGCTGTGGCTGCTGTGGCTGCTGTGGTTGCTGCTGCTCAAACTCCTGTTGCTGCAGAGCTATTGCCAGTTGCAGATCAGAGCTGCCATAATAGCACAATTAGTACATACATTCATGAATAGAGATCACTAAATTAGTAATGGTCGTGTTTCCACATTCCAACTAAAGATTAAATGGGTGCATAAACAACAAAGTGAAACGAGTACTTTATATCCAAACCCGCTTGGGCAGCACTATCGATGCTGGCAAGATAATCCTGAGACATGTAGATTAAAAATAAGTTTTAGTAAATATAAATTGATGAAAAGTTCTAAGAATATTGTGGACCAAAAAGTACATACAGCAGTACTGGTCATGGCATTGTGCTCATCCCATGGGTTATTTGAATGACTTTCCACCCTGAATTCCTTGAAGTTGCCTGTCATAAACAATGTATCTCCATTTACCTGAAATCATGGGAAGTTAGTATTAGGATACATGTTCTCAAGGAAAGAAACTATCAATACACCAAACTCCACAATCAATGCCTAAAAAGAATAGTTCAGTATGGCAAATTCAGAAATCTGATACATATACCTTGAAAAATCATTTTAATTTTGATTAGATGTGGAATTACACCCCTCAATCCAGATTTTAGATTAGAACAGAATATGTCCTTGAATACTAGTTTTGACTAGAACTGGAATTGGGAACCAACCTCAGTATAATATTTTATCTAATGCCTTAACAAAGATGATATCTGAGCACAGTCTTACCTCATTTAGTTTCTCCCACACCAAATCAGGCTGATTAATGTAACCTTGGTCTGTAGCTAAAAGATACAGCTCACCATCATACTGCAAATTAAACAAGAGCAGATAAATCATTGATGTCCAGGAAAAGAAAAACAGGAATCTAAATAATCTTTCTTTAAATGGGTCACTACTAATAACAGGTCTAGTTTGAAATAAGAAGCCACAGCATTGAAGGCTAAGCCACAAAAGAGCGCATCCCAGCCTGTAACTAACCTTAAACATGGTGCTAAAGTGATTGTTACGGAAAAAAACACACAGTTCTCGCTCTTTAAGCCCATCTTGTAAGCAAAAGAGACTGCAAAATATATTAAGGAAAATAGATGATGAACTTCTCCAGACCCAGCACGAAAAAATAAAAATAAATAATAAATCTACAAGGAACAGGGAGATTCAATAGCCAATCACTGGGCCAACATACCCATAAAAGGTCAACTGACTAGCACTGTTCTTCAAAAAGTTCCCTATCAGCTCTCCTAAAACATGTCAGATATATTCAATATATTAACTTACCACATCATATATCAAATAATAGGATGTAAAACAGACAAAGATATGAATAAAATCCAAGACAACTAATATATTTAACATGAATCATCACTCACCTTGCTGTGGAGTGATTTCATCCTTGGACCTCACAGTTCTATCAGCTTGTTCAGCAAGAACCACTTCACCTTCATACATAGGCTCTCGCTCTTCATAATTTGAAGTTCCAGTATCCAAAATGCATTCTTCTCCCTCATAAATTGGCTCACTGCCAACACTTGAAGTAAAGGTAGCAGGTGCATCTATGTCCTGCGTTCTGCCACTAGATGAATCTGACTCTAGAACTGGTGAAGCTGACCCTGGTAATTCTGCCCTGTCACGCCCACTTGAAATATCTGCTGGTTCATGAACCTCGGTAATAGAAGTGCACTGATTCTCAACCTTCTGACTGTAGGGTAAAATATCCATAGGGTTTCCATCCAAAGATACAGTACTCTGTGCACAAGAAAGGGACACTGTGTCTTGAATCTCAACACATGTGTCAACACTATGGTTCTTAATTCCATCATCACAAGAGATATGTTCTCCAGATTCTGCACAAGTTGACTGATCAAAATGAATGGTCAGATCAGTCTTCAAGGAAGAGCATGTCACTTCCCTTGGAAGCGCAAGAGTTTCCAAGGATGTAAGATTATTATCATCATCATTGTTCAATGTGTTAAAATTGTCATCAATACCAACAGGTCTCTCTGATGTATCCAGGGAAGTCACAATCACAGCCCCCTTCATAGATGTACTTTCATCTGAACCAGCAAGCAAAACCCTTCCATTAACACCAGATGCAAGAGAATCGCTCGCTGAACTTGGCAACTCAGCCTCCGAAAACTTAAAGACCCTCAATAGTGCTGCTGCTTCTTCTAAATCCCCTTTTCTTACATTTTGATGATCAGAGACTGAACGTGGAGAATCATCAAAAGATCTAGCTTTTGAAAGACAGGGAGAAGGAACGCCCAAAGTTGCAGTTGTAGCAGCAACAAAGTCAACAAAATCTTCCTCGGTCTTATTTTTAAAATCTTCCCCGGTAACATTTTTACTTTCATCTTCCATGTTTCTTGTTTCCAGAGCAACAAGTTCCCCCGTAAGAGTATTATAGGACTTTGACCCAATAGCATTAGCAATATCATAGTCCTAGCGCACATGATTACAGAAAACCAATCATCCCAAAGGTAAAAAGCAGGACCATTAAGGAACATGGGAGAAGATACTGTCAATTTTACATCCTGATAATTTTAACTACTTGTTTCCCCAACATAGCACAAATAACAAAATATGCTTCTGCAATTACATGCTTAACAACTTTAAGAATCAGGAACTTACAAATAATAAAATATAAAAGAAAGCAAAAGGAAAGAACAATTCCCATCCAAATGCAATGGTGAAACCCATGCAAATAGTGAAATATCAAATCTTTTCTCAGCATCAAGATAACAAATGGGATCTATCCAAACAGAAAGAACCTATGACCAATCGTATAGTCTCCATCTGATGAAAGGTAATAAAGTAAGTTTTAACAGTGGCTAATATATAAAGCATCCACAAAAGGTAAAATCACACAATCAGTATGCAAAGAATGAGATTTCAATGACATAGTTTAGGATATTGGACCTCCATGGAGTGGACCCTATGATCCCATCTCAGTAATTATTGGGTATTTTCTTTTGGTTTTATACTTCTTTGATTCAGTGGTACCTCATTAGCTCTATATCTAAATGTTCCCTTTTGAACAAGTTATTAAGCAACAAACAAAGCATAACTTCTAGTTAACTATCTAACAAGACAAAAGGACAGAAGATTCAAATGCCATTGCACTGCTAATATGTTTTAACAGGGCCATTTAGTCTAGTGGTATACCATGTCCAAATTTTAAGGCTTTAATTTGAAATAGGAGTGTTAGTATTAAAAAAAAAAAGAAGCAGCACCAAATAAATCTGATCAAGAACAGATCCCAGTGCAAAGTAACAATTATCCATTGGCTCAACATATACAGCAAAAATTTTACTTGAAAGCAACTGGATATCAAATCAATACCAATTTAAAAGGTAACTATGCATTGAATCAATAACGGTTGATCCACAATGAAGTAACAAAAAACTATAAACTAATTTCTAAAAATCTTTAAGCCTCCAATTCTTGCTAGCATTACCAAATCTTCCATATGGTGCTTATGAGTTTTACTCTGACTTCAAACAAGTTTCACCAGCAGCAAATGACCTAACATGACAAGTGCTTACTGCTTCACACAAGTATTCTACCTTTTATTTTAAGTAAACAATTAACAAGTTCTGCATGAAAAAGGACAAAAATATTTCCTGTCAACGGACATGCCAAAATATGCAAGATTTCAATATCAAGATTACAAAAACATATTATTCCCGTAAATGAGTCTGGTTCCCAAATGATCTCCCATCCATGAAAAAACACTATCAGTGAAGCTTTCTCCAACATGTAGTTGGTGAAATAATCGGAATTAACCTCAGGTATGCCTACCTGCAACTTCCAGTTTCCCTTTCAAGACAAGTAGAGCCTGACTAGACAGACTAACAATTGATTACAGAAAAAAAATTAGAAGTTCAGCAACAAGAAGATGGTGCTTTTTTTCTCTGCTAACTTTGAAAAGAGACTTTATTCGAGATTTCAAAGTTTGCAGAGAAGCAATTGTTTGAAAATCTTCCAAGCCCATCAAGTCCTAGCTCATTCATAGTCATGACCAGTTTACATTCTCTTAATCTAGAAAGTGAGGCTTCCTCCTACCATTTCAAATCTCCACAATCAAGAATCTCTTCCTAGGCATTTCCATTGTGGAAAAAATGGCACTCTCGTGAACCCTAGTCCTTTAGCCAGCCAAATATACAAGCTACATTAATCTTAATAATCCACAAGAAACACCAAGCGTGGAATTTTTTGTGTCCAACTATACAGACATGCCATTGTTTTAATTGTCATTTTCCCTAGTATACATGCTGGTCATTACCTGAAGAGGCATCCAAGCTTATACCTTGAATGACATACATCAGGAGAATTCATGTAACTGAACTACAAAATGTGAAGCTTGGAAGCATACCTGGGGATCAACTATCCAACCATGGTATAAAGGAATGTCAAGCAAATCAAATATGGCACATTCTCGGGTAAACTCAAAATCATCTATCCTGCATGGTCATGTAAGTTGGTTTAAGAAATAAGAACAAGCAGTGAAAGAAGGGGGGGGGGGGGAAGAGGCCAACCTCCTAAACTTTAGATTTACATCAATTCCAGTTGCAAGTTGTGGAAGCAAATCAATAGCATCTGCAATATTCTGCTGTTGATTTTCAACAAATCCTGCATCTTTGTTCTGCATGATGAGAAAAGAAATCTAAACAACATAACCAATAAAGAATAAGTATATCGAAGCAAGCAAACTAAAAATTGTTCATGGCTATTACATTTACATTACTGTTGGAATCAATCAATCGTTCTGCAACAAGGGATAACAATTTCTCCTGCGAAACTTCAGCGCAATCTGGGCTCAAATTTAGATTGTTCTTTAGCAGGAGAACGTTACCTATAGCAAGCCCACATGTTCATAATCAAACCACCTTTCTGATTGTAATTCCCACCAAAACTTGACAAGACAATCCTTTGCATATATTTTATGATATAAACCATTAGCAGAAAATGTTAATAATCTTTCAAGATAATGTATTCCGAAAACAGCAGCATTTGATGCTTAAGCAAGTGATCCTTTCATTACACCGAGAAACTATTCTGGTGAGACAAATCACAAAATCGAAGCTTCTATGTCTTAACACATTTTTTTTGGATTCAGTGAAGTCAACTTCAGAATTTCTTGGCACCAGAACCACAATTAGCTTAACAAAAGAAAAGACAATATTTCTCTGATCACTCAATCCTAAGAGTTCCTGTTGCCAAGAAAACAATGAATTTAACAAAAGAATAGCATGTTTTCTCCTAACCAGTGAATCCCGACAGTAAACGAAACATGAATCAAGTTTTCTGTAGGAATCTCCGATCAGCTATCCTTAATAATGTACTGAAATCCTAGCAGTCAGATTCTCAACTTACCACACAAGCAATCTCAAGATTGCACATCGTATATTTGTTCACCATAAGTTGTCAACCAGTATTCCAACATTACACTTGCCATACCTAGCTAAATTCCCTTCACATTCAGTTTTCTCTCAAACCTACATGCAAAATATAAAAAACCTAAAAACATTGAGAACCTAACCTAAACGCCTGAGTTCTTTCAACCACAATAGCGAAAAATATTACTTCATATCATCAATTCCAATTGCTTATATCTTCCATTAAACTTCAATAACATTAAAAGGAAGCATAAGAATCACAGAAGCAGTTGATCAAGTGAACGAACTTCCAATTTGCGTCATTAACAACTCGAAATGACACCTAGATAATCAATTAACCACAATTGAGAAGATATCCAAGAGTTAAATTGTATTCTTAAGAAAAACAAGAATCGAATTCTCAAGACTGCCAAACCCGTTCATTTTCCATAATCAAATTAGATTGCACACGAACTTCCCTGATTTCTCGGAAACCTGAAAACCTTCTTTTCACTTTCGTCAAGAACCAAGCAAATCAAGATAACAAACAAACAAGAAGGAGAGAGAAAATACTTACAGATGGCTAGGAGAGGACATGGTCCATTGTCGTTTTGGAGAACGATAGGAGTGGTACGGCCTAAGAACTGTATCATTTTGGTTTTGTGAAGGCATTCCTTCTCTTCCTCTTTCACTGCTGCTACTTGCTGTTGATCTTGATTCTGGTTTTGTGCTTCTTCGCTTGGAGAAGAAGAAGCCATTTCTTTTTTTGGTATTCAAGAAGAGGCTGGAGGATCGTGAAATTTAATTTTGATCACGAGAAAGAGAGGTGTAAACGACGACTCGTTTTCTTTTAATGTTTTTATAATGATCTGTATTGTGGTAAAGAGAGAGGGCGGTCTCTTAATATTACTAATAAATAATACTGTTTGTTTATTATTGGTAGATTTTATTTTATTTTTTTTATTTTTTTATTTTAGTTTGGACGGTAAGACCAAATCTGCTCCGCTCCCTCTTATCTGATTTCGGTTATTTTTTCTACCGTCCTTTTCTTTGTGTGTAAGTAACCAACCGTTTTTTCTTCTATACATGTTTTTCTTTTATAATAATCGTCCTAATAATTTATGATATTTTTAAGAATGAAGCTAAATATTTTATTTTTCTAAAAATTGATGGTTAAATTCAATGCAATGATACGAAATAATTAATGAATTGAGATATACAGTGCCACATTGATATTCTTTTACTCCACCAAGAAGGAAAAAAAAATGCTTTATTCATGCCCTTTGAAGATTGGAGTAGTGTTTTCAATTGTGCTGCAGGTTATTTTTAAAATAGTTTTTAATTAAAAATTATATTAAAATAATTTTTTAAATAAAAAAATATTTTTAATATTAATATATCAAAACAATCTAAAACTATTAAAAAAATGAACACAAAAACAAATATACTCTGTGGTTTTGAATTGTAATGCAATTGTCAAGGGCATATTCAATAGAAAACAAGATTTATAGTGTCAAAAATCGTGATAATGGTACCGCATATTCAAGATTTATAGTGTCAAAAATCATGATAATGGTACCGCATATTCAATAGAAAACAAGATTTATATAAAAATCGTGCTTGGTTTAGTGACGGAAAAAAGTTTTTGAAAAAAAAAATCGAATTTTGTTTTGCTTCAAATTATCTTTTTTATGTTTTATACTGTTTTGATATATTAGTGTCAAAAATAAATTTAAAAAAATAGAAATATATTACTGTAATGTATTTTCAAATAAAAATATATTTTAAAAAACAATTGTTACTATAGTATTAAACATGTTTTAAGTAGACAAGAATGACTAAATTATTATACTTGAAAGGTATGAACTTTTTTTACAAGTCACACGAGTGAATCTGTCTAATTCACTTATTTGAATTTTATTAAATGGGAAGTAAACTTAATGAATGGTTATATACAAAAACGATAGATTATGTAGTAGTTGTATGCGTGAGTTAACAACTCTATAGTGCCAACAGTTCAGGATTTGGTGAACCATATGATATTATTCCCAAGAAATTCAAGTAATTTAATAATAAAATTTATATTTTAGATAATTGGTCAATCTATTAGTTTAACAATTTAATATGTTCTTTATGACCTTGATGATTGTTAGAGAATACTTGTAAAAGTTTTTTTAAAAAAATGGATTTGGAGACTCTTTAATACTTCAATAAAAAAAATTATAGAGAAATGACAATGATAGTTTAGAGAAAGACTTTAAAAATAAACATGTAGTAAAAAATAGATATTGTGAGCCGCTTCTTCATTGAAGGATTTTTTTTTATATTTATTAAGTGTCACGAGAAAAAAACAAGTAAAGTCTTGTGGCCCAAAATAAGACCTGGAAAGATCATTAATTCTATATTTATTTTTGGTTTGGCAAGATGCTAAAAACCATGATGTTAGGTTTGATATTTTGCCATATTCACATATATTTGAACTTAACATGTACTTAAATCTAAAAATGTTAAGTCATCATGTAAGTTTGGTTACTACTAGTTTGTATGTTTGTGCTCCTATGCAAGGGAATTCAATTTTTTTTTAAAATGATTATTTTTAAGATCTCTAAAATTCTTTAACATTGTTACTACACAAAAAAAATGGAATATCTTTTTTTCTTTCAAAAAGATAAAAAAATTAGAAGTTCTTAATGAACATAAACATTGCTTAATATTTTGTAAGTGGTGATGTTATCATCATCGACATAGAAAGGGAGGAGAGGAAGAGATCTATTTGATCTCTTTTTTTTCTTTACTAGTGACAACGCATGGGCTCACGCTCTGCCAATGATGGTTGCGCATGGATACAGGCGCTACCACTTCTCCCACACCTTCCCAACACTATTTCTAAATTTTAAGGAGTTAGTTTTTAAATTACACATATTTTCTAGTATGTTGTTTGGATTATTTTAAAATTTGATTTTGAATTGTCTGTAAACATATAATGGTAAGGTGTGTGAGTAAAATATAGTAAGAAAAAGGAATGTGTGTGTGTTTGTAGTTTTTTTCCTGTTTAAGATATAAAAAAAGATTAAAAAAAAAATCAAATGTACTTTTCATTATGACATTGGAGTTGTGAAAAACTCATCCATATTTTGATGTTATATTTACATAACTAAAGTAATATTAGAACATATTAAATAACAATAAAAATGAATTGAAAACAGGGGTTGTGGCGTTGTGTCTTAATGTGTTTCTCAGTCATTACAACTGTGCAAGCCATGTGTATTGTGATTTTAGAAGGCAAAAAAATTAGAACTTCAGTGCCTGCTATCGATGATAATAGTAATAAAAAAAAAAGTGGGGAGATGATGTAAATTGCAGCAAAAATAGAAAATTGTCGATTTGATCGGAGAATTGTTGCAGGAACAACAATAGAATTGTATTGGATGTTGAGAGAATATTAGTGACTTGGATGTCCAGGAATCTTTCAATTTTTAATTATGTTTTTTTATGGTGCTTGTGAGTTATTTTAAGTAATTATTGACTAAAAATAACTAAAAATGTTGATGAAATATTCGTTGTAGGTCGATGTAATATTCTGTCAATAATTTTATTTATATTTGAAATTACTATTGGATTAAATACTTTGACGAGTAAGAGTGTTGAACAAATTGTTTTGGCATAAAATTTCCCAGTAATGGCAGCTGTTGTAATTTGTTAAATTCAAGTCGTTATTAATTTCTTGAACCTTTTTAAGTCGTCACCTTTTGTACTACAGATTAATTAATTAAGCTCTTCATGTAATTTGACTAATTTCAAGCTGTAATAAAAATACGTATACAAATAGAACACCTGTAAATTCAACAAAAAATACATCTTTTATATTTACACTAATATCTTAACCAAGAGAGAGAGAGTGGGGGAGGGGACCGGGGATTTTAAAGGATGTATACCATATATAATAGAAGCTCAAAAAGCAGAAAATAGTAGGTGATGGATAATATATAATCAACTTTTGTTAATGATAAGCATGATTAGATTAGCTAAATTGCTGTTAAATAATGAGTGATCATCGCCAACACACGATAGCAAGGCCGCCACATAATGGGAATTCATGTAAAAAACGGGGGTAGTCAACTTTAATAAATCGAACAGGAAAAAAAGAAGAAGAAAAAAGGTTAGAAAACAGTGTGAGGATCGATATAGCCCATCCATCCATCCATCGTTGCATCAACTTTAATAAAGACGAACCTCATTTGAGAAAAAAAAGCTAAACCATGCATTTATAGGGATGGATATAGAGGTCGTTTTTTGCTCCAGGGAATTAAGAGGATAGGCTAGCACCTGACAATGAAGATGCTTTTAGATCATGACGTTAATCTTGCATGTGATGATGATCAACGATATCATGATCATCAATCATAAACACACATGCCCATCGTCCAAGTCCAACGACGTTTTAATGGTCCCCACAGGACCTGCATCACCCGGTGGAAGAAAAAAGGAAACACAAACACACTGTGGTGCACAAAACCCCACAGTAACGCATGGCCTGAAGACGAAGAAGAAGGAGGGAAAACAAAAAACCCTCAAACAAGGTTTACCCACGTGAAAAGTTGTGCTGGCATAAATTGATTGGCTGAGCCTTTATATCATCGTACGGACACAACAACTGACGTGTCTTTAATCTTGTACGGACCGAGATTATGGTGTCCCATTAGGTGCCCAAATTTTACATGCTACCCACCTCGGAAGGCGTTTATAAAACCTGTCTGAGAGAAACTGGCAACCGACAGGAATGCTCACTGTCTCGCGTTTCACATGGGCGGGTTGCCCCTTCTTGGATACCGGGAATGGGAAGTTGTCAGTCATCCTTTATGCCAGGTGTCACCACGTGAGAGCATGGTATCAAGTTTTTTGGTGCATCTAGCTTTGTTGTTTAATAGAGTGGTAGTAATAATGGGAATCACATGTTGTTATTTTTTGCATTTAAATGCATTATTATTCCCTGATTTTCTTTTTTTGGGAGGTGTCTGTTTTTTTCCTCAATTTACCAAAAGAAGAAAGAGATCAGGTTCTTGATGTTGCTCTTTCTTTATAATTCTTTATAGATTTATATACCCACTAGGGTTATGTTGCTAGAACAAACTAGGGCAGTCACTCATCCATCTTTCAGCTGATCTTTCCTTCGGTGATGATATTCTTTCTAGGGTTTTTGTGATCTTTCAATTCTCTTTATTGGGTCTCTTGAGATTTGAAACTTCACTAGCAATTTCTTCCTTGTTTTCCGCTTCTTAACAGCTGCACATAAAGGTTAGTTGTCAGGCATTTCCTAATTTGTTCAGATTTGGTTATCTCCTTTCTAATTTTGAAGACATTAAGTGGGTCTTTCCAAGTTGTTTGCAATCTTTCATATTAGAGTGTCTATCAATCAGTTTCACTGCACAGACGCACCAAATCTGCCATGTTGATTTCTGGAGCTTTCCATTTTCATCTATTTTCTAGCGTCTTTTTTTTTTTTGATCTATTTCTTCTGTTAGGTATACTATAGAAATGGTGAGAGGAAAGACTCAGATGAAGAGAATAGAGAATGCAACAAGCAGGCAAGTAACCTTTTCAAAGAGAAGAAATGGACTGCTTAAAAAGGCCTTTGAGTTATCAGTTCTTTGTGATGCTGAAGTTGCACTTATTGTTTTCTCCACTAGAGGGAAACTCTATGAATTTTCCAGCTCTAGGTACAGTAAACTTAATTTTTATTTTATTTTATTTCTTACATAAACATATATGCTTGTACTACCATATGTTTTCGAATTATTATTATCATCTATCGGTTTTTTAAGCATGTGATGATGCATTGAATTGTCCATCTCAGGAATTTGATCCCGGATAAAAATTTGTTTGATGAAAAAATTGACTGAGATTTGATTCTAAATCTGTATAAGATCCACCAGCATGGTAGACAGGAAGCAAAGCATGTACTACTTACTATAAGAGTACGAGCTCTCAGGCTTTTTTACCTTTCAAAATTAAAGGGTCTGATCTCACCTATTCTTTTCTTTAAATCATAAAAAAATCTAACCTGGTGTTTTTATTCTGCTGGGTTTAATGTTGATTTTTCATTATCTTTCTAGTTTCTGCGTCCTAAATATTTTACGTACTGGGCTTTTATATATTACCTCTTGGGTCCATCAATGTCAGTCTATGTTTGAAGACTGGATGGAGAGAGATCTTAACAGATAGAATTCTCCATTAGGGTTGATCGATCCATTCCTTCTTTTCCAACTTCACCTGAGAGGAAACCATGATGAGGAGTTTTTCCTTGATTTTCTGCTATATACTTCTAAATTAAAAAGCTTTTTAAGCTATTATTTGCTTGATCAACAAGTATAAACAGTTTACGTACCCTAACATGTCAGTAACAGTTAGCATTGAACAGTAGCATATTTTTCTATTTTTTGATAGATTTGATGGAAATCATATAGATGATTTGTTTCATAGAAGTCTAAGTACTCTAGCCGAGCTCTACAGGAGACCTTTAAAGTTGTTGATGTCTAAGAAAGACTGGCAATAAATTTATAAATATCATGCCTAATACCATCTATAAAAATTTGGAATTTCATCTTTAACCAGGTAAAAGGATGTATATATAATAATAAAACTGGAATCTAACTGACTGTTGGAAGGTGGGGAGTGGGGGAGCTTGAGGGCTCTGAGATAGAGGTGTACTTTGTCTTCTTTACCTTACACGATTTCCTGCACTTCTATGTATTTATATTGCATTGCTTCTGAAAAGAAACGTATTGCTTTCTCCAAGGTAAGCACTGTGATCACAATATATTGGTAAAAGTTTTCAGCTCTTGATTTTAGTGTAGTACTCAGTGTAATTGTTTGGTTAGTGACCACATGCTTAACCAGACCTTTTACAATAATTAATGGGTAATTTATCAACTCAAACGAGACCAATTACTTCCCAATAACCTGGGACAAACCTAGCTTGGTTTCATATTTTAATTTGCTTCATTAAAAATAGCCATGTTGCTGGTTTCGCTTGTGCAAAAGAAACTTTCGAGGAATCATACGGATATGCCATTTGTTAATTAGCCTTGCATGAAATAGTTGCTGCTAGCTAGTTCTAGGTCTCTCCTGCTTTGTTGGGTCAATAGCTAAGGTGCAAATGTAACTTCGTTTTGTTTCTGTCTTTAGGTTGGATCTATGCCGGAAAAAACTCATATCCAATAAATATTGTTATTAAGATAAATGACCATTGGATAACTGTGTGCGCTAAATACCCAGTTTTTTTCTCAACCTTTTCTTCCCAAAAAACAAAACATCTGCGATTACATCTGTCCCATAAATGATGATTTACTGTTTACTTACTCCATGGTAGCCAACAAACCTTCAACCAGATCCTGATCATGTCCTTTCCTTTTAACATAAGCTGTATGGTGATCCAGATATCTTAAGCTTCAGGTCTCAGAATAGCCTATCTTTTATGCTTTTCTTCCATAAGTTCATGCTTTGTTAATCAGGATATCAAGGGAAGGAAAACAGTTTCATTACGATATGCTCCTTGCCACCAATTTACTGGATGATATGAGGTGAAATTATCTCAAATAATTCATACTGTTCATGGTTGGATGCTGGAGAATATAATAATATATACCACTCTTAATTAGTGATGAATGTAGGATATAGCAGGAAATTGAAGGAAAATATAGAAATATGATAGATAACCACTCATAATCTACCATGACAATCTTTGTGAATCCACTAAAAACTTAGATCCTTTGGATTTCTACAGGAAAAAAATTAAACAAGAGGAGATCGGCCCTTTTTGCTTGTTTGATGGTAAGGGTATCATACAGCTAGCTTCCACATCAATCGAGAATAAATTCTCTTTCCAAATGATTTTAAAATCCTACATGTCAATTGAAATTAAATCCTCTTTTCCAAATAATTTTAAAAACGCTTCCCTCCACAGTGGTACTAGTCTAAGGGAGGTTATTTCTTGACTTTTTAGTGCAGCCATGAAACGAACTTGCTATAGTTAAAAAAATATAAAATAAAAGAGAGACCTAATTAAAATAGCCATAACTGAAATAGGAAATAAACTAAAACTCTTATCTAATATATATATATGCGTGTGTGTTTACAAAAGTTTATTAAAAGGTAAGAAAATAAATTACAAGGATAAAAGAAAAAATAAATAACATAAAACTCTTAAATAATGATATAGCTATGAATATTCATAAAATTCATATAAAATCTTCTTGCAATGCATCATTGAGATTTTAGGTTGAATGACCTTTTGATCTAGAGCTAATACGATATTTTAGTGGTAATTGTTTTTCAAAGTACTTTTCACTTAGAAATGTATTGAAATAATATTTTTATATTTCTTATATTTTATTTTTGACATCAACACATCAAAATAATATAAAAATACCAAAAAAAATTTTAAAGCAAAGATAAAACAAAAAGTTTATTTAAAAAAAAGCTTTTAAAACATAAAAACAAACAAGCTTAGTATAAAAAAATGATGAGGAATTTGAATTTTATCATCATAATTCTTTATCTAAATTATATAAAAATCTAAAAAAAGTGATGTGCAACTTTCACTTGTTTAACACATGAAAGGGTGTGTTGAAATTAAAAGTAACACAAGTCATTTGTTGAAACTCTCCTAACACTTTCTACAACATCTATTAATTGTTTTTCATTCATAATGTGTTAGGGCAATCATGTTCATACTATATTCGAGACCCTTATGCTGAATTTTATTCATTTTGCATGAGTTTAAGCTTGCTAGATTTTTTTTTCCATCATTAACAACTTATTTATGATAGTGCTAATGCACCATGTTTTCCATTGAATGCATGTGCTTGAGAGATCTACACCACATAAATTGGTTTATTATGATAACATAAATATTAATTTTATTTCACAAGAATAGATGATAAGATAATCACGGGCACCCAAGAGGGCACGGTGTGAGTGGTTCGGCACTCTCATTCCTTAAGCAAGGTCAGGGGTTCGATCCCTCTTTGTGTATGGAGACACTCTCTTGGGGAGCACTTTACCCCTATATGGGCCGACCCGGTGCGAGCGTGGATTAGTCTGGGCCAGCATCCAGGACACCGCGTGGTTTATACAAAAAAAAAAGATAATCACGGGCAATTAGAACCACAAGTAACTTTCGTTATTGAATGACTCATGATTTTTCTTGTTATTATCTTATTTAATTTAATGCACCATATTTGACATTGAGAGATCTTCATCGCATAATTTGGTTAAAAGAAGTTAATTTATTCTTTTGTTCAATGGTAGACCACATGATCACCGAATTAACTACTTAACGAGAACAACCTTTGTCCATCCCTAAACTTGAATAGGTGACTTTTCGGTAGGAACCCTAAATTAGTTTTAATCTTCTCTTCGGAATGATAAAAACCATGTTCTATTTCAAATGTTCAAAACAGGCATGCAGCTAATTAAACTTCGTGATGACTCGAGAGTGTCTTTCATGTTATTATATGAAAAAGTAGTGATAATCTGAATCCTTCTCTTAGAAGTGAACCCAGTTTATGATCCTGTTTTTTTGGCAGTGATGATTCGCATATATTAATTGAACTATGTTCAAAGATTTTATAGCAGCTGATCACTTAGTTTCATCTTGTTCTGCTGTGACTCTTTTCAGTATGAATAAGACAATAGAACGCTATCAGAAGAAAGCCAAGGATGCGGGAATCAGCAGCAAAATGGGTAAAGACAACATGGAGGTATGAAAGAATTAGCTCTGGAACAAAATTGAAAAGAAATGTAATATGAACTCTTTCTCGTTTGCTCAAACTGTGTGAACTGAGGAACCAATTCAAAGAAAAACGAAAAAGAAAAAGAAAAAAGATTTACCGTGTTTGATGATCACATGGCAAGCTTTGTCCATACCCAAGGCTTCAATGTGAAAGCATAACATTTTCTGTATATTCAGTCATATATAATTTGCATGTAGGATGTTTGATCAGAGGAAAAAGAAATGCAATTCAATCTTTTCCTTTTCTAATGGGTTGTGTTTTTCAAACGTAGTTGTTAATTTTGCATGCAGCCTGTGAAGGAAGATACATTTACGTTGGCAAAAAAGATAGAGCATCTTGAAATCTCCAAGAGGTTGGGGGCTAATTAATTCTGATACTTAATTTACCCTAAATTCTTCGACCTTAATTTTTGCTGGAATGGCAACTAAAAATTTATATAATTTGCAGAAAGCTTTTAGGAGATGAGCTGGAACCATGTTCCATTGACGAGCTAAACCAGTTGGAGAATCAATTGGAGCGAAGTTTAACAAGAATTAGGGCAAGAAAGGTATGTCTAATTAGAGCACATCGTATTTAGTTTCTTCAAGTTATTAAGACAACATCACCATTTGGTCACCAAATTTTGGTGAAAACATCTAATAATCTTACACCGATTAGTAATACTGCAAATCTACACAAACATACTACTTTTATATTTTCGAAAGAAAATCAAATAAAAAATCCCTATCCACCCTATCCACCCGTCTATGCTAGGTCATGGCCTCACATGCTAGGAAAGGAAAACGTGGTCCGCCTAAATATTCCAGGTATTGATTTGGGCTTGGTACTTTCCTGGGTTTGTTTCGTCTATATTTTCAAGATGGAGTCTTCTTGCACTATTAGTAATTGACAAATATATATATATATATATATATTAGTTAAACAGCATACGAGTGATTAGTTACTTGCACTATTGGAATTGACGAAGCATACCAAAAAAGGAATAGTTTTATTAGAAAATGATGATTATTGGTGTTATGGCCGACGACGTTTTCCATACGCACAAGACAGAGAAATGCATGCATCTGGAATTAGTTGCTTGCACTATTGGAACTGAATTATAATTAATTGTTGTCGTTTTCATTTTGTAATTAATACGAATTCATAATCTTTTTTCCTTTGGAAAAATCTGTTAACTATGTTTGCAGTTTCGTTGGCCAAGTCTGCTGTTGCCACATGATAACTAAAATTTTCACTTTGTTATCATATAACAGTAATTATTTTTAATGATACTTTTTTATTTGAAAATATACTGTAATAATATTTTTTTAATGTTTAAAAATAATTTGGATACAATGCATAAAACGGTATGAAATATATATAAAAAAAAAAAATTGTTACAATTAAAAGAGGAATGGAGGGAAAAACAAAACATGATAAATGTGAACAATTCGATACAAGCCGCTTGTTACAACTGCTAAAAGACACAATAAGATGTAGGAAGTATATCAAGAATAAATTTAAAAAATATAAAAAATATATATGATTTCAATATATTTTCAAAAAAAATAATCACAATATCAACTAACGAGCTCTGAATTCACACCTTATCCCTGACAAAATCAGAGCAGTAGACCTCTTTAGAACAATTCCAATTTTAACTGTGGTGTCCTTTTGGATTCATAAGAGAAAACAAGAAGCTGTGGACAGGACTGAAATTATTACCGAGTATTTCACTGTCTTTACTTCGTTCACTTGCAGAACCAGTTGTTCAGGGAGCAGATCGAGAAGCTCAAGGGCGAGGTAATTTCCTGTTCTGTTCTAGACTTGTTAGATTTAGATTTTGTCTGCTATCATCGTCTTGATTTTGACTGGCGTGTGTATCTCAGGAGAAGATCCTAATGGAAGAAAACACGAAGCTGCGGGAGAAGGTATTACCATCGAGCTTGTTCTGTGAAGTTTGAGATCCTACACAGAATCATCTCTAGATGTGTTATTTTTTGCAGACAATAATTCAAAGACTTTTTTATTTTATTTCTATTTTTGGTGCTAATAATTCTGTTTGATGACTTGTTTCTGCAGTGTGGGATGCAACCGCTGGACCTCTCTTCAGAGAAGACGCCTCAGGGATTACAAGAGCGACAAATTGTCGAGGTGGAGACAGAATTGTCGATAGGCCCACCGAAACCACAAGGGCTGATTAATTCGAGTTAAATAGCAATTAATTATTGCTGGGTCTAATAAATTTTGCCAAGAGTATAACAGCTATAACGGGCTTGAACAATAACATTGGGTGATGAGAGTCAAAATATCTATACTTTGTTTTCTCCCCTTGTAAAACTGTTTCGTGAAGGGTGGTATTTGGGAATGTATTTTTAAAGTATTTTTTAAAAGAATAAATTTTTTATATTTTATTTTAAATTATTTTTTCTCTGTTTCCAAATCATTTCAATGTATTAATATTTAAAATATTTTTTTTTAAATAAAAATATTATTTTGTAATCTTTTCCCGTCAACCCTGAGTGAAACCAGGTAACCTTAAAAGTCAAACTATACATGACACCTGCAAGTAATATAATCACTGGTTCAACAGGAAAAAGATTCCTGAGGTGTCTGAGTAATGGCTTTTCAAAAGTGATTTTTAATTTGAAATATATTAAAAAAATTTATTTATTTATTAAGAATTATTTTTGATATCAACACAACAAAATGATTTAAAAACACAAAAAAATAACTTAGGGTTAACCTTTCAAATCCTTGACTTGGATCATTAGACCATAATAACCCTAAATATAACAAATCAAAATAAATTATGAAATTCAATTATCAATAAACCTATTGTTGAATAATAAAATTAGAAAAATGCAATAGAAAAAAATGACATAAAAATAACATTTCAAAAGAAAATTACTAATTTAAGCTTGCATCGTCCTACATCTATAAAGTTTTCTAATGACTTTATCTAATTAAATAAAAAATTCTAACTATATAGTTCAATAAGGAATGTAATTAACTAGTCTAACACAAAAGAATTTTCATCAAAGTTATTCCTTTCCCATGAAAAACTAGAAAAGGAATTAATTTCTTAAAGTTTCAGAAAAAATAAAACCAACTTAGAAAACTAGAATAGATGTTCATGTTATGATGTTTTCCATCTAGAGAAAAAATAGAAAAAAACAAAATTGTATTTAAATTAAACATGTTTTCTATGATATTCTTTATCCTTATAAATATTTTTTCTCTCATCTTAACGGTATTGTCCATTTTTAATTTGTTTATCATTATTTTAAGATATTTTTTTAACCTAATTCCAGTGTTTGAAGCAAGCTTGCACATAAGCAAGCTTTCAAGCATCCAACAGTGGCTTCAATATAGCCATGAGAATCACTAGATCATTACATTGTTATTAGCAACTTAGCATCAACCAACCTGACCATAATTCATTCCCATAATCTCAAATTACTATTTGCACTATAAACAATTCATGGAAACCACAAGAAAGTTTCCATTAAGGGCACTGAACTTGTTGCATGTAGAGAAAGAAGCTAATATAGATATAAAATAATACATATATAATTGATTTTTAGTCCATAAAACTAAATACAGAAAATTGTGAAATATTCCATGAATCATTTTATGGGATTGTTAGGAAATCAAGAAAGAAATTCAAGAAAAAGGGTCTAAAATAATGAAATATTTGGCCACACGGCCGGATTAAATTCTCACTTGTTCATAATCCTTGAGAAAGCAATTTGTTGTCTAGATGAACCTAGATGAGTGATCTTCTTATGGGAAAAATTATGCAGCCTGTGACATTGTTGCACCATCACCCGCCCTTAAAACCACTAGCAAAGGAGATATTAAATACAAAACTAACAAATCATTCTAGCTGATTTTGATAAATGATTTTGTTGTATAAAACTGGACTTCCTCTATCTGTCTACGTGTACTAATTAATTCATATAATAAATGATTTTGTTCATTTAAAATAGTAATCTGTCTATAATTGAAAGCTAGCTGGCCGTATAGCATTCAAAAGGTTGGATAACGAAATTTAAAAACAAAAGAACAGGAAGAGGGAAAAGTCAAGTCTTATTATCCCTTCTCTTCACCTTCTAACAAGAGAAATAGGGCCAATAAAACAAGAAAGGGAAGGAGCCAGCCACGATTAGGGCAAAGGAAAGAGGCGAGATGTATGTGCATTCAGGATATAATTGTCATTCAAAACAAAGCAAGGTCAATTCTGTCCAAAAAAGAGTTCATTTTTTGGAAAAGAACAAAAAAGGAAGAAGCGTTTTTTTTTTTTTTAGATAATTTTGTTCTCCCCTTTTTGTAAAATTCTAGCATTTTAACACAAACTCTATTCTCCATGTTTCTGAAAAAATGGAGTAATGCGTCATCACTAATTATCTAAGTCAAAATATAAACGCTATTCTCCACACTCAATTTACTAGAACCATAAAAAAGTTGTATTGATTTATGAACAACATCAGCAAGATTAGAGATAAAATTGTTCAATAAACCGACATCAGATGATAAAACATTGAAAAATGAATTGGGTCAACTTGATTTGTAATTTTTTTTAGATGAATACTATGCTACCAAACAAATTACACAAAACTTTCATCCAAAGATGTTGCTGTCACTATTTTCAGAAAACAATTTGTCCAAAACTCCTCACCTGTTTTTTTGGACCAAACCATTGCTTCTCTGTTTGAAACTTTGAAGTATCTAAAGTTAAAGCATGCAAGCAAAGCAAGAGAGAAAAATATCCCTTTACTCTCAAGCCTCCTAAAGCTGTATCTACTAGTTAATAGTGTTCGTAATATTTTAGTAAACTGCACTTCCAAGTTTCTGGCGTGCCAATAATTCGGGCTATAAGGTCTAGCTCCTGCTCTTGATTCGAGAGGAGTGGGATAGGGAGAAATTAGAGATGGGATCTTTGGCAGTCGCTCCCTTTCTTTCTTCAAAGCCAGGAAACTCTCTCTTTGATCAGAACAACTCCATCTTTCCTTCAAGTAAAAAACTCATGAGGATGAACCAATCTATCAGTCCTGTAAGTTCTGCTTCTCTTGGCTTATTTTTTTTATTTTTGTTCATCTTTATTTGATTCGTTGATTGTGACTTGAGTGTCGTTTTGATTGTTTCAGGTGGCGAGGTTATTTGGGCCATCTATTTTTGAGGCGTCAAAGCTGAAGGTGCTGTTTTTAGGGGTTGATGAGAAGAAGCATCCAGGGAATCTGCCTAGGACTTATACTCTAACGCACAGTGATATTACGGCTAAACTTACTTTAGCCGTCTCACAGACCATAAACAATTCTCAGGTAATCCTGTTTTGCAATACCAGTAAAATATATCATGTTTCTTTTTTAAATTAAGAGGTCGCCAATCTGCTAGTTCTACCATATTTCCCTTTAGAGCTGGAATCTTTGAATTATTTCGTGTTTAAACCATCAGAATCTGAATTTTAGAGAAGATGTGGAAGCAGGGTTTATGCTTGATCTTGTTGATCCTTTTCTTGATCAAAAGATGAACTGAATGAATTGGGATGTTCTTGCAGTTGCAGGGATGGTCCAACAAATTGTACCGAGATGAAGTGGTGGCAGAGTGGAAGAAAGTGAAGGGAGATATGTCTCTTCATGTTCATTGCCATATAAGTGGAGGCCATTTTCTTTTAGATTGGTTTTGTAGACTCAGATATTTCATCTTCCGCAGAGAACTTCCTGTGGTATGTACAATAATTGTTTGTTACTTTTCTGTTCAATTTTGATGATCATAATCAGTCCCTAAAGCACATGGAAAAACAAAAATCGGGATGGCCAGGTATTGAAGGCCTTTTTTCATGGAGATGGGAATTTCTTGAGCAGCTATCCTGAATTACAGGAGGCTTTAGTTTGGGTTTACTTTCACTCAAACATTCCAGAATTCAGCAAGGTGGAGTGCTGGGGTCCACTCAAGGATGCTGCAGCACCTTCTACTACTGAAACTGGTGGGTCCCATGACAGCAAGGAGCTAGCAAACCAATCAAGCAACGGGGACTTGCCTGAGCCATGCCAAGATAACTGTACCTGTTGCTTTCCACCAATGAGCTTGATCCCATGGTCTAAAATGGTTCCCTTGGAGAACAAGAACAATCCAAGCACCCAGGAGAGCCTTCAACAGCCGTAAGGATCTGTCTGTCTGCGCTTTGATTGTTTTAGATGTTACGTAAATTAAGTAGGGTATGGAATGTAAATATTAGGAATTTGTCCTCATCCCAAAATACTTTTTTAAGAGTTTTGGGGTTGAAACACTTGTCTTGTGTTCTTTGCATCCCAAAATCTCTTTTTCAAGATAAAGACTGCCGTGCTGTACGTGTAAATATGTTCAATGTTGATAAACTTGCCATTGTTGTTGTAAGATGCACTACGAAAGTGCTAACGCATGACGTGGTAGGTTTATTATATTATTTAAACAAGCTGCAGTCATACATGGAAACTAAAACTCCTTACTAAGGATCGTTCTGGGATTTCGTAGATTCTTGTTTATATGATCTTTACGCGAGCAGCTGAATTCGGATCCAGCAAAGCACAATTCATTGATATAAAAATGTGGAAGCAATAATTATTTACAAATACTATGAATAAATGGTAAACCAACACCTCAAAGCATCCTTTACTGTTGTCTGTTACACAATGCAAGAAGCATTGGATGGTATATGCTATACATTAGTAAATCAAAGGGGGGACAAAAAGGAAACAAGTAATTTCCTGCGAGCCATGAGACAATTCATCGCCTCTAATCCCACTTTTCGATTTACTAAGTCCTGGGATGATTTGAGAAAACCATACTGGTGAATTGTCCTGGTGAATTGTCCTGGGTTGGTTCGAGAAAAACCAAACTGCCCACACACATAATCTCCAGGTTATGAACATATTCACCACCTTCCTTCCATGTTAAAACAGAACAATAAACTCTAGACTGACAACCTGCTCAGCCAAGAAACTCTAACAAACAACTGAGTCACCGAATTGTAGTTCTACCGAGAGATGACGCTCCAATTTCACTGTCGGTGTTCTGCAATAACAGTCAGCCCATAAATTGAGTTAGTCTGTCTTCTGCTACATTGCGTAAGTACTGCTACGTTAGGCAAGCACTACAAAACCAAAATGTTGACATCTACTCTTGACACAATCCTATCCTTATATCTTGTTAATGCGCATTATTGATAGGGCAATAGAGATATGTTATTGTCATTTACTAGAAGGAAATGTGTCTGGTGAGTTTTTCTTCAAAAAATAATCACGTATGGAGCATATAAATATTAGCATGGACTTAATTAATTATTGTCATCATTCAAAGAAATAATTACTTGAGATTTTGGGGAAGGAAACACACTCCAAAACCGCAGCGTTTCATCTCCAGCTCCAGTGACAATTGTCTGAAACAGATTGCAGTTATTCCAACCAGGAAAAGGCACATTAATGAAAAGAAATGGTTGGCATAACTGCTAAATTTATGTAAGAAGAGAAAGTACAGTCATGAAGAGTGGAGGATCAACTACCTGTCCATCTGGTGACATGGCAAGATAAAGAACTCTGTATGTATGACCTGTCAGAGTTGCCAACTGCAAAGGAGGAACAAATCTTAATACAATGAGTGATTGAGAGATAATAACATTATCATAAATACACTGACTTCAGTACCTTTGACATGGTGGGATATCTCCACAATATTATTTGGTTTTGGGAGTATCCATGAGTGCTGACAAGTTCATTGACATTCTTAGACCACACAAGATTGCACACCTGAAATGGATGAAAAGTGAAGTGGGTATATGAGTGTGTGTATTTATTTATTTTGGTGGGGGGATGTTGAGTAAAATAATCCAAGACTACATGCATGTAGAAGTATGTGTACTGGCTCTTTGCCATCTTATGGTATGGAGTCTATGGACAACACACAGAGGTTTCATAACCTATGGTTTATCTTTTGGGTCCCTTTAGAGATAGCTTGTACAACATGGTTGGCAAATTAGATTGAGTAAAGATAGTTTTTCGTGGATTCCTTTTCTTGAGCTTCCAGGAAGGCCCACAATTTTTAAGTTCGAAATGATATAACCATATGTTCCATCAATCATTCAACAATTTTGTATTTACTTTTACCAAAAAAGGAAAAAAACAGATATGAGTTGCCGATAAGGGTTTTTCTAACTCCTGACATTTCATGATATCTATAAAGAAGCACAATAAAAGTGATTTGCAAACAGATATTTACCTGACTGCCAGTGTCCATGCAGCTGAGATGTGAGTTAGTGGTTGTATTCCAGAATCGTATACAGCGGTCAGCAGTCCCACCCCCAGATGCAAGAAGTCCATGAAGATGGGGTGACCAAGCAATTGCTTTTACAGCTGCTGTATGATCACAGTATTTTAGCACAGGCTGGGTTGAATGTTGATTCCAAACAAAGAGCTGCATATAGATGACAGGAAATTAGCTTTCCATGCAGGAAACCATGAACTCATGCCCAGCAATCATAGCGATATGTTGTAGAAAATAAAATTACTCACTCGATTATCATTTCCACCTGATGCCAACTCACGGTTATCACAAGACCACTTCAGTCCACAAACCTAAATCACAACCACTTGATTATTAGGCTGAGTAACACAAAAGCAATGAACAGAACAAAAAAAGCATGGATAGCTTATAATATGTAATAAGAAATGCCCAATACTAGCATTTACAGAATTGAGAAGCATGCAAAAGCAGAATGATAACTTAAGTCCAAAGTAAACAGCATAAATGGTTGACCAAAAAGTTCAATCAATGTGAACAAAATGTAGGGGAGCCAACCTCTGACTTGTGTCCAGAGAGTTTACTAACAAAGTCTTCATGTGCTCGTATATCTCGTTGAAGAATGCTCTTATCCCGGCTACCAGAAGACAGCATAGATGAACTCCAGGCCAAGGCCCCAACACGTAATCGATGACCCTCCATTGTTCTGATCCTTTTACAGCGGGAAGCATCCCAAATCTACATATAAGTTGATGAGAATATCAGCAAAATAATGCTAGGTTGATCAAGCAATATACTGAAATCTAATGTGAACACATGGGAGTAACTGCCCATGACAAACAGCTGTATAAATACCACCTGTCCTTGGAGCTGCTGAGAAACCAGAAACACTAATAATATAGAACCATGTATTTCACCTTCCAAAAAAATAATGGGAAAATATTGAAATGAGAGCTTATTTTGAACATGTCAAATGGTGAATAAATGTCAGATGAACATATCTTGCTTATGGTATGTATTAGAACCCACATCACGCATGTCAGAAAAAAGGTAGGTAGGTTTTGAAAATCATTATTTATCCTTAATGTTCTCTATAGAAAAAAATCTGGTGAATCCTGCAATCATGAACAGATGTAAATATTTGGTTTCTTGATAAATTTCCAAACTATTCTGGTGATGATTCCTTAGATCTTTGCATACTAATAATCCTATGCCCTAAAACTTTTTGAACTTGTAAGAGACTTTGCATTACTAGGTTCAAGTACAGTCAAGAGTATGATCTATGGGGCATAAAGCACCTCATCCTTCCAATAAACCATATATTCTCTAAAACCCTTTTTGCTAGTTTGTGGCAATTAAACAATGTGAATAAAAACCTTCAAAATTGGGTGAATCAACTCTGGTGAGATGGACAGTTTCTCCTAGCCACCAACCAAGTTGAAATTTGTCAACCCTGACATGATCAACACCCACATCTCTGACTAATTATTTACCTCTGGCTTAAATTTGCTAACTCAATAATCCTTGAACACTGCATTCTTTTGAAACATCAAATTTAGTATTTTTATTTCTCTCTATAAACTCGGCACTGTTTTCATTCAGTTTTATGATCCTGAAGTGTTTCTCTATCGATAAACTATACTGAAATCAACACAGCAAACACAATATCAGAAGTTCAAAACAAATGCAAACCAAAACTAACCTGAACTTTTCCATTGCTAGTGCCAATAGCAAGATGCATACCACGGTGAGCCCATCCTACTGAACATACACCATCATCATTCCCCAAATCACACAACTTTGTCACCTACATTACACCACAACTAACATCAGAGTAAAAAATAAAAACCCTTCAGCCAAAAACGAAAAAAAAAGAAGCACCAAACTTTAAAAGCCACGACACTCACCTTGCTACTACAAGCATTCCATAAATACACACAAGTCCCTAACCCCACTGCCAACACATTATGTGACGACCAATCCACAAGATTCAAATAAAAATCATCTTGCAATGCAGGGGCATCCAATACCTACAAAAATTACAAAAAAAGCCAGGATCATTCAATAAAACAATCACAATAAAACCCATATTCATCGAATCTCAAGAAAGTCAAAATGTGGCACCATTTCACTAAAACACCGACCTTATAAGGTGATCTAGAAACCTTCCTAGGAGTCTTAATGGCAACATTACTAACACCAGGATCATCCATATCATCAAAACCGAAAGGGGAAAGCGAGTGCAGTGACTGCCTTGTCTCCATCTTGTACCGGAAAATATTCCGTCCTGCCGCCCCTGCCCCCCAGTCTTTCTTATCCGGAGTCTGGGGCCCAAAAAGCGCATTACGAAGCAACGCCGCATACGCACCAGGACTATCCTCCTTCCCTCCACCTCCCGGCGAAATCTCCGCCGTCGCTGAGGACGGCAAAGAGATGTTGAAAAGAGCGAAATTTGAGCTGGATCTGCAGGGAATAAACCTATCGGAGTAAATTGGTCTCGAAGGGGAAATATAATGATTAGAATTAATGAGACGATTGATTTGCTTTGATGATGACGGTGACGGAGTAAGGTTTTCAATATATAGATGATGCTGATGATGTGGCGTCGTGGAGGCTGCAATGTTGAGCTGTGATTGGGTTGGTTGTGAAATCATGGGATCGGCCATTGAGAAGAAACCCTAAGATTTATCGAGAGGGGGGGGGGGGGGTTGGAGAAGATGATGATGACGTGTTGAAGGAAGTTAATTTTCCCGGGAAATAATAGAAAGAGAGTAACAGTGCAGTGCTGGTTGGGGTTTTTTTGCGCGAATGAGTGTTTGTTTACGTGTGGTAAGTTATACAGAGGTTTTGGAGTCAGTGAAATTGGACCGTTGGATCCATATATTTTTCGTTTTGAATTTTGAATATGGTCCCGTGTTGGTGTTAGTGAAGGATAAGGATTAAGGAGGATTTATTTTGGAAACTTGGACAGCAGGAGATTGTTTCTTTCCTTCAGCTCTATTATTAATGGGGAGGAGCTAACTGGGCCATCACATTAGCCAAGGCCCAGTCAAAATGGTCCAAATAAAGAATATGTGCTGACATGATGGTCATACAGTGATAAAGATGGTAATTATAAATAGGGGAGTCCATATTAGAAAGCAACTACTTAACTGTCGGATTTTTTTTCACGAAAAAAATACCTAATTAATATCAATGCCTTTTCTAATAGCAAGAAAATTTATTATTATAAATTCAAAATTTATAATGCATGTTTTTTAAAAAATTGATCGAGATTTTTAACAAATATCAACATTAATATAAAAAAAACTAAATATAAGATAAAGAATTTAAAAAATAAACTTACTTCATGACATTTGATATTGTTGCAAAGAGCATCAAAGTTTTATTTATTTATTCTTATGGACTTAATTGATATAATTTAAAAAGAAAAATTATAGAATTATCGTAGTCACATCTGTCTATTTTAATTTTAGAGAATGAAGAGATCCACTTTAATAAAGTATGAGCTTGGTGGAAATGATCATTTATTGGAATGTTTAATTGATGGTTTTCTCTACATACCACTACAAGATCTAAGATATTTATTTCTATATTAATGATGAATATGATGTTTGATTTACCTTTCATGTTTTATATATTAAAACCTTTTATTTTTCTCAATATCTTAACATCTTAACGTTTTATTTGTGTTTAATTACTTTAAATTTAATTCTTGATTATTTAGAGTTTTTTTAAATTTTGAAATTATATTTAGATGCTTGACATTGTAAAATTTGAAGTTAACTTATCTTTGTATTTGAATTAGAATCATATATGTTGAATCAATATTTTAAATTATAAACACATACAGTACAAAGATTTTGGACCAAAACTTTGGAATGTTATAGAATTAAGATTTATCATTCCAATAAAAAAAATAAAACATTAATCGAAACAAAATTGATAACTTTTAACATAATCCCATTTAAATATGGTGTGCTTAATTATTTCAACAATGGATGACTTAAAGTATGATGTTGATGTTGCTTTGAAAAGGCCATTGACTTAGAGATGAAGCATGCATCTTTGTTTACTTTGTTCATAGTTGGCTCTTATACTTGATGAGTTTGTTGGTGTATATTATAGAAGGTTTCCTCCATGTCCACCCTAATACCAACTAAAATAGGTTTTTCAAAATTGTATTTTTTTTCACCTTATAATGAATTCATTCACTATGTGGATGATATTGTTGTTATAAATAATAATGTGAGTGCCATCACTGGATTAATTTATTACCTTTGGAAGGAATTTGCAGTTAAAAAGTCCATGTAGCCTCTCATATTTATGGGGTGTTTAGGAATGCGTTTGGAAAGCGGTTTTGAAAAAAAAATAAAAAAATTTATTTTTATTTTTTATTTTAAATTAATTTTTTTGATGTTTTTAGATCATTTTGATATCCTAATATTAAAAATAATTTTTAAAAAAAAAATTATTTTAATATATTTTTGAACAAAATCACTCTAAAACACAACCTCAACCACAAAAAAAAAAAAAAAACTTATTAGTCTTCATGCAGCAGTCACGGCCTTCATCTTCACCAAGAAAAATATATGAGAGACGTCCTATTCTATATGGCAGGTGCAAAGCCAACTTCTACACCTTGTGCTGCAGGCAACAAAATGTAAGAATTTGATGGTGATCACCTTCACAACTGATCAGCATCATGGTATTGTTTTTAATCAAAGCGGGTGTCTAGACCGGCTTAGCTTACGTGCACCTCTTAACTAATTCCACGGGTATTAATTATGCATTTTAACTCGATCAATCATGGCATGTAGTGTCAATTTCTTCTCTCACCCACACTAAAATAATTTTTTAAAAAAATTATTTTGATATATTTATAAATTAAAATCATTTTAAAAAAGACAATAATATTCTCAAACAGTACTCCTGACGACATAATACTTACCGGTGACACTCATGGTTGCAAGGTTTTATTGGATTCGCATGCTTCTTAAGGAACTTTTCATCACTCTCAGCACAGCACCTTGTCTATGGATTAACAACGTTGACCACTTTCCTTGCATTCCAACCAAGCTTTGAACGTCTCAGTCAACGCAGATGTTGAAGATCAGTCAATAACAGACGCTTCTAAGATCATGCTAGAATATCTTCATCATTGCAATTTTGTGTTACAATTCTGTATTTGAAACTTGTAGCGAAGTCTATTATATGTCTTAAATTCAAACCCCATCTAATTGCTATATATATGGATCATCAGTACAGCACCACTAATGAACTCTTTCATTTCTTAATTTGTTTTCATCTTAGTTAATCTGCACCTTTTACTGTCATTGGCCTAGCAAGTTTCTAGGCACGCCTGAGCTTAACTCACAAGGCTAATCAAAATAAAACCACTTCAAAGCAAAAGCTTCCTCGCACCTTTAGCAGTAGAATCCATGCCCTAGGTTTGTCCTAAAAGATATCCTCTTGGCTTGACTTTGCCTCAGATCATAAAGTATTCCAAAAATCTTTTCTGGTTGGGCATTCTAAAAGTACATGCCCTACGCTGACATGACATGAGGAGACATCGTTTTAAAACAGCATCATACGATGTTTTGCTTCTTTTCCTCTCAAACGCCTTTTACAGCATTCTATGCACTTGGACTCTAGCAGCTTTACTATTTTGGAGCATTGTTTTTTTAACCATCCTATATTCCTACTTGTCTATACCCTGCCAAAGAGGAGGGGAAAAGAAGAAGAAGACACGTTAGGTTTCATTGCTGAATTCTTGATTAGACCGTGAGAGATTAATTGACAGCCAACAGGAAAAAGAATCGAGAGATGAATTCTGCATGTATGATGAGTGTAACTTCATATTATTTTAAGATTGAAGTTTTGAATTGGTTCTTCTTTTGATCTAGAGATTCTGTCATTAACCAAGATTATCGTCCTAAGTACCTAATATGAATCATCCAGTGTTTACAGTCCAAGAACAGAAATCATCACAGCAATTACAAAAGAGAAGGAAGTAAAGGGAAGGAAAAAAGTATGATGAAAAATGAAGCAGAACTCAAGAAACAGGGTTGTCTCTGTACCGATACAAAGAACTCAAAAGAATTTGGCTGATCTATCTTTCTTCTTAATACAAATTCCTTGTCCTTTCATCTAGCATTACAAAAAAAGAATAATGATGATAAAGAAAATGAACAATTTAAGAGGGATAAGGTATATACTCATGCTCAATAATAGGCACCGTCCGAGTAACAGTTGCTGTAGGAGCCCTGACATGACCAACCATTGATACTTGAAGAGCCTCCTCTTCATAAGCCCTTCTCTCCATCTCTTCCATTCTTGCTTTCTTCTTTACCTTGACAAACATTGCCACCAAAAGAAACCCCAATAAAATCACACCGATTGCAGTCCCAACTGAGCTCCCAACCACTACTTTCCACAGGCTGATCTTCTTTTTCATCACCTGCATTGACGGTGGTGGTGCTGGTGGTGATTTGATCACCAAACCATAATGCCCATGCCTTGTAGCCACACAAACAAATGGCGAGGTGGGGTTTTTTAATGTCACCCTACCATCATTTTCAAAAATAGCACACAATGGCCTGATTCCTGATACGTTGGCAGTAGTCGATACATTGATGAAGTCTATAGTAATTGGTTTTCCTCCTGCATGAATTCCGATCTCAAAAGAGTTGCTAACATTCACATCGCTGCCGAAATTGTAAGCTAAAAGGCCTAAAATAGGTGACACGATCTGATACCCTGATAAATCATAGTTAGCATAATATATAGAGGACCAGTTAAGATCCAAGTTTTGTCTGATTACCAGGAGCCTCTCAACACATGGCTGCACAGTTACACCGATACCCAGATGAAATTCCTTGACTTGAGCACCATATCTTCTTAGACTGCCGCATCGAAACCTCACTGTATCGACTTCGATGCCGGAGAAGTTTGCTGGCAGATCTACTGTGTGCACCTTACCTGTCTTGAAGTGTATGCCACTTGACTTGAGTGTGTAGTCTCTAATGAGAAGGTCAAGAAGACGAGCTGATCTGATCCCTTGAGTTTCAACTCTCACGAAAGCCAGTAAAAGAAGAACTACCAAAGTGAGGGAGAAGAGAGAACCCATTCCAGGATTATGAGCTAGGTTTAAATGGAATATAGTTTTTTTCTTGCAATTTTCTTGGCTGTTACGCGCACATCAAAAGAAAAGAAAAGAAAAGAAAAGGCTCAGTTTCTTGATCAGATACTTTCTTTACCTGTGGATGTAAGAGAGGGAGGTTGCGAAGAGGAAAGCTTCGACTGTTTAGGAAAATTCATGATGAGAGGGACTTTTGGAAGATTAAAGAACAAGAAAGTGAAAAGGAAAAGAAAGGAGGAGCTGTTTTTTGCTTTCTTTATAGTAGAGACTTGGAGAGAATATACGTTAGGTGGCCTTGACAGTTTTGATGCAAAAGATTGCCAGTGGTTCATGCAAAAGATTGCTACCGGTATGCTTGGTTAACAGAAACTGTCACTGTTAGAGTGAAACGTGATTGCCATCATACCATGTCTGAAGATTTCTTCTACTTGCTACGTTACAGGATTCTAGGATGGATGGGAATGTTCAGATTGGAAGCAAAACCGGACAGAGGCAATCAAGTGATTTTACTAGTAATTACAGCGTTGGGAAATTTGTCGTAATGAGAGAGGATTTATGATTTGTTTAGTAAATCTCGAGTTCGAGGTAGGGTGTACATCCTTACAAAAACCTGGAACAGTTAGGGTTTTACTCGTTTACTTAAACCCACAAAATATATTTTCCGGATAATATAGTTCATCACATTCAAAACCAATTAGGAAAATCAGTTAGTTATTTACTTTTTAACTTCTAATTAAGATACTCTCCTGTTATTCTTTCACATCAAACTAAATCTAATATAATAGAAAACTATACGAAATAATGGAGTCCTGCCCATCGTTTTTACGTAGCTTAGATTAGAAAGTCAGATGCGGCTCAGATAAAATAAATGTCGATGCTATATTATTTTCTGTACCCATGCATTTTGGTGCCAAATTACCTCAAACCAGCGATGACATGAAATTTACAACAAACGACAAAACAAAAAAGAAAAAAAAAGAAAGAAAGATATTGCCTGTCTGTCTTTGGAAGAGGTAAAGGGGGTTAAGGATCGGGTAAGAGAAGGTGAGGGAGAAATGATTTGGAGCGTGGACTAATGATGACACTTGGTGCCAGAAGGATTTGAAAAGGGGAAAGGCGTGCTCAGGAGAAGAAATGAAGGTGAGTCCCTCTTCGAGCTCAATACTCTAATGGTGTCGATGACATGTCTCCCACTTCAACAACTCTGTGGGTCTCATCGCTAGTCTTGGCGATCCAATTGTTTTCTCCTCCTGTTGCTGGGTCAAAAAGTCAGATGGTGGACGGCCAACGAATTACAATTAAAATTTCATCAGTTCCAGGCAGCAACAAAAAAACACTGGTTTTGCACATCTAAAGTAAGAACAATTTGTTTCTGGCAAATCTCTTAAGTTATTTTCTTCTAGTAATGGTGTCTTTCAACACAGAGTGACATAATTGGCGTTATTAAATGTCTGATTGTAAGTGTGGTAGTGGTTGTTTTTTAAAGTATTTTTTGTTTAGAAATATATTAAAATAATTTTTTATTTTATTTTTTATAAATTATTTTTGACATTAATACATCAAAATGATCTAAAACACTAAAAAAATAATTTAAAATAAAAAAAAATAAAATATTTTTAAAACACAATGTCATACGTCTCGCTTTGAGTTTTTCGCTATTAGCAACTAAAACATAAATTCAAAAGGTTGGTTTGATGGTTAAAGAGGTTTACTTTATTTCTTTAATTTTATAGAATTCAATCATATACCTTTATTTTTAAGAAAATCATAATATTAAGCTTTGATGGTCTTTCAAATAATTAATCCAAAACTATTTTCTTCGTCTATAATAATAATAATAATATTTCTTGAGAAAGCAATGAGGCACAAAATGGAAAGTTACCCATCTAATTAACGCACCAAACAATCATTACATTATGGATTTGAATTTTGATTTGAATGGAAGAAGCAGAACAAGAACAAAAGGCAAGAAAGGAAAAATAGTATCAAATATAGTCATAGCATTAAGGGAGAAGGATCAAATAATCTGGACATCGATCTTCTTCTAGATCTCACTACAGCACGTTAAATTCCATTCCTGGTAAACATGGTTCGAATACATCGCACAGATTTTTTGTTTGTTTTTTGAAGAAAAAAAGAAGAAGCAAAAACAAGATGGAAAACAAGGGCCTCAAAAGACCTGATAGAAAAGATATATTGAGCTTGGCACCATGCACTAACGGAAGTTCACAGATGATTTATAAGTCATCCCTACCGCCCAGTTTGAAGGGGCGACGTTCAATGCAATGACAGTCTGCTTGGTTGTGTAAGAAGTGATCTTGAAAGAGAGAGCTTGGCCTCCAAGGCTGGCAAATGCCTGGTACGAAGCTCCCCAGTTATGGCTCATGCTAATCCATCCTGTTCTGCTTCCCTTCACCCACATGCTGGCAATGTCACCACCTCCTCCTACATTCGTCACATACACCAGCAACCAGTACCCATTCCCTTGGAATCTGAATCGAAGCCCGCCAATTCTTACACACGGTACTCTGCAAGATATGCAGGATAATTAGTTGACAAATTGTATTCCCTCGATCGATCAGGCTAGCTTGCATAAACCAAATTCACTTTCCTAGTCCAGTTAAAGAGAGTTCACGATGGAAGGAAAGAATTCATGAGAAGACTGCATCCAAGACTACTAGCTCGTATATATAGGAATTAAGTGTTAATTAGCACCATGCATCGAGCAGCTTGCTCAAAAACGTTTGGCCCACATAGAGTTGACTTGTAAAAAGCATTAAGAAAGATATTGGCATACCTTCGGTACATGACTGGGACTATCCCGGCCTTCCATCGAGCAATCTTCATGAACGCAGGCTTGGACATGTCGAAGTGAACTCGAGGAGGGTTGCACCATCCGCCCTTGTTAGAATCCTTGGACCAATTCGGAGGGCAGATGTTCGTAGCAGTCACTGTTGCAATGGCCCCATAGCATGCAGGAGCATTCGTGCATTTTATCTGGTAACAAGTCCCACAGGCATAGCCATTGTTGAATAATGTTGTGCTCAGTGCAGCTGTATCGGTTCCGTATCCAGTTTGGAATAAATTCCCATACCCGCAAGCCCCTCCTGAATAAATCAACCCCAGAAAAAGAAGACGACAGAATATCAATTGAGCATTTTGTTGTAGAATTGGAAAACAAAACGAGGATAATTAACATACCCATGGTCTCGCGAGCGGTCTCGTCGCCATAAAAGGTGGCATGGGCTTGCGACCATAGGCTCGGCCTGAACGCTGCTGGTGCGGGTGCTCTGCTATAACCTGCAGCCATTCCGGTGAACATTGCCGATGTCGACACTATCAGGAAGAAGAAGCCAGAGCTCCATGAATGAAGAGAGGAAGCCATGGTTTTTCTGTACGTTGACTATTGCTAACCTCTCCTTGAGGCCTTTGTGAGAGAATACGGTGATCGATCGATGCTCCATGTTTATAATTCTTGACATCCTTATATAATGTCCCTCTTCCATACCATCTGCCCCAAAAATTTGGCTTCGTGACGGCACGAAGATGGTGGCTCTCAAGTCAAAATTTGGTTTAATACGTAGAAAATAAATCTTCATTTCAGTTCTATTTGGTTGTTGACGTGCAGGCAGGTTTTATTCTCATTGCAGCTGGGGTTGCTATCTATCAAGCCGTACAATGAATGGGATCTTCTTTTTTTCTTTTAATTTCTTTTCCTCTATTTTTCCCCCTTGATGGTATTTATGTTGTTGACTATTTTTATTATTATTATTATTAACAAAACACTAAATAATATGTTATATTCACAAAAAAATATTTATTAGAATGATATTTTTAAAAAAAAATTATTCTTTGACGATTCAATCTTTTTATTTTATTAATTTTTTTAGTCTCATCGTTTCGATATAAAATTGTTTTTAGAATTGTATTTCATAATATTTTTTTATTGGGTTATTTAGTAACCTCAAGAATTTATCTTTTTTCTAGGATTTAGCATTTTAGGTTGAAGATGATGCTTTGTACTTTCTTTATTTGTTTTTTATAAATTATTTATTATGGCTTAGGCCGTGAGTTTATTTGGATTGACTAAGTTTATTTTTTTAAGGTTTTTTTTCTAATTATTTTTTATTTTATTTTTCAATATTAAATTGTTTGAAAATTTAGTTTTATAATTTATATTCTATAGGATTATCTTGATATCATAATTCAAGTCACTAGTTTAGTAGGTTAACCTAATTCAATCGTGTATTAGCATTGATAAATTATATATATAAGAGTGCAATTCTCAGTTAATTTTATTTTGTGATTTACAATTAAAAATATCCTCTTGATTTTGTAAAAATACAATATCTAAGGTGGGGGAAAAAGCAGGCATGAGGTGAAGGGCGGCTAAGTGATAATTAATATATATTATTTTAATTTATTTATAAACCAAAAAACAAATCTCTACCATACAAGAATTACAAAACCATGCCGACGAGTCTGAGGTATTGGTCTGCTGTCTGTAAAAAAAAAGAAGAGAACTATGCTAACCGAAGAAGAAGATAACTATACTAAGCATATTGAGTAATTATCTGCAAGTTTAATTATTCTTTGTATTAAATAAATATAAAATTACTGTTTGACCCATAAGAAAATAGCGCCAAACAGTACCTAAAACCGACCGCCACAGCTGCAAAGCAATGGACTCAAGGTGTCCTCTTAAATATATAAAAAATATTATTAGCAATATATATATAAAAAAACTATTTGAAACATTTTAAATTTCGATCATTATCAATACACTTTGGCACCATTAATTAACTTCTTGAAATACCATTACAGAAATGGGCTTAAGCTTAGGATAAATTCAATGGCCCATAAACAAAATGTGGGCCACTATGGAAGAGAGGTATGAAAGAGACGATAATATAGTTACATGACAGACGTCTTCCTGTCTCTTACCTCGTCAAAGTGAAAAGGAAGATAGTAAAGGAGAGTTTAAATGGAGAAGAAGAGCAGCAGAGACCGGTACGGCGAGATGAGTGGTGGAGCATTCCATAACAGACCTCTTCCTCCTCCAATTCGGGCCTACCCTCTACCTCCTCCTCCTCGTCTCCGCCTCGAACCCATCGATCGTGAAAAGGTCATATAGTGAAGTTTGTGTTCGCCCTCAATAGTGTATTTATTATTGAAGTCGTGGACTGATATTTATGTTTGATTTTTTGAAAATGTAGACTTGCCCTCTACTGCTTCGAGTTTTTACTAAGGTATTTGCACTTTCTTCTTTAATAAAGATTTCGACTTTGATTTTTAGTGTTTTATCATGCTAAGAAAGTTGTGCACGCGCGTGTTTTTCATTTTCTCCGATCAAATTAACTTAAAGCTACAATCTCTTCTTTCTCTCCGATCAAATTAACTTAAAGCTACAATTTCTTCTAAAACTGCATGCCTAATGTGTTTTCTGTACTGGGTCTGGAACCGAAGTGCCCTTGTTTTTTGAATTATACCTTTTAGTTGTCAATAGCTTCTAGATATGCCTTTTTTTCGCGTTAAAGACATTTGCTCATGGATTAGTATAATAAAAATTGGAATGATGCAAACTGTGCAGGTGCTAAGGTAGGGGAGCAATGGATTCTTGGAAGGATTCCAGGAATTGATTAAAATGTTGTGAATATTCTCATTTCCTTAGGAAAACTAAAATTTTAAGCTCCTTGGAATCGGTTCATGAGATATTTTTTCGTGAATTTTAAAAGAATTAGGACATTAGATAGTGGTGATGGTAACTTTCCCTTCCAAAAAAACAAGGCTCCTAAAGTGGTAGAAGTAGAGAAGATTCAGGCAGTTCAAAGAATATCATTACTTTGAACCAGCAATGAATATAGTCTTGGGTGATATTGTTGTGCTGCAAAGGAAGTGGTGTTACTATTATTTTTAGCAGGAAGTATACTTATTTAATGGGTTTTCCCTCCTTTTGTCTTTTCTTCTCCTTTCCCTTAATCTATTCAAGGATCATTTTGCAATTCACTTTTAGAACTACTGTGAGCAATCTCCCTTTCTTAGCTCAGCATTAGGGAGAGTGATCAATAATAACTATGTGTGGAGAACTTTATATCATTAAATTATAATTTGACTTTTTGAATAAGCATCGATCCTTAATGGTATTGCTTACTAAATTGATAAATTCATGCTGTTTTTTATCTTCTTTCTAATTTTCTGCAGATTGAAAGTCATCATAAGCCAGAAGACTTCGCTGTGAGAGGCAAGGAGCCAAAAGATGAGGTTCAAATTTATACGTGGAAAGATGCAACACTTCACGAGCTAACTGATCTTGTATATTGCTTCTTATCAATCCTCTTCGCCCACTTTATAAAACAAAGGACAAAACAGTCCCATCTGTGGTTTCGGAAGTTAATTTCATTTACAGTGCAGTTAATTCTAGTTTTCTTTTTCAGGTCAAAGAGGTGGCTCCGGAGGCAAGGAGAAGAAATGCAAAACTATCATTTGCTTTTGTCTATCCTGATAAACATGGTCGTTTTGTGCTTAGAGTGGTATGTGCTACTTTTCTAACTGATGCTGTTTCTAGTTCCCTGAAATAGCCTATGCCATGTTTCCACCTGTCAGATCTCTGGAGATACACTTCCATGAGCCAATGGAACCAAATAACATAAAACAAAAGTCACTTTAAGCACACGTGCATAAAACCCCAATTGTTTGTCGAAAGTTGGCCATCTCATCGACTTTAGTTTTCATTTATAAGGTGGGGATGACACATTCAAGTGGGAGAAGACCAGATGATCACAAAGCGTTGGCTGAACTCAACTTCCAGGTAAAACTAAATTGCTCTAGTTTGCAGCACCATCTAAATGCTGTAAATGGGTTCTCTCAATGTTTTCATTCCAACATTGTAGATTGGAGATTACTTGGATGTTGCCATCATGTAAGGGAGAAGGCTTTTGAGGAATGGAACGCTGATCGTTTTGTGTGAGAGATTTTAGAGGTGCCTGTAATGCCGTGGGAATTTTAATGTTATCACATTATGGACGGTCCAGATCATAGGTATCGGGGTTTAGTATCTCCCCAAGTCTTTCTTTTTTCGTGGGAAAATGACGAGATGCTTGAAGTTGTGTCGGACATTTTGGCATTTGTTCAGCATGCTAACTGTCGGTACCAAGAAAATGGATTAACTTGTGAAAACAGGATAGACTTGTCAGGTTTTGTTTTGGAAAACTTTGAGTTAGCTTCGTGTAGATCCTTCCAAAGCTGTTATTTGTTAAATTATACTCTTTCTTAGAGTTGTTGAGGCTCCAATGAACATTTTAATTGTACTTCCAAAACTAGATTTTTTAGGAGGTTGTCATTTGACTTAAAATAGATTGAAGTCTTACGAGCTGAGAGAATAGTAAATTATTCAAGTAATGTGGCGGGCAGTAGAATCTTGATGAAGAATGGGAATCTATCTTCTATTAATAGAACAGAGCACGTATCTGTCCTACTCCTGATAGTAAACAAAATCATGGTTATATTTTATTTTTATTTCTTTGGATTTAAGGAAACTTAAATGTACTTTGTAGGCTTAGATGAATGAGTAAAACTCTGGTTGTTCTATATTCTTACAAGTATATGTCTTGACTCGAACTTGAGATCTGCTATGTAAATCTCAAACTTTTTATCATCACACCATGTTCTTGGGGACTTGTATTCATGTTAGCTGCCCCCAGGAAACCCAACCAATCAAGCAACTGTGGTGCTACTTTTGCCACTGATAACATCAAGGTAACGATTCATCATTCTAACTAATACAGAGGATTATAAAACTTCATGGCAACACGCTGCTCTCAGCTCCTAAATAAAAACCCTGGGGTGGGAAGATTTAAACTTGGATATACAATATTAACACAGTGATCAAGATACAATCCAGTGTACACAATATCTGAAAATTCTCTATTCCACAAATCTTCGCCAGATTTCTGCAGAAGGCGTACATTTTGCTTCCAAACGTACGAGTTAGCAACACTTGTACTGTATATCCCTTAAATGGACTGCTCCTTCATTCAATAGCCAGACTATTATGACTATCCACGGGATATGATCTCTTCAATGATGAAGAATGAAATCAGATTTCGAGCACTGATTATTTATATCAAAATTACCACGCATGTGACACTTTAGAGTTTAAGCAGTGTATGATAGAAAAGGTGTGCTTACCCATATCAAGCTTCGCTTCCTTCTGGCAGTGTAATCAACCGTGTTTTTGAATTGTACACTAGTTCAGTTGAACAGCTGAAGCAGAATATTGCAGCAATGTCATGAATCAAAAAACACAAGTTCCATCGAGCAACGTGGTCAGCAAATAGCATTAAACTTACTTCGAGCATTTAAGGGTGTTGTTGGTTCCGCCGCTTGAAATAGACAATATGGTTCCAAAGAAGGAGCCGTTCTCCGTGCCACAGTTGGGGCAGGGGCCCTATAAAAACGACATTATCCATCGGTAATTTTGCAATGTTGACATTATGCGGCTTCTCGTTAGAGTTTTGGAAAAGAGTCGTGAAATCAAACTATACCTTCAAGATCAAAAAGTCCTTCACTATTGCATTTGTTAGTGTCAGAGCTAACCAAACAAGGAGGGGCACAGCAGCAAACCAAGTGAAAAGGAAACTGAATGGCTCTGGGAGCTGCAGCGCAACAATTTACAGATCATATAAATACCAGATATAAATTAAAGCTCCAAGTAATGATTGATTGTTTTTTCTCTTCTACATTATCATAAGGATTAAATTTCTCTCTAATATATAAAGGAAGATTTGAAATCAACCTGGTCTCACAAGTGGCTTGAATCATATCATGAACGTGTATATATCTGTGCTTTAATTATAAAGTCTTGAGAGGAAGTGACTGTTTACCTCCAGAAGATAAGTGATTTCAAAACCAGTGATATCATCCAAGAAGAAAAACCTGTCAAGACAATCCAAAAGAAAATCAGACCCCTCCACCCACCCAGTTTCTGGTAAAGTGGATCAAAATCATCAACTAAAACCTTTGACCATGATTTGGAAGGAGGCTCCTTCATTTACAGAAAACAAACAATTAGAAGAACAAGTCAGGAAAATGATTTATGGTACTGAAGAGTCTTTCTTACAAGCCTATTGCAATTACGGTTGCTGGTACGTTCAGCAGGAACATCTTCACATAGTCAACATACAGGTCACTGTAAACCTGTGGGAAGAAAGTAAGCAGCTTCTGTTAGGTTGAGTCCTGAATGTCTCATCGAAAATATCCAAAGATTACTTGATCAGAACTCAAAGTAGTGAGAGCATGGTCATTGCCCAAAACTAGAAGCACTAGAAGTACAGGGAGATAGTTGTAGAGCACACCTTTCTACTGCGAAGACTGCATCTTGGACCCTCGACAACTATTTCGCTGCCTTCAGACTGTATGATAATTAAGGTAAATAATACGTGGTATTAAGAAGAATAGGTGGGGCGGCATGAAACAGTTAGAACTAGAAGGAATAATATATAGGATCAACTGATACCGCAAACATTTTTGTAATAGGAAAAATGTAAATTGATCTGATATGAATTATGTCAAGAAAGCATGGGTTATGTTCTTGCAAGTTGATAACTACGCACAGACATGAAAATAACCGAGCCCTGACCTTTAATTTCATTTTCAGCTCATCAAACTCTTTATCACTCAGGATTGGATTCCCTGATACATAAGCTATTGAGGCCTCAAGAAACTTCTGTTCATCAGGACCTGAGATACATCATAGAAATACAGCAAAAACCACCATTGTGACAAATTTTTCAATTGAAAGGATAAACAAAAAAGCCTAGGGAGACTTCAATGTGAAGAACAGATCATACTCAGCATAACCACGCTGCTTCCTTCCCACATCAATTCCTCCTTGAGATTATCAAATTCCTCATTTGACATTATAGCTTTTCCCTCATAATAAAATGCCTATAAAAGGTTTTAAAAAAGAAAGGAGTACTTCATCATATCTCTGCTTTTATACAGTGTTATGCATTGGATAGAGTAATGATACGAAAACACTGGTCAATTATTGGAACTCACTTGTAGTGCTTGTAGAAATTCTTGCTCCATTTCACCTAATGACTTCTTTTCTTTCTTGTCTATGCTACAGTATTGCAAGATTTTACCATCAACCATCTCACCTTCTTGGGCTTGATCTGAAAAGGAATGTTGGAGTCAGCAGATGCTCTCTCTCTTTCTGTTTGGATTGAATTTCATTTACCAAAAGAAGACCAAATCAGCAGAAATTTGAGATTCATATGACCTTGGATTTCAAGAATTGAACCCGTTTTTTATCTTTCACGGTACACTTTACACCAGGTAATTAAGTGATGAAACTATGGCGCTTAAAAAGAATATTGGTCTATACTAATACAAGCTAGGCTTAACTAGTCAAAAACATGGGGAATTAATTGATCTCTTGTAGAAGAAGCTAGCAAATCAGTGTGATCAACAAATATATTAAGAAGCAACATTAATGGTTAAAAGAGATGATGACACAAACCAGCTTTTTGATCAGCAGTGGCCTTGGTAGGCAGTAAAAGCACTCTTCGCCGAAGAGAAAACTGTTTTACATTGAAATGAACCCTGGTACTGATAGAGCAAGAAGGAGATGGTAATGAAGAAGATGAGGAGATGAATGGTTTTTGAATCGGAGCAGTGAGGACTCGAGGAGATGTCAAAGTAAATGCTAATTTGCCAGCCATTGTAACAGTATTGTGAGGACTGTGAAACGTGGTTTTTTCGGTGAGTGTTTGTTTCGTTGATTTCGTGATTTTGGTTGGTGGTTTTTTTTTTTTTTTTTGGTGGTGATATTTTGGAGGGAGAGAAGTAGGAAGGGATAAGCCAATGAGTAAATGTGTGGAGGGAAATGCAACGGTTTTTTCAAATTATCAAATAGTTTGTTTTACAATAGCCAATGGAAATTCCAAATTCTGCCATGTCACTACTTAGGGTTACACATGGCGCAGGTGCTTACCACTGCTCTTGTACGTGTCATCACGTGGAGTGATGGGCTCCACTCTCTCTGTCTTTTCAATTTGTAGTGGGATTTTGGCTCGGTTTGTGATTCGGGAAGGCTAGGGTTGATGGCTTTTGGTTGGGCTTGGGCTAAGTGCTTCGGTCACTAGAGTTGTTTCATCTTGAGCTCCTCGAATTTGAGCTCAAAATCTATAATTCTATATAGGCCATGCTCTTGTGCCTGGGTGATGTGTTATTTAGACTGGACACAATCATCCTCTTACAGAGAATTTTATCTATACCACAATTATTAGGTGTTTTACGCTAATTTATGGATTAGGTTAAAAAAATATATATTTAGACAACGATAATTCAAATCAATTCAAATTAACTTGACTGACACACAATTCAGTATGTGAGATCAAGATAAATTTACTTCGAAGAAAAAGAAACAAAATCACAAAAGCTCAAGATCCAAAAACTTGATGTTAAATGATGAAACAAGAAAAAGAACTCGAGTAAACATGGGCTAACTTGACTAACTGCAACTCGTGATAAAGATCATGATAAAAAAAATATTTAAAAAAAAAACACTTATAAGATCTAATTTAAATAGAAAAAAATTTAATTAACCTCAGTTGGCTTAATGAACCTACACTCGAGATAACCCAACATAAAAAAAAAAAAAAAAAAAAAAAAAAAAAAAAAAAAACAATTACAAAGCTCAAGGTTCATAATTTAATGTCAAAGATGGTACCAAAAAAGAAATCTATTTTATAAAAAATATTGAGAAAATAAACTTAAGCTAACTTAACTATCTCACCACTCATAATATACAATCTCGACAAATTCAAAAAAAAAAAGACAGGTGGAATAAATAATGAAGTTTCAGGCCTAATAACAGTGTAAAATTGAAAGAAGAAATTAAAACAAAAATTATTTTTTAATAAATTACCTCCAAAACATCAAATTTAAACTGTGTCAATATTCTAAACGGGTGACATGGAATACGAGACCGAGATCACCCTGCAAAAAAGAAGACAGTAGAAAATTACAAAGTAAAACTTTAAATTATAAGAAAATAAAAATAAAACAGAAAAAAAATAGTAATCAAAACTATGAGGACAAGATTTGGCATAAAAACTAAATAAAAGACAATAAATAGGGACTAGAAAATTAAATCGAGAAAAGAATAATAAAATATAAATTTTAAAAAAATGAGGACAAAAATTAGAAGAAAAAAATGAAATAAATATTTTGGGGACAAAATAAAAAGAACAAGGAAAAAATAGCAATCAAAAAATCAAAAGAATGAGGATTAAGATTAGATTGAAAAAGTTAATGAAAAAAAATATTAAAGGACAAAAAAATCATGAAAAGGGTAAAGAAATGGCAATAAAACAAAGATGACCAAAATTGGATAAGAAATTAATGAAATGAAATGCTTAAGGATGAAATTTAAGAAAAAAAAGTTTTTTAAATTAATTAAAAATAAAAATAAAAGTAACAATCAAAAGAATTAGGGGCAAAATTGATGAAAATAAAACTAGATGACAAAATCAATTTTTGACAAGGCTAACGTGAATTTCCAGGTTTATGAGAGGAAAAGAAAACAAAGTACACTTGATCCTAATTGCACTTTCATCATGTACACGCACACTGCCATCATGAAAAGGATGACGTGTTACTCATTGTTGAAATGCTTAATTTTTGTAATTAAATAGTTCTGCACCAGCGATATACCCGCGCGATGCGCCGGGTTTTTTTTATCTATGTAGAAAATTAATTGTTTTTTTATATATTGTATTTTATTATTTTAATATTTAATTAGTATAATTATAATTGATAAAATCTGTATAATCGAAATGGAAAGTGGTTTGTATATTTTGTAATTGCAGACAATGCAGGTAATTTTTTTTTCTAGGTTGCTTTTTTATCTCAGTAATATTAGATTTGACACATTATAATTTTTTTCCACAAATAAACTTATATTTTTTGCGTGCTATAAGTAGTTATTTTAATATTTAATTACTAAAATTGCAATAGATCAAATATGTTAGAAATAAGTTTTTTGCGTAGTATAAGTAGTATGCTTGCCCACGCATTGCGTTAGGGTTTTTTCTATTTAGAAAAGTAATTGATTTTTTACATGTTGTAATTAGTTGTTTAAATATTTAATTAGTAACATTATAATAGATAAAATATGTAACAAATTAATTTTTTCCCCGCCTAAAAGGAATAATGTAATCGAAATGGGAAGTGGTTCGTATATTTTGTAATCGTAGATAACCAACGTAAATTTGTCAAAAAAAAATTTCCCCGGTAATATTACATCTGACACATGAGAAATAAAAATATTGTAAATTTTTGAAGAAATAAACTATTTTTTTTTGCGTGCTATAATGACTTATATGCCGTATAAAAGGAACAGTGTAATCGAAACGGAAAGTGACTCGTATAATTTTTAATTGTAGATAACCTAGGTAAATTTGTCTATTTTTTTTAGTTTTTTTTTCCAGTAATATTACATCTGACACATTAAAAATAAAAAGATTGAAAATCTCTGAAGAAATAAACTTAAATTTTTTGCGTGCTATAATGACTTATTTGCCGTATAAAAGGAACAGTGAAATCGAAACAGGAAGTGACTTGTATATTTTTTAATTGTTGATAACGGAGGTAAATTTGTAAAAAAAAAAATTTAGTTGTTTTTTCCCCCAGTAATATTACATTTGACACATGAAAAATATAAATAATGTAAATTCCTGAAGAAATAAGCTTAATTTTTTTGCGTGTTATAATGACTTATTTGTCGTATAAAAGGAACAGTGAAATCAAAACGGGAAGTGACTCATATATTTTTTAATTGTAGATAACCTAAGTAAATTTGCCAAAAAAAAATGTAGTTGTTTTTTTCCCCCTAGTAATATTACATCTGACAGATGAAAAATATAAATACTGTAAATTTCTGAAGAAATAAGCTTAATTTTTTTGCGTGCTATAATGACTTAGTTGCCGTATAAAAGGAATAGTGTAATCGAAACGGGAAGTGACTCGCATATTTTTTAATTGTAGATAACCAAAGTAAATTTGAAATTTTATTTTTGAGTTGTTTCTTTTTCCCATTAATATTAGATTTCAAATATAAAAAATGAAAATATTGCAATTTTTTTTTTAAAATAAACTTAAACAAAAGAGTATCAAATTTAAATTCAAAGTCAAAATTTTTTCATATAAGATTTATTGATCATATTATTATATTAAATGTATTTAAGAATATTGATATTAATGTTTTTTAAAAAAAAAATTCTAGGTCATTTTTCTTTCTCTCTATATTTTTAGGCGATGATATTCAAAAAATATTAAAACATATAATTAGTCTCACATACTTTATAGAGTAATCAAAATGGGAAGAGGTTTGTATATTTTTTAATTGTAGATAACCTAGGTAAATTTGTCAATATTTATTTTTATGAGCTGCCTTTGTTCTTAAGTAATATTCGATCTGACACATTAAAAATAAAAATATTGTAATTTGTTTTTAAAAATAAACTTAATATTTTTGCTTGTTATAATTATTTATTTGCCGTCTAAAAAGAACAACTTAATTGAAACGGGAAGTGACTCGTATATTTTTTAATTGTAGATGATGTAGGTAAATTTGTCAACCTTTTTTTTTTTTTGTTTTTTTTTTTTCCAGCAATATTAGATCTACAATCTAAAGAACCAAAGAATTGAGAATTTTTGTAAAGAAATAAACTTAAACAAAAGAGCAGAAAATTAAATTATTACGATGAAAGAAATAAAAAACATAAAAAAAAGGAAGCAAGAAAAAAAAATATTATTATTCTTATTGAGTTAATAATTGGAAAAAATTCAATCAAAGAAAAAAAAATGTTAATAAATTGTTTTAAAAAAAAAAAACATAAGTGAAAAAAACAAAAACGAAATAAAAAAAAAAACATAAAAAAAAATCAAAATAAAGTGAAAAAAACAAAAAACGAAATAAACAAAAAAAACGTTAAAAAAAATACAAAATAAAGTGAAAAAAACAAAAACGAAATAAATAAATAAAACGTTAAACTGAGAATTTTTGTAGAAGAAAAAAACAAAAACACAGTAGTTTTTTTTTTAAAAAAAGAATAATAATAAAAAAAAAGGAAAGCAACTGGAAAGTTGCTTTAAAAGAAAAAAACGAATTGTAGAAAAAAACAAAAAAAGGAAAGCAAATAAAACTGAAGCAACTTTCCAGTTGCTTTTCAAATTTGTTGAAAAACGGAATATAGAAAAAAAAAAAAAAAACAAAGTAAAATTTGTTGGCTGAGAGGTTCGAACCCCGCGCTGGAAATCCAGCGCGCAGTGAACCGCTCGGCCACAACTATTTATTTGTCAATTTTACCATAAAAAATACAAAAAGAAGACCAGTGTAAAAAAAAAAAAAAAAACACAAACTCGCGCGAAGCACCGGAGTAAAGTGCAAGTCCACAGTATAAATGGGTGTTAAGCTACAGTAATGAACAGGAATTGTCTGATCTGTTTTAGTTTATTTAGTAGTAATGCACTCCTTCAAATGTGTGAGAGAACCTCACACGCTCACTCGTTCATTAGATGTTTCACCAATGTTTTATTAAAATTATAACGTGTTTAGAATCACATCAAAACACTAATGGTTTTTAGTTTTTTTTCAATTAAGAAAAAAACTAAAGGGTTTCGGGGAAAGCATTACTTACCTATATCCATTACATTATGCATTACAATGGTAATCCAATTTATGTTTTTTTTTTTTTTTGCATTTTGGTCATTTTTTCTTATTTTTAAATAATGATCCATTACATTTTTGGTTATTGAGTTTCTTATTTTTAATTTAATCCTTTAATTGATATTTGTTGAGATCTAAGTTAATGATTTATTTTAATTTGTTTTTTAAATGATTATCACAATATCAAAAAACAATTATCATCAAATTAATCCTCGATTTCACAAAAAATGATTTTATTGTTTGGTTGAGATTTAAAGGAAAGAGACCAAAACTAAAAAATATAAAAAAGAGCAAACCATTTTGTTTTAACAAAAGGTGTCTTCGAGTATTTCCTTCATCTTTTATGTTTTGTTTTTGTCATCAAATATTTTGGATTTTATTTTTTTCCTTTGATGTTTTGTTGATTATTTGTTGAGAAATTGTTCTAAACTGTTTTTATATAGTCACCATCGCATCAAGTAATTGTGCTAACGCTAGGATAGTGATCAATTTTGCAAAAATATTGTATGAATTTTGTTATTATTCTAAAAGTTTAGAGTAGATAGACTTAAATTAAAGCATAGAAAAAAAAAATATGAAACTTGGAAGGAACAGTGACATAGGTTATGAGGTAAAATAAAGGAAAAGGAAACAAAAATAAAAATGGTTTGTCAAAGTCATACTACATCTCTTAATGCAACAACCATAGTTGTATATGGAAATGGATGCCATGATGGTTTCAACAACATTAAACACGTAATTAATCAGCGATCAGATGAACCCTTATATAACACTCAAAGTTTGTGCACTTGTGAAACATCATGCTATAAACATTTTATAATTTAGTCCCTTGATTTTCAAAACTTCTTGAGCTTAGTTTAAAGAAATTAATAGTTTTTTTTTAGATTTTGCTTTTGATTCTATATTTTAATATTGAGTTGATTCTACCCTAACACATGTGAAGCATGATTTAGACATATTTGCCTTATTCTTCTAGTCCTTTGATTTTTAAAATTTCTTGGATTTAGTCCCAAAAATCTTTAATAGCTTCTTTTCTAGATTTTATTTTAATTTCATATTTTAATATTAAATTAATTGGAAATTATGTTTAATAATTTATATTTTGTTTGTATATGGTTATCATGATGCCAAATAAATGCTCTTACGTTAGGTTATTGCTTGATTTTGTGATCATATATATTTTTTTAACATATAGTTAAATTAAGAATGATCTCGGAAACTAAAAGAAAAACATAGTTACAAACCTTTGTGGAGTATATGAGCTGGTTTACGTGTTTGCTGGGATAAACCAGGTTGCCTAAATTTTTTTATTTTGACGGAGCAAACATTTTTTCATTGGATCAAGTTTCTTGATTATTTATTTTTTTATCAAACAGTAGAAATATAGTCTTGAAAATAAAATCATGTTATTAAATTTTATGAGCTCCAATAACTGGTTTACATGTTCGGCAGGTCAATTCAAATTGACTCAATCACATGTTTACATCGTGTTTATTGAAAATCAGGATTTATAATCTTTTTGAAAATCAAAGTTGTTAATTTTATTTTAACTGGTGTTGTTTTTATAAAATATATTTAATGAAAATATTAATTTAACATATATGATTCCAAGTCAAATCTAAAGATAGATTAACTTTATATTATGTAATATAAATAAATTGCCACTCATCTAAATATTATTTTAAAACTTTAAAAAAATAATTAAAAGTAAAAAAGTCAAAGTCTCTCATAAATTCATAATATATGCTTATACATATTATCCTCAATTATTATTTTTGTCTTCTTCAGTTGGATAGTGAAATGTTCGATGAGTAGTGAAGTTTTCTTTGATGATAATTATGACACGATGATAGCCGGAGAAAAGATTGGTGATGATGAGACGGATCATAATAATAATAATAATAATAATAATAATAATAATATTAAATATTCTCACTTTTCTTTCTTTCTTTGTTTTTTTTTATATTTTAAGAGGAAAGTTAAATAAAATGTTATTTTAGTATTTATCCTTCCACGTCTCCTAAGAGTATCAAAATACTATTCAATATAATAATATATTTTTTAATTAGTTTTTTTAAAACTTATTTTTTATTTAATTTTGAGAAAATTATCACATTATCATGAACATTCTCTTGAATTTGAAAAGTTTGTTAAAGTTGACTAAAGTTGTATTTTTTATTAAGTTGACTGAAAATCATTTGAATTCTTTTTAGACTAACAAATCCAACAAAATCATATTATAATTGTTAAAATAGTCATATATCAAATATATTAAAATACAATTAACTATTCTAAAAAACCCTTTTACCATCTAAAGACATATAAACAAAACTAAAATCATTTAAAAAGAAGAATTATAAATTTGTAAACAAGAAGATCAAGAAGGCTCCTTGCTCTACATTACCTGCCTTGAATATATCTCACCTCAATTGGTAAATTTTGTTTTCCTTTATTTCTCTCCTTCCCAGTCGAATCATCACTCGAGTTTGGCAGCTAACTTTTGTTGCAGCAGCTTAATTTTGAACCGTTAATTGTTAAAATTTCCTTGAGGATTTTGAGATTTCTTTTTTGGTGTTATCGAATTGCGTTAGCTCGGGCAATACTACTCCCATATACTTACGAATATGCTTAAAGTTATTTTTAAAATTATTTTTTATTTAAAATATATTTAAATGATATTTTTTGAAAAATAATTTTGATATTAATATATTAAAAAATCTAAAAACAATAAAAATATTTAATTTAAAATAAAAAATATAATATTTTTTGTTTTTAAAACATTTTTAAAACGCAGTGCAAAACACCCCATAATGTACTCTTTATATATATATTAGTTTCATGAGTGCCAGGGAGTGTGGTTTGAGGTTGCTTATAAAGTGTTTTTTGTTTACAAATACATCAAAATGATATTTTTTTAAAAGTATTTTTGACATCAGTTACATGAAAATAATCTAAAAACATTATTTTTTTTTCAAAAATATTTTTGAAACGCAAAACACCCCTAAAGTATTCCTTATACACTAGCTGAAACTAGTTAAATTGCCGCACTATGTTGCGGGCTGAGTAAATAATTTTTATAATTGCTGGGATTGAAATAATTAATAGGTTTTACCAGTTCAAAAATAAAATATAACATCTATACATGCAAGGTTTTAAATAATAAAATACATCAACACACCCTGTTATAACAACAACAATATCGAAACCTTAATATCATTATTGCGAAATCAATAAAAAATATTAAACAACCTTGAGGAAAAGAAACTCAAACACAATAACAAAAGAGGAAGCATAAAAAAAAACTATTATTATTATTATGTTAATAATGAAAAAAACAAAATTAAATCAAAGAATACAAAAAACAAACCTAAAAACTTTAACAAAAGAGCAAAAAAAAAAATGATATAAAAATAAAAATTATTAGCTGAAAACAAATATCATTTGACGTGAAAATAAAATAAAAAAACTAATAAAAAAACTAAACAAAAGAACAATGGGAAAAAATAGGAAATATAAATTTTCAAATAATCATAAACACAAACTAAAATTTAAGAACAAATGTTTTCAAAAAAATATTACCTCAACAAAAGAGAAAATTAAAAAAAATTAAATTACCCAAAAAAAAACTCAACAACATTAACAAAAATTAAGCAAGAAAAAAATTATTATTATTATTATTATTATTATTATTATTATTATTATTATTATTATTATTATTATTATTATTATTATTATTGTGTTAATAATGAAAAAACAAAATTAAATCAAAGACTAAAAAAGACCTAAAAACTTTAACAAAAGAGCAAACAAAACGATAAAATAAATGATAAAATAAAAATTATTAGCTCATAATAAAAAAGCAAACAATAAAATAAAATAAATAATAAAATAAAAATAAAAACAAAAACTATTAGCTGGAAAAAAAACATTTGATATGAAAATAATAAAAAAACTAATAAAAAACTAAACGAAAGAACAATAGAAAAAAAATAAGAAATAAAATTTTTCAAATAATTATGAATATAAACTAAAATTTAAAATAATTTTTTTCAAAAAAGTACTTCCTCCACCACATTAATAAAAGAGTAGGCAATAAAAAAAATAAAATTATTATTATTGAGTTAATAATGAAAAAAACAAAATGAAATCGAAGAAAAAAAAAACCTAAAACTTTAACAAAAGAGCAAACAAAAATTAAAATAAATGATAAAATAAAAATAAAAATTATTAGGTGAGAAAAAATAACTTGATTTGAAAATAAACGAAAGAACTAAAAGAAAGAACAAAGAGAAAAAAAAACAAAAATATCAATTTTCAAATGATCACAAATTAAAATTTAAGAACTAAATCTTTTTAAAAAATATCAGCTCAATAAATAAGAAAATAATAAAAATTAAAAACTAAAACTAAGAGAACACATATATAAACATGGACAAAAATAGAGATTTTTTTTGAAAAATAAAGGAATTTAAATAAAAAATTAAAAGCACAAGGGCCAAATAAAAACCAAATATATTATCAATTTCAATCAAATGACAAAATTAAAAAAAAATAAAACTCTTGTATTGAATATATTAAGGGATTCAAAACCAATGGAAATTAAAAGAATGAGGACAGAATTGAAATATATATAATCAATTTTAATTGAAAGACCTAATTGAAATAAATCAAAACTTATATAATAAAAATTAGGATCATATCATAAAATTAAAAAAATAAGAGACTAAAATGAAAATATTATAAAATTGCAGGCATGCCATGTACTTTAACCTGCAAGAGAGAAAAAAAGAGAAAAAAACTTTTACTGACCACTGTCCTGAAATCGCCCACCATGTGCCATGATGCGCAGAACTAGGAGGAAGAGGAGGTGAACTATAGTGACCCAAAAATCAAACCACCCTAAAAATATACGATCACAATGCTCAATGTTTTGACTTACAATCTTCGATGAAAATATAATTTATTTTATAATAATAGGTAGTTGATGAGGCCGGGTAGGGAAGGTTAATATTGTTAATAGGCTATTATTATTATTATTATATTGTAGTTATAGTGTGATGTTGAAGCGTCTTTATGTTAAAAATTAAAAAAATGGCAGTTGAAGGATATGACAGTCATGGGTTATCCAAGTGGGAGCCAATTATTTTGACTGAAAAAGCAACCACCTAGCCTACCCCTCTTCTGATCGTTACCAGTAGGGCTGTACTCAGTTTGAAAATAACATAGTTCACTTTTTAATTATTATTATTATTATTATATTATTATTATTATTTTTTAACGGAAATACAAAAAGAAGTACACTCTTGTGCTAAACTGGTAATATTCTAATCTCCAAAGCAAGCACAGAGAAAGGGTTAAAAGAAAGAAATGGAGCAGGTGAAGACAGTTACTGTGCGGGGTGCTGACTGAAAGGTGGGAGCACGATTCTTCAACAACCTCTTCATCCATCGACGAAAGTCTTTAATGGTAGCCAGCTATTGCCTGGTTGCACTCCACATATTACATTTCGGAAACTACAATCTTCGATTTATATATATATTTTCTTAAGACAAAAAATCTGACATGTAGGATATTTTAATATATTTCTTTTACTAATATATATTAAAAAATCTATGCAATCTTCTAATTAAATAGGTCGATAGCTAACCAGGTAAATAAATACATAAAGCTGTTAACAATAATCATAAGAGAATTTGAGAAAATTAAAAAACGAATAACCAGGTAAATAAATACATAATATTTTTTTCAAGAAAACGTCTGTAACACGTTCTCAAACACTCATCATACTAAACCTGTAGCGGGTGTGTATGAGAGCGTTGATGTTGCAAAACTGCTCTCTGGAAAGTGAACAATAATATACAACCGTCAGGTCTCGTGCCTTCACTCTCCAGTCAACCAATCGTGTATTCTTGTGTGTGTGTGTGTAAATTACTAAAATTCTTTATTATTATTTATTTTAATTTTCTTTAGCTTTTATTAAAAAATAAAAATGATGGTAAAAAGTATTTTATTAAAAACAACTGCATATATAAAATAAATAATACTGCTTTAAAATATATTTTCTCATATAATAAAAAGTTTTTAAAATATAGTTAATATCATGTGTGTTAATAAAAATATGCAACATCTCAAACTGATTTTTAACATAATATAAGAATGAAACACTGTTCTAATTACCACAATGAAGCACTATTTTTTAGCCTTTGTGTAATATTTTCTCAAAAACAACATTGTGAAGAAAAAATTATATATATAAAAAAAAGATATGAGAAAAGAATGGTATAAATAGGCTAAGTATTAATTGATAAATATATAAAGTGTAAAAATATAATAAAAAAAAATCCAAGAAAAAAAGTTTAAAATAAAAATAATAATGATAAACAGACCGTATGTAAAATGATAAAAACATAAAGTATAAAAAGAAAACAATATAATATAATTTTTATTTATAATTTTTCCACTACTACAGTACTGATACAGTAAAAACAATTGGCAAGATTTATAATTATATCATTTCTATAGGAAAATATAATTTCTTTTAGTACATGTACTGATTATTTGACATCGGACCGGATAATTAGTCTTTATTTGAAGATATAAACAAAGAAAGTGACCCAGTGTTTTAAGTACAGAGTACCGTTAAAAATAAATAAATAAATAAGGGGGAAATTGACAGCCCACGGGTACACGACCTTTTCCATTACCCCTATTTTCTTATCTCTCGCTGTCTCACTGGCAGTGCAAAAACATGAAAGAAAGAAACAGCTCAAAGAAAGTAAAGGGACGGTTTGGGAGTTCAAGCCAGGTTTGAACTCTTTTTTTATTGTTTTTATATCATTAAAAAACTTCACAAACAAAACTTAACCACCCTCTCACTCCCGGACAGGCAATAAACATTCAGGGTGGGGTCCAAAAAAACGCGTGTCAAGCAGCCATGGCTGGCGATAGTGATTGGATGCTTTGATTGAGGAAAAGAACAAGACTGGACGAGTAAACAAATCTTCAAATCAGATAAGATTATAAAAAGAGTCGGTCAAAATATCCCCTGCAAGAAGAAAAATAAGAAACGTCAGGAAGCCCACCCCGCAGGCAAGTGGAATGGAGAGGGTCGATAGACATGGCCTCAACCCCCCTCGTGATCACCCTCCAGTCAACCAATCTTGCAGGTTACAGTACTCACCTTGTTTACTGTGGGCACGATCTGGTAAATGATTCATCACGTGACTACCCGACCTAATTCGTATCCCTGTGAACGCCGCCCGTAAAACTTATAAAATGGCGCCGAGCGTTTGCTCAAACCACGCAGCATTCTATTAAAAGGTTTTTTATTCGGTGTGGGTTTTTTGTAAACAAAGTAGAAGTTTCATAAACCATCTATCTGTTGCTGTAATGGTGACCTCTTCGGTGCTATTTCCAAGAGTTGAGAGTCTGTCGAGCAGCGGGATAAACTGTATCCCAAAAGAATATATTCGGCCCCAAGAGGAGTTAAACAACATCGGCAATGTTTTCGAAGAAGTGGAGAAAGATGGAGGGCCTCAGGTCCCGACCATTGATCTTATGGAAATCGAATCCGAGGACAAAGCTGTCCAGGATAAATGCAGGGAAAAACTAGTCAGTGCAGCTAAAGATTGGGGTGTCATGCACCTTGTCAACCATGGAATTCCTGGTGATTTAATCGATCGTGTCAGGAAAGCTGGCCAGGCTTTCTTTGATCTCCCAATCGAGGAAAAAGAGAAGCATGCAAACGATCAGGCTTCGGGAAATGTTCAAGGGTATGGAAGCAAGCTGGCTAACAATGCCAGTGGGCAGCTCGAGTGGGAGGACTATTTTTTCCATCTTATTTTCCCCGAGGACAAGCGTGACCTCTCCGTATGGCCTAAGACACCTAATGATTATACGTAAGCTCTCCTTCTTTTCTGGGACTATTTTCCTTTCTAGTTATTAACTTTACATGGGGTCATGTCCGAAACCCGTTGTCGTACGTCCCCCTGTCGGACTTGGCTGTTCTTTCCATATTTTATTTAAAATTGACTTCAAGGCAAATCCAAGGATGAAAGAAAACATAGTTTGTGACAGAGAAGTCAAGTACTTGCAATTTACTCAACTTCATCTCCTAACTCACAATAAAAACCATAAAACTGTCAACTTTGCAGTAAAGTCACCAGTGAATATGCGAGGCTGCTGAGAAGTTTAGCGACCAAGATTCTGTCAGTGCTGTCACTTGGCCTGGGATTGGAAGAAGGAAGGCTAGAAAAGGAGGTCGGCGGGATGGAAGAGTTGCTGCTCCAGATGAAGATCAACTACTACCCCAGGTGCCCTCAGCCAGAACTAGCTCTAGGCGTAGAAGCTCACACAGATATAAGTGCCCTCACTTTTATTCTCCACAACATGGTACCTGGCCTGCAACTCTTCTATGAAGGCAAGTGGGTAACAGCAAAATGTGTCCCCAACTCAATCGTCATGCACATTGGCGACACTGTTGAGATCTTGAGCAATGGAAAATACAAGAGTATTCTTCACAGGGGACTTGTTAACAAGGAAAAGGTAAGGATTTCCTGGGCAGTTTTTTGCGAGCCACCGAAGGAGAAAATCATCCTCAAGCCATTGACGGAGCTGGTGACTGAGGCTGAGCCTCCATTGTTCCCTCCACGCACCTTTGCTCAGCATCTTGAGCATAAACTTTTCAGGAAGACCCAGGATTCTCTCGTCCCCCGAAAAGCTGATTAATGGAATCCCATCTTGTTCTTCATGCTCCTGTGCATGTTGCCCTGGTTCATACAGGACTAATAAAAAAAAAACAAGAAGAAGAAGAAGAAACAAGGCTCGTTATGAGATGTCTATGATGTCTTCTGTTATTATAAGTCGCTGTCGTGATTTGTTCTATTAGTGTGTGTGTGGTAGGCTTAAGACCGTGGATATGTGCCTGTCCTCCTTTTTATTAGTTGCTAAATTATGTTCCTGCTTTAATTTGCTTGAATAATAAAGACTTGCCATTTCTTCTTATTGCAAGGTCAACTGTTGAAGGAAATGAAAATTTGAATATATAAATCTTCAATATAAGGTTTGCAGAAGGATTTATTTAATATATTAGATTTCATTATTGATTATTATAGTTGCTAGTGATTGCTATGAGTTTTCATATTTGGAATTATAATGGCATCAAGTTATGCGAGAATTACAAACTTTCTTTCCTTGTAAAAGTGCTACCACCGCTCTTCTTTTCATATATATATATATATACTGGAGGACGATTTTGATTCATATTGTATTGTATTTAACTTTTATATTTTATAGTTTATATTAACCTGAGCGAGTTAGATATAATAAGTTCGTCTAAAATCTTTGTGGGTATTATCGATATTTGCGAGTTAAGTATATTAATTTTTTTATTCTTTGATGATTCTAAAAAATATTGGGTTGTTGGAAAAACTTTTAAAATGTATACATTAGACTCGATATAAAAACTATGATAACTTGCATATAAAAACAAAACAAAAATTATAGCCAAGTGTTCTATCAATTAGATAAGGTGCAATTATCCCAATATATGATCTAGAACAAAAATACGTGTAATTATCCCAATCACTCCTCTTGCCATTTCAATTGCTGTTAATACAACCCATTTAATATATTAGAGTTAACGATCGAATTTCCCCGCGCGATGTATTGAGTTTTTTTATTCATGTAAGAAATTGATTGATTTTGTACATTTTGTATTTTGTTATTTTAATATTTAATGAGTAAAATTATAATTGATAAAATTTGTTAGAAATAATTTTTTTCTACCAAAAAACAATTGAATGTTGCTACTACTAAAATGTTTTTGATAAAATTTGTTAGAAATAATTTTTTTAATGTGTAGGAAACTGATTGTAAAATTTATTGCTCATATTATTACATTTAAATATTTTAGAATAATAATAAATAGGTCATTTATATATATATTAAGGTGCTCATATTAAATAAATATCAAAATATTTAATTAGTCTAACATATTTATAAGGAAAAAAATGTTACAAATAATTATCATTATTATTTTGAATGTCTCATCTATAAAAATAAAAAAATTCAACACCTAACAGTATTAAAATGTAAATATTTAAAAAATAGAAAGAACTTATTTGAACTGAAGAATAAAAAAAAGAGAAAAAATAGAAAATATCATTTCTGAAATGACCACCAACAGAAATTAAAATGTAAATATTAAAAAAAATAACCTTAATATCAATAGAAATAATAAAAATTGATGAAACCATAATTATTGTTAGAGAAAAAAATTCCATAATTCATCCCAATCCACAGTAATTTTAGTTTTATGTACAGTGCAACATCGAGCTGATATAGCTTTTTTCTTAATAATAATAGTCGTGGTAAACGTAAGCTGGTTCAGACATCCCGGTTATAAAAAAAAATATAAGTGGGAAAAAAATGTAAAAACAAAGTGGGTCCGAGATTATTCGTAGTGCGCGTAATCTGGCCTAGACACCCCAATTATAAAAATATTAATGTATACGTTGAAAAAAAAATCATTGTGCGCATAAGCTGACTAGAACACCCTGATTAAAAAAATAAAAAAATATATAAATGGCAAAAACAATGTGAAAAAAAAGTGGGTCTAGAGATTAGTCGTAGTGAGCATAAGCTGCCCCAAACACCCCAATTATATATATATATATATATATATATATATATATATATATATAAAGGAAGCCCGATTATAAAAAAAATGCAATGGGAAAGCACCTTTTTCAAACAGTAATGAACAATGTGGGGGAAAAATCGTTGTGTGCGTAAGCTGACTCGGACATCCTGGTTATAAAAAAATAATGTATAACTAGAAAAAAAAAATAGGAAAAAAATGTTAAAAAAAAAATGGGTCTAGATATTAGTCTTGACGCACGTAAACTGTACTAGATATCCAGTTAAAAAAAAGGCTTGTTATAAAAAAAAACGGTAATGAACAATGAATATCTTTATTTTTAACAATGGAAATTAAAATATTCTAATAATAGCACACCCTGAAAGTAAAAAACACCACCTTTTTCTTTTTATCTAACGTGTACTCTTAAATTCAAACCTGAGGTGTACTCTTAAATCACAGAGAGCATTCAATGATCTCTTCGGCTCAACAGTGATGTGACCTGTAATTCAATGACTCTTAAATCGATGTATTACACCGCTCATCAATAGTCAATAATAAGAGTACTATTATTTTGTTTGTGACTTTTGGTAGGTAGGCGGGCCCAAAACAGTATATATAATGTCGCTTCTAATGAATTTAAATCAATTATACAGAGAAGGGAAAAGAGAGGGCGCCAGGTCACCACAATAAAATGTAATTTCAAACAGTAGATCTGGGTATACGTGAACAGTAAATAAATAATAATTTAACGATTTTGTTTAGCTTCTTTTCTAAAGAAATATTGTTTTTTGAAATATATTTTTTAAAATATAATATAAAATAATTTAAAATAAAAATAAAATAATTTTTTCGAAGTTCAAACCTTGATTCCAAGTCAACACTAAAATAGCGACTAGTCAATAGAAAAATGCCCTGGTGTTTGTTGTACCATTTTTGGTTCGAAGCACTTTTTTTTAGTGATTATCTATAATTATATAATTCCGATGGATAAAGGGGTGGCTACAGAAATTATAAAAATAAGATTCTGGATAGGAAAATCCACATCTCCTGGTAGAGGTGAATCTTGGGGAATACTCGCTCTCATCTTAGGATAAGGGATGCGTTGGGTTTGATGGAAAGATGCCACGTCATGCCTTGTTGAAGTGAGTGTATGTTTAGCATGGTGAGTGGTGACTGTTCTTTCTTTTCTAATTGTTTTTATCTTAAAAAATATTTTAATATATTTTTAATTAAAAATTTAAAAAATACTACACCGCCACATTACTACTCAATCATTATAATTGAGGGTTTTACCGTTTCAAAAATTCTTTTCAAAAAAATTGATTTTTTTTTGTTTTTATTTTTCATTTTAAATTAAATTTTTTACTATTTTAAGATTATTTTAATGTGCTGATGAGAAAAATAAATTTTAAAAAATAAAAAAAAAATATTATTTTAATATATTTTTGAACAAAAAAATACTTTGAAAAACAACTTTAATTAAATAATCAACCAAACATGATTTTGCTGAATGAACTCCATTGGGTCTAGGTGCTGTAAGAACATCGTTTTTTTTGTACAGTTATTTTTTAAAATATAATTTTGCTGGATTTTATTTTAAATATTAAAATATTGAAACAATTTTATTTTAAAAATTAATTTAATTTTTTCTTTTTAAATACTCATAATTTCTTACTAAACAGCAGTACAAAGAAGAGCTAAAGACGCGGCCAGCTGTCCTATTAAACTCAGTTATATACATCGTCGTGTCGTTATCAAATAACGACACCATCCCTATCCACTACCGGAACTACCTTCCAAAAACGGACATATCAAGGAGGGTAGTTTTTTGAGATTAAAGAGTAAGATGAAGGAAGGGAAAGGAGGGGGTAACCAAACTTTCAACCAAACTTTCAATTTCAAAGGTGATTCGTTTTTTAGGTGGAATAAAATATTACAGTTTTGAAGTATTTCGGTATATCATTTTAGAATTATATAATTTATATGTATGTCTATATATGATTAAATATATTAATTAAAAAAATCAATTCAAATTAAAAAATAAAGTTATTTATAATTGTGCAATTTGATATAAAAAACACAATAAAATAATTTTTTTGAACAAAATTATGAATATATGTAATATTACAATAATACTAACATCAATCTCGTAAGATCATTACATTATATGATTGCTTTGAAATTTTAACATAATATATATAAATATGTCAAGAGACTCGTAAAATTTCATCTCAATCTAAAGGTCGGATTAAGACATATGATTGATATTGTAAAATTATTCATTACTTAAAAAAAAATTATTTAGTTGAAACGGAACCTCCGAAACATTTGGCCTAAAATTTGAGTGGAATTTCTGGAAGAGACCGAAATTTTAAGTGAGATAAAAACTGCATCATTTTATTTTATTTTTTTAACTGGTACGAAACGTTTTGGCCGAAACGAAACAAAATTAACAACATTCAGGGGTAACAACTAAATCGATTAAAACAAGAAAACTAAAAAAATAATTGAGAAAAAACAAATTGAGAAAAAAACTGATTAGATTTTTTAAAAACTTCTGATCTGGTTTGATCTTTGGTTTTTAAGTAAAAACCTTGTAAACTGAAGCTAAAATAGATCAAAATAAAAAATATGCTGTAATATTTTTTATTCTTCCGGTTCATTTCAAAGTTTTGGATTTATTTCTATTTTGATTAAATGGGAGAAGAGAAGACTTGATTATAGTAAGAAAAAGACCTAAATAATCAAAATTATTTTTTGATTTTTTAGTTAAAATCCAAACAAAAATATTTAACAAGAATATGCATCATCAGCCAGCAACCTGGGCTGTGAATCTTCAATTCCAATACAACGGACTCACCATTTTTGTCACTGGAAACATTAATTATAATTAACCCCCTCCCTCCCATTACAGCCATGACGCCTTTGCTAACAATTTGGTGAGTTCATGTAGTCTGTTGACAATAAAAACTAGATCGAACGGGTTTTCATCCCCTCTCCTGAGCTTTTAGGTTCTCAGAGCATCTCCAACCGGGATGCTAAATGAGGAGTCAAAACTATTTTTAATAATTTTATGCACTTTTTACTTCTCTAATTCAATAATTATATTAATAGCTAAAATAATATTTTGTTCTTTGAGATGCTATTTATATATATTTTTGTAAAAAATCCAAAAATTTAAAAAAAATATAATATTATTTGAGATTAGGAGAAATAGCTGTACAAATTTTTTTGAGCCAATAATATTGTTTATTCTTCTCCAACCCAATAATATTGTTTGAGACAAAAATTATATGTTCTTGCATAATATTTTTTATTTATTAAGATAATTTATTTATTTATATTTAAGAATTCATGATATATTTTCAACAAGATATATATTTTTAAAATTTTATTTTTATAAAAACTATAATTAAAAATTATATAGTATTGTCAAGTACCATTTTAAATAATAATAAAAAATATAATATTGTTTGTTCCTATAAAATCTGTTTTATATTATTGGTTGATATATTAAAATATATTTGACTATTCTAAATGATTTTTACCATTGAAATATATATTAATAAAAAAATATATATTTACGCTATTGAGTAATCTATTTTATCAATCTGGTTTTTTTAAATAGCATTTTGCATTGTTGCATTGAAGTTGCTATTATACAGGTAGACAACCAATCCTAAAAACGCTTGCCTTATATATATACACGAGCCATAAACTCGTGCTTCGCTGCAGGGATTAAAACTTTTTTTCTCTAGTTTTAACATATATAATATTTTATTTTGTATTTCGGTTTTTATTACTTTATTCTCTAGTTTAGTTTTAATCCCTTGATTTTCTCGGTCATTTTAAGATACTTTTAAATTTTTTGTTTGTATCTATACATCTTTGCGTTTCGTTGAGATTTTTAATTTTTATTGTTATTTTTATTTGTATTAAATACAACCCGCGTTTAAAAAACATAGTAAATTTAGCTTTGGTGGTGTAAAATGAGAATGAAACTCTTTCTTATGCATGTATTGTTAAACGTGAAATGTTTGAAATACCACCGCATGTAAGTTTTCCGTTTTACCTTATTTTAGGTTAAAAAAGTTATTTTACTGTGTACTGGAAAAGTAAAATTACCGGGACACCCCTACTGATATATTTTTTTTTTTGTCTTATTTGATGGTATTATGATTATTGTACTATGCACAGAAATGAAAGAAATTGAAAATACCTATGATACCATGACATTACTTTAAACACATTTTACATAATAAAATGAATATATAAAAAACTAATATACATTTTTAGAAGCTCAACGACGGTACTCTTTGATATAATTTAGCTCTGTCACAGGGACAAATATTTTTTTTTTTGTATTCTTTATTTAAGCTTTAATTTTTAAAGATTTTGGTTTAGCCTCAATCCTTTGATTTTTTTTATTCTTCTGAGATAGTTTTAAATTTTTTGGTTTGCATCTATACTTTTTTTTTCTGTTTTTAGTGTAGATTTATATAAAAAAAAAGAATGCTAAGAAAAATAAAGGGAAAAGAAAACTGAATCGAAAAGCACTGTAGCAAGATACAACGTAGTGTGTGAGGAGCTACAGTTTTGCCCAAACACTGTTTGCATGTATAATAAAAAAATATAAAAAAAGATGAAGAAAGAAAACAATCTGAAATCATAACTATTATTGTGTGAATAATGGGAAAAAACAAATTATATCAAAGAATAAAAGAAGTCAAAAACTCTAAAAAAAGAGCAAAAAAAATAAATTAAATGATTAAAATAGATTAATATTATTAGTTAAAAAAATACGTTTATTTTTCATTAAATATTATTATAACTACTATTGCTAAAACAATTAAAATTATTAAATTACTTCAAGGAATAAGAAAAACCAATTTTCTTAGAAAAAGACGGTGAAAGAAAAAAATGTAAAATTATTGTTATTACTGTGTAAACAATGGAAAAAAAATTAAATCAAAGAATAAAAAAGCCTCAAACTCTAAAAAAAAAAGCAAAAAAAAAAAAATAATAAATGATACAAATAGATTAATATTATTAGTTAAAAAACATAACTTTAGTTTTCATTAAATATTATTGCAACTACTATTGCCAAAACAATTAAGATTATAAAATTACTTAAAGAATAAGAAAAACCATGACTTTAAAAAAAGATGAAGAAAGAAAAAAAATCTAAAATTATTACTATTATTGTGTAAATAATGGAAAAAACAAAATTATATCAAAGAAATAAAAAACCTCAAAGTCTAAAAAAAGAGCAAAAAATAAAATATACTAAATGAGAAAAATAAATTAATATTATTAGTTAAAAAAAATAACTTTAGTTTTTATCAAAAAAAGAAATTAAAAAACTAATAGAAAGGACAAAGAAAAAAAATAAGAAATATTAATTTTTCAATGATTAAAAAAAAATTTAAGTTCAAGAATAAAGTTTTCTAAAAAAATATTGGGTACAAAAAGGAGCAAATAATAAAAACTAAAAATAGAGGCAATTGAAGATTTTTTTGAAAATAATAAAGGATCTAAATCTAAAATTTTAAGTATAAGGGTTGAAATCAAAACAAAATGTATAATCAATTTTAATCAAAGGATAAATTTGAACAAATTAAAATATGTGGACCGAAATTCTCAATAATGTCAAACCAAACCGAAAAATTAAAAGACCAACGACTGAAATGTAAACCAATTATATAACCAATTTTAATCAAAGGATAAAAGTGAACAAATTAAAACATCTGGACCGAAATTATTAAGAGATTTCAAACCAAACCGAAATATTAAAAGACCAAGGATTGAAATGTAAACGAATTATATAATTAATTTGACTTTAAGGATACAATTGAAACAAATCAAAACTTCTATCAAAGCAATAAGGACCAGAACACACAATTTAAAGCGAAGGGACTACTGTGAAATAATCTAAAACAAAGGGGATTTACGTGTAATTTACTATGCAGGAGAGAGAAATGCACAAATTCTATTTCAACCGGCCACCGCCACCTACCGAGCAATCTTCCGATGACATGCGCAGCACCGCTCGACCGAACACATAGAGGCGCACCCGGAGATAGACCAGAAGAACATTTTCGATGACCGATAACCACCGCACGCTCCGTCGAACAGGAGCGTGCGATGAAAATGCTCTGACGTGTCAGGGGACGCGCCGTACAGAAATCCGGATTAAATATTTAAAAACAAAGGCGAATTACTTAAACACCCCTGCCTCAATTTCTTCGATTTTGTCTTTAGTGGGGCTATAAGCGTATTTAAACATTTTTCAAATATTTGAACACCCGAAAATAGCCCTCCATGCAAGGCCTCTATTTTGTCTTATCTGTGCCCATTGAGGTCATTACACTGTTAACATAAATTGGGTAATTACTGGAACAACCCCGCCGATTTTTCTTGCATTTTATCTTATCTGTGCCCATTGAGGTCATTACACTGTGCAAGGAAATTGAAAAAACGAAAATAGCCCTGTCTCCAGCGTGTAAACGAAGGCGCACCGAGGGGCAAAATAGTAATTTCACTGTTGAAATCCACAGTGAACTGTGAGTATGACTACAGTGGAAACGCCACACGTTTTAGTTTGTTTTTGATATATAAATTTACAAGAACTGCATTAAGAATATTTTTTTTGATAACCGGGGTGTTCGGGCCAGCTTGCGTGCACCACAAGTAATCCCCATGCTCACTGAACATCCTGCAAGCTCAATGAGCATGGAAGGCATCACGGGGGTGACAGCGTGACTGACAAACCTTTAACCTGGAGTGAGAAGAAGGGAGAAGCACCAGACCAAGACATTGCTGGGGCTGTATGATGATAAATCATTCAAAATAGACATAACTGCATGGGGGGGGTTGTATGATTCAAGATCATTACAAGCACGATAAATAGTTCAGTTTTATCTTAATAAATGTCAGTTTGTGCAACAATCACAAGACATAACTGCACATCCTCTCATTCAATTTGATAGACTGATTGCAGAGGTTTATTTGAAAAGAATGCCTTCAAGTTTGTGAAAGTTAACTGATTTAGTGCTTCAAATGCTTCTGGGGTAAAAATAGCACGGTGTGGAGACAACACGACGTTGTCCAGTTCAAATAGCTGTTGAGGCACACCAGGCTCATCCTCAAACACATCAAGACCCGCACCACCAATATCTCCTCTCAGCAAAAACCGAACCAGTTCTTTTTCATCAATCAGACCACCACGTCCAACGTTAATGACCACCCCTTTCTTTCCCAATGCTGTCATCACATCCTTGCTGATTATATGGTGAGTTTGTTCTGACAGTGAGCAGCAAAGAACGAGAGCATCGCTGTGCGCTGCGAGGTCAAGGACATTAGCATGGTAAGGATATGGAACATGTGGCTTCTCCTTTCGCGAGCTGTAGGCAATGCTACAGCCAAACGCCTCCAGTCTTTTTGACACTTCAAATCCAATACTTCCGAGCCCAACTATCCCAACACGTTTTCCTCCTAGCTGCAATTACATTACATCTTATGTTACTTAACCATGAATTTGCTAACTGTGTGCAAAAGTCATACAGCAATGAAAATGAAGCAACGCAAATTAATCTACAAAGGTATAGTGAGAGATACCTGATCTGTCTTAAATTTCGTATAATAAATAATGTAATTTCCAGCATAACAAATGTTATAATGTAAACCCTGAATCTGTTTTTTATATATATATATATATATATAAGCCAATGAAAAATCATTAAACACCTTGGGAGCAAAAGGCAAGCAACCAAGGAGAAAGAAAAATTACAGTAGAGAAGGGAAAGAAAGAGAGGAATCCGAAACCTAGAAGAAAATAACTCAGACTAACAGCAGGGGACAAAACAAACTAGTCACAAAACACAGCTGCATGTGGAAGACCAAACGAAGCTAACAAAGAGACCAAAATAACAAGGAGAAGATGAATTGATGAGGGGTCATACATCTTTGACAAACTAACACAGACCACCTCAACTAAAGAGATACTAAGCAAACAAGTTTTGGATAAAAGTACATATACATTTCTCTTATCGATTTATGGAAATTTCATAGCTAGGTTTAAGGAATACATGGAGATGAAAAAACGAGAAGACGGTGAAACTAGCAGCTTATAAGCTAAAGGGGATAGCTTCTTCCTAGTGAAAACATCAAACAAATAAACCATTAAAAAAAAAGTGACAACCTATTACATCGTCGTCGTATACGAGATAAATGATCAATGAAAGGTTCCTTTATCATTAGTATGAGAAATACTTGTTTCAAAGATACCGAGTCTATTGCAAAAACATAAATTTGCCAACGAATATACCACTAAATTTCCAAGGCTAACAAAACATAATCGACTTCAAATGATGCAGAATCAGTAGATAGCGAGATTCTTAGGGTGCTAAAGCCAACAATCAAAGATAAGATTGGAGTACATTTGCTGTTTACACTCGTTGAGGTTAGAAATATAGCTTCGAAGGCTGACATGTCAATGAAGAAGATGAAGGATATACAATGGAGCTAGCAAATTCAGTATTGTTGACAAGACGAAGGCAAACCTTTTATGAGACATGATGTGGCAAAACCTAACAAAGCTCCGAGAATGCAAGCTAATACAAACAAACCAAGCAGCCCCTGTGCCAAGCTAATGGTGGGTAACAATGTTATATTTAAAGAGATTGAAAATCTATTTTTGAAGTGATTGAGTTCTATTTCTTACACAAACTCGAGAGCTAGCTTTTTAGGAGACTGATACACAGCATTATTTTTTCATTCTATAGCATAATTAATTTTATTATAATATTTATTTAACTTTTAAGAATTAAAAGGACTTGTTTAGTTTAGGAATTTAAGATTTAAAAGGACTTGTTTAGTTTAGGAATTTAAGATTTAAAAGGACTTGATGAATCTTGCAACATCGAGGCTCTGTCTTTCCTTTGTCAACCTTGGAAGAATCAATCCATATATCTTGTAAGTACTTGAAGAAGTTATGCTCATATTGTTTCTAATGAATACCACAAAACCATATCCATGGCCACTTGTGTTGAGCTTCTTAGGAATGAAGGCCTCAACCAGACAGCTACGTACAGGGAGAAAAACATATCAGAGTTGACGAGGTTGACCGTCATTATGGAACTTTTCAACATACGAGGATAATATTGGGCTTGGGAGCACACAAGGAAGAGGTTGACGAGGTATTCTTTTCTTTTCAGGCCAATATCAGAGTCAATTTATCGATTAGTAGCAAAAGACTCGGTTATATTTGTTTGACAATTATTTTCAATTAATATCAGCAGAGAAAATCAAGATTCGACACACCAGCATTCATGATTTACAACCAGTTCCAAGGAAATAGCAGATGTATGAGTTCAATAAAAAAAAAGAATTAAAGCAAACTAGATGGAGAAAAAAGAAAGAAAGAACCTTGGAACCTAGTGGGTAACCTCCCTTAACAGGCCACAAGCCGGCATGAAGGAATCGGTCTGCGGCCGATATTCTACGCCAAACATCAATCAACAATGTCACCGCATAGTCTGCAGCATCCTCCGCAAATGCTGTACTAGCATTCGTCAGGATGATCCCACGACGGCGACATTCCTGTGTATCAATGTGGTCAACGCCAGCACTAGACGCCAGCACGAGCTCCAAAGAAGGAAGGAGATTGAGAGTTTCAGCGGTGAGGGGTGTAATGGCCACACAGATGAGAGCTCTAACAGATTGTGCATGGCTGGACAGGAAGGAGCCAGCAGGTTCGGGAGAGCCTGCTGGATCGAGGAGGAGGAAGTGAGGCTGTTGGATGTCCTTCAGTTGGAAGTAGTTGAATGATGGGAGACGATGCACGAGGACTAGATGGGGATCCCCATTTGACTTTAACCATTCTTGATTTGCCTCTACAGCCATTGGCTTATCTTGGGGTTGCCGTTATTTGCCTCCGGCTGCTTTGGTCTCCTCTCTCTCTCTCTCTCTCTCTCTCTCTCTCTCTATAATAACTTAGCCAAAAAAATAAATGCTGTAATTAACACAGCAAAAATTTAAGGAAAAAAAAACGAAATTTCTCATTTGATGTTAGATATATCTCTTAGGAACAGCTAAGTTCTTTTATATATTATTTATTTATTTATTTATTCATAAAACTTCGGAGATTATCAGCCCTCGTACAATGCATTAAACCCTCGTAGAACTTAGCTGGTGGTCATATTAGATTTTGTTTTTTTTTTTGTATAAACCACGTGGTGTCTTGGACGCTGGCCCAGACTAATCCACGCTCGCACCGGGTCGGCCAATATAGGGGTAAAGTGCTCCCCAAAAGAGTGTCTCCATACACAAGCAGGGTCGAACCCCGGACTTGCTTAAGGGAGGAAAGCGCCGAACCACTCACCCCGTGCCCTCTTGGGTATATTAGCTTTTGTTAAACCCTCCTAAAAGAAACCCTTTATAATCCATGATAATCTTCACAGGGTTTCTTTTATATATTATTTATTTATTTATTCATAAAACTTAGCTGGTATTTAATGCAATGTACGAGGGCTGATAATCTCCACGAATCTATTCACATTCACATGCATGAAGGAAGCAGTCTTCTGCAGTGTGGGACAGGGAACAGGTCTAGCATCTTCATTTAGTTCCCACTAGATAGGTGGCATGTGTCATGGTGCATTTACCTTTGTAGTTGAATCCTGCTAACATACCCTCCTGCCTCATTCGGTTCTCTCTCATTAACTGAGATCTGCTACTATAACTGGGATTTTTAATGAGAGAGAACCGAATGAGAGTCACAGATCTCAGATCTCAGTTAATGCATACAACTAAAGGTGGTTTAAGGTGTTTACTCGTCAGACAGTCTAACTATCTCTATGCTGTTTTCATGTCCTGTGGTTTTTGTTTTGGGGGAATAGATGAAAGATATACCTGTTTTCTCTTCGATATTTTCCTCTTGTTTCTCCCTCCCCTTGCAATGATTTGTATCCCTTCATGTAAGATTTATTGTCTGAAAAAGATGACTGTCACCACTTTATTTAAATTGTTTTATCAAGTTGGTTGATTTCATGCAGTCACTAAATTCAAACTGTGTCTAGATCCTTCCTTGCTTGTAGATCTTACAGGTCCAGTCTGGCTATCAAGGACAGTGCCTTTCGCAGGCCTTTACCCAATCATTAACAACCAAAGATTCACGCCAGCCAGCCCCTCAACACTGATGATCAAAACCCAGCCACGTTTCAACCGCCAAAAGCGACGCGGCTGTGCATCCACCCGACAAACCCCTCTACTGCCAGCAGCGACGCCACTGGTCCTCCCCCCATCCTCACTGACTTTTCCGTCACCACCAGCCTTCACCACGGAAACAGTCAAAAACACCAGCAGCCTCATCTCAGCCGCGGTTCCTCCCTCTCAGCAGTTTGCCAGCCGCCGGCCATAAAAAAAGAAAAGGAAACAGAGCACTTCAATTCTAATTACCTATTTCCTCTTTAGCATTATTAAATAGGAGCGTGGTTAGCACGTACAATTCAGCCATCTGATCAGCGCGTGAACTGAGCGATCCACGTGGTCTAGTCAGATTTTCCCAGCGATTTCTGGTGTTTTCCCGCCCTGTCATTTCGAACCACCATTGATTTGTTTTGTTGTCGTTATTCCCGCGTCAAATTTAATGCAAATTAATGTTTATGTTTTATCATTATTGTGAAATTCCAGTGTTTGTTATTTATTGTTGGTAGTAGGTAGTAGCATTCTCATAAAAGAATAAAAGAAATTGTTAAAAATTATAATTTTATAAAAAAATCCAATAAAAATAAATGGGCCAAAGCTATATCATGTTATCGTCATATGTTTGCAACAATATTATATTTTTTTTAAATACTTTTTTATTTATAAATATATCAAAAAATTATTTTAATTTTTTTTAATAATAAAGAAACAACAAAGAAAGAAGGCAACACATAGAAAATTTGAGGCGTACTATAAGTTATTCCAATAAAATCAAGAAAAACAGAAACAAATGGTCTGCAGCTGGAATAACTGGTGGTTGTTGAAGACTTGAAGTCTCTAGCTCTGCCTCAAAGGACTGGCATTGAAGAGAACATAACAGTTACATAATGGTCGAGAGTAGATTTTGATTTGTAACAGCAGTTACAGATTTGAAACTGAAAGTCTTCAATGGAGGGCGTCATGTGACGGAAGTTCTGGTATAACTAGTTTTAAATTCGAGTCATAATATATAATCTTTGTAAAAATATAAAGCAGTTAGTGTTTTACTCCTTTATTACAAAATATGTTTTTAGAAGAAGATGATGTTAAGGTTGTCAATACCGTTCTGGTCGTCGTTCCGGTTTTTCTATTAGAACGGAACGTTCCGGT